>QLTV01004242.1:1275362-1295651 GCA_003457575.1 Thermophis baileyi | reverse complement strand
GGAGAGCCTCCTGATCCAAGTAGGGTCGCAATTGGTGCACCCGGTGAACCTGTGCAAAGGTCCCCCTAGCCATAGCTGTTAGATGTTACTCTAATCTTAGCTGTGGATCTAGGAGGACACCCAAATTGCGAACCCATTCTGAGGGGGACAATTTCTCTCCCTCCAGAACCAAGGATGGACAGTCGATACAGTCTTTAGGAGGCAGTACCCACAGCCACTCAGTCTTGTCTGGGTTAAGTCTGAGCCTGTTGACACCCATCCAGACCCTCACAGCTTCCAGGCACCGGCACATCACATCCACTGCTTCACTGAACTGACGCGGGGTGGAGATATACAACTGGGTATCATCAGTATATTGCTTGACAGAAATATGCAAGAACTTTTGGCTTGGTGAGTTGAAAATTTGGAAAATGTCTAATTTGACTTTGACACATCCCATCCCTGAACAAAAGAGAAACAATTATCTATCTCCCCTATATCTAGGCATCTAGGCCACCTTGAACAACAGCACTAGGCAGCAGTGGCCTCAACCTCAGCCCTCCTGCCACCACTGTCACTTAAAAAGGCCACCTTGCACCATTCCCCAAGTTGTGCAAGACTTGGGGAATAACGTGATTATCCTAAGAGCCCAGGGTCTGACACACACTTCTCTCTCTGGTGAGAGCCCCAAACCTACCTAAGGCTGCTTTGGGTTGTACAAAGTCTTTGCTCTTGAAGCCACTATAGAGAATGCACTTCTGCAACCTGTAACAACCATGTGGAAGCACGCCCCATTCTTGTGCAATTTTTAGAGACTCCAGGGGCCACACAAAAGCATGCCCCATTCTCATGCAGCCACTGCAGCCTCTGCTTTCGAGAATAGTTTTTGTTGGGTGAACACTGGTATGTCAGCCCAAATGTCATGGCATGTCATCTTTGGCAAATGTGTCATAGGTTCACATCACTGACCTCGGCAAAGAAGACTGAAACATTTTTAAGTTCTAGGAAGCAAGATAAATTTCAGAAATGTTAGCCTCCCTACTTCACTGGGGTATAACAACAAGAGGAGATTAAGCACAATCAGACTTTGAAGATTTTATTACTATAGCCAATTCTGATAAAGAGTAGTCTTCCTGTGGGTTTAATTGTCTGGTCTAGCTAGTGAAGCTACTGGGCTGATAGACGAAAGACGAATTTTATATGTGAAGACCTTGTTTTTATGGACATACAGGGACATTTCAGTAGTCTCATTCAACTCACTCTCAACATCTGAGGATTTCATAGACACATATATGCAATTTTTATTATAAACAGTACAGAAAGGATTTATCATTTCCCTCTTATGGATTTTTTTTTTTACTTCCCAACCACCCTGGTATTCTCTGGTGGTCTGTAAACCAGGTGCTAATGAGGCCTGACCCTGCTTATCTCCTTAAAGTAAATCATGGGCTATTTATTGCAAATTTATTTACTGAAAGGGAAAAAGAAAGAACCAAGGGTAAACACTTCAAAATCATATTTATTTCAAAAGAAGATTTTTAAGAATGTTCTTAATGCTCACACTGAAATCTGTATCTTGAAAATATATATGTTAGGTACTGGTTTCTGTTTCAAATAAACCTTCATTCAAAGAGCTGTCACACAGTTTGGGCTTCTCTAACCAGCCTTATCATAAAAAAGAAAAAAAAAGTTGGCAAAAAATGTTGGAAGAGAAAAGAACTGTAAAGTATCTTATTTGCCCAGTAGAAACCATCTCCAGGGGATGATGATGATTGCCCATCAGGGTGGAAGTAGTAGAAATAAATCATGTTCAAACACAGAAGCTAGACTTCTGAGGAAAAAAAAGCTGGGTTTTTTTTTTCCAGCTAAGCTGAACAAGCAATTAAAAATCCTAAGCCAAAATCGGAATATTAGTGTTTGGGTTTAAAGGATGAGGAGCAGAGGTCGGTTCCTCCCAGTTCGGACCGGTTCACCCGAACTGGTAGCGACCTGCTGGTGATGTCACGGTGACGTCACGGATCCAGTTCGGTCAGTGCCGGTCCGTGGGCGCCGCCATCTTTTTTTTTGGAATTTCTTAATTTTTTTTTCTGCGCATGCGCAGAAGCCGAGTTTCCGGCACTGCACATGTGTCGCCATCTTGTTTTCGGCTTTTTGGGGGGGGGATTTTTTTATTTTTCGGCACTGCGCATGCGTGCGTGCGCGAAGGAAGCGAACCGGCAGCGAGGTAAGTTAGAACCCACCCCTGACGAGGAGGTAGACATAAACAGAATGAAACAGAAAGGACCACTGAAATACAGTAATCTTTTCATATTACTCTAGGAAGGACAGGGGAAATATATTTGATGGTGCTATAGGAATGCACACCGTACAGAATATTATGGCAAACCAATTAGAAATTTCAAAGGAAAAACACTACAACAGTCCTGTGAGAATCCTAGGACCCTGCCCCTGAAACATTGATGTCAGCCCCCCACCCCCGGTAAACCAAACAGGAAACATGGCAAAATAAGCTAACTTTATTGTAAGCCCGCATGAACAGAATCTTGCAAAACTGAAGGCACAAATTTCTCACCACCACTTTCAACTGATTAATCCATTAGGGTCCATCCTTCCTCAGTTTGCTCCTCTGACTGTTAAGCAATTGTGGGTCCTGCTCTCTTATCTGATTGTTTCCTAGGCAGCATCGCTTCCCCTCTGTCCCCAAGGTCATTCATACACTCCATTTACACTATTTTATATCAGTTGAAAAGTGATTAAAACTCAGATAAGAAATTCAACTTCTACCTAAATGTATCAGCTGACTATAAAATAATCTCTGAATCAAAGGATTGGAAATGGCCAACATAGTTTTTTTTTTTTAAAGGATTGGGAGGTTGTATTACAGATCAAGTGACTGGAATATTGGAAGATCCACTGCTACCCACCAGCATTGCTGTATTGTACTTTCTTATTATTTTGGCTATTAAAAGCAGTAGGTATAGTTAAAGTTAACTTAACAAGGAGTGCTTACTTGGATCATTTCTGTCAGGTGTGAACAACCAGGTCTACATAAAGAATTCAATTAGCTGATGTATTGCCTATATATAGAAATCTTCTCAGACTAATAATTTGCACCTGAGTGGGACTAGATAAGGTTCGATAGCAGTCAAGGAGGGTCAGACATTGCTATCTTGTGCCCATGTAGGGATTCTAGACTAAGTCCATGTTTGACTCCTCCCCCTGGCACAACCAGTCTCTCTTCTACAATTTCACCCCAAGTGATTTATAGTGCCTTTTAGAATAATCTAATCATCCTTGTGCCAAAATAATTATAACAAGGATAGACTATGTTACTTCAAGTATGGCTGGCTGAAATTATTAAGTTGCTATAACTCAGTAATAGGAAAACATCCTTTGACTTCTTTAATTCTATCTGGCATGCTTCTAATTTATTACATTGATAATCTTGGGCTATTATAATTTCCAGTCCCTGCTTTTTGATCCCACAATCATGTCTCCCTCTTCTCTGATAATAGACTTGACATCCTACCAGCTTCACATGGTTTAGCAGATCCATGGCTTTTAATTTTTTCACATTTAAATCAGGTATTTTACCTTTCTGTATAGTAGTAACTTCATTATAACAATTCTTCTTTGCCACAATAAGCACCAGTTTGCAGAATGCTTTCTGTGTATACCTCAATTATTTCTATTTTATGATATTATTTTATTTTACTTTATTTAGCTTTATTTTTGTGTGCATACAACACCCACATTAATAAGAAGGATTATTTTTGTAGAAGAAGAATCGGTATATGTATTTGCAGTTGCCCTATAATGGGAAATCTATTCTTGCTATGACTTTACCATCTGTCAAAAATTAAGTAATAGAGGTAATTTGATTGACCCAGATAAAATCACTAATCACTGAAAGGCTCCTTAGCATATTTAGTAGTCCTTGCATAGACTGAAAACTGATTATATAAGTTTGAAAGAATACTAATGAACACATTTTAGGATCAAGACATACAAAATGCAGGGATACTTTCTATAAAAAGTATCATCTTCCATACTTCCAGATTTTGAATTAGTTAAAGGATCTTCTTGAAACCAGAGGGATTGGGAGGGGGGATAGAGAACGGTATCGTATTAGGAAGTACATTTTAATCAGACTTAGCCTGTTGGCAATCTAATCTTTTTCATTTTCTGAACAAACTACATTTGTGAAAAGCAGGTCAGATACCAACACAGAGAGAAGAAAATAGCATGAGATGACAAGCTTTGTGTCTCTGTTGTTTTTGCATTTACCTCAACAGGATCACCCTGTTCAAATTTATCATCATTGGTAAAATGCTAGTAGAAATCAACAGTTACCATACTTAATAAATGTTATTTTGCTGCTCCAACATGCACACTTCTAAATTTTGTCTGCCATTTATGTTAGTATACCATACAATTGGATTGGTTTCTTTTTTTAAAAAAAAAATAGCTTGACTTTGAGGCCTTGAGGGGATATATTTAGTTTGGCTATATTTAGTTTGACTTTGCCAGCCTTGAAAAGGGAAAACCTTTGTTTTTTGCTTTCGTTTTTCAACAATAAATTATAGACAAACTGCAAAAAGAAACAGTTCAAAAGCTGAATAAATGTTAGACATTTGCAATCAACCTATTGACCCTAGTCTGTATTTCTTTGAATTAATGAGACTCTTATAGGCATTAATAATTTTAAAATAAGAAACAGGTCCTGAGAAAGCATCTTTAAGTGGATTTTTTATTGATTATTATTACAGTAATTAATTACTATAATATTACTTTCTCATCCATCAAAGTGGCTTACACAAGATAAAATACATTAGTTACAATCAAATTCTTATAAAGGTTTCTATTTGTATCACAGCAGCTTTAGTAAATATGCATTCCTACTTATACTTAAAAGGCTTGGGAAAATGAAAATGTTCTACTACTCCAGAAGAGACATCATACATGAACTAGGCCAATTGTTGAAGAATGATATTAATATTGTGATGTTACCACCAAAGAATTGCTATCCCTAGTCACTTTATAACAAACTCCTAAATATCTTTGTAATTGCTAATCAGATAGATTGGTAATTCAGAGGAAGTTGATCTTCAGGTATCTTTGTTACTAGTCATTCAAGTCTTTTAATATATAAATTAATGTTTTGAATGATGTTCAGAGACAAATGAAGAATCACTGTAATTCTTTCAAGGTTGGTGACATATTCCATATGGATAGCTCCAGGACGTTTCTGAGAAGCTTTCAAAGCCATTGTTTATAAATGTATTGCATCAAATAATATCTCTTATCAAATAAGGATTAATTGCTGCCCAAATATATTTATTTAGAAGAAGGAGCTACAGTTAGTATAGTAACCATAGCTGATAAAAGGTACTTTATACCATGATAATCATTTCAGTCTCTAAAGACAACACCAAAATTGAATGCATCCCAGACCAAGACAGTACAACTCAAAGATTCTCATTGTGTCCATTTCTGACTTCAGGCAAAATTCCATAGTTTTAATTGTTGATTTCTGAATGTCTTCAGTTAATCTCTAGATCAGAAACTTGCTGAATATTTCCAGGAAACGTGGTATCCATATAATTACAGCTATAGGACTTAACTATTTCCATTACATGGAATAATGCAATATAGAATTTAAGAGAAGTAAATAAAAACCAGCTCCAGTGTATGAGGAGAAAATCAATCAAAGATGGGGGGGGAGAAGATGTCATGCCCAAGAAGTGGGCTCAGGGACACCAGCAGATTGGGGTGTGGAGGATGCTGGAGAGACTTAAATCTCGAGTTTCCCAAATGTGGCACTATCAGACCATTCCTCTGTCATCACAGAGGCCTCCCCAACCAACAAGGGTTTTAGAAAATGTGACAGACCACACTAGCCATGGTACAAAGTTCCTGTTTTCTACAAATAAGGAGCAAAAACCACCTGGACATGGCAAATTGACTGTCTCCTCATCATGCCAGTAATGCAAAAGGGACAGCAGCTGTACATGCTCAACCAGGAGAGGATTCAGGCAATGTGGCAACCACCACTTTGTTGCTGGAAGTAGTCATCTCCGTGCACTGTGTACTGTGTCTCTGATTCCTGTTAGTGTCTTGACCTGAGCTTATTCCTGACTCAGACTTTGGCTCACCCGTTGTCATTCCAAGATTATGCTATGCTCTCAGCATCAGACCATTTAACTTTGCTAACATCTCTTTGCCTCTTAACAAGCTCATCATGTGCTGCTTACTCCTAAGCTGTGACTCAAGCACACCCTGGCATCTGCTTGGTGCCAACTTCCCAGAAAACCTTGCATACACATCCTGCCTGGCAGGTGCTCCAGCATTCATCCTTGCTTCAAACGATGGGCCACAAAAAAGGCAACGCATGAAGAGGAGTAATGGATGTGATGGATGGAAGGAAGGAAGTATTGCAAGGTTAGAAAAATATGGAAAACTATAGTAAAAAGTAATGGTATGAAGTAAAAAGGTAAAGGTTTCCCCGTCAGTCATGTCTGCCTCTAGGGCATGGTACTCATCTCCATTTCTTGGCCAAGGGAGCCAGCAAAGACAATTTCCATGGTCATGTGGCCAGCATGGCTATATGCCAAAGGCACACAGAATGCAGTTACCTTCCCACTGAATTGGTACCTATTAATCTTCTTGCATTTGCATGCTTTCAAACTGTTAGGTAAGCAGGAACTGGGGCAAGTAATGGGAGCTCACTCCATTGCACAGAGCTTGGGTCTCGAACTCAAGCTGTCGGGTCTCTAGCTGACAAGCTCAGCATCTTTAA
Source organism: Thermophis baileyi (assembly GCA_003457575.1). NCBI lineage: Eukaryota > Metazoa > Chordata > Lepidosauria > Squamata > Dipsadidae > Thermophis > Thermophis baileyi. The sequence continues at coordinate 1,288,873 of QLTV01004242.1, read as the reverse complement.
CCGCTGAGCCATCGCGCCCCCGGTATGAAGTAGATTTAGCTATATTTCCTTTTCTTATCTCATGCCTTTAATTGCCTACTGCATTGGCTTACTATTAGTTACTCACTTTCTGAACATCTTTACCCTAAAAACAATGGCTTGCATGTTGATTTCACAGTGCTGCACTAAATAAAATACTCCAGATTTACTTTAATTTCAAGCACATTTACAAACATATCTATTTAAGAGAGGTATTTCATATTTTAAGATATGCATCATCAAAGCAAGGATGTATATTTTTTCTTCATATCTAATTTTTCCTCATATGCAGTAAATTAATTAATTCATTATATCCATTGTGCTTGTAGTATCAATCAATTATACATTCTTAAATAGCAGGTACATTTAAACCTATGTACTTGTCTATATATATATCCACAAGCAGAGAACATTTATCTGCCTTCTTGAAATTCATAAGCTATAATTGGAAATCTACTTTAATGGCTTTTGTAAAAAGATTGTGCCTAATACAGGGGTTTTTTTTCTTAAACATACAAAGCCATTTAACAGTAGGGGCAAAATATAAATTTGTGATTCAGTCAAGATATTTTAGATTACTACTTGTGTGACTATCCTTTTAAAAACATTTTCTAGTCATTTGGAATGATAAAAGAGAAATTTCATTTTCACAGTATTATAACAGTCTCCTTTATATCGCAGTACAACATTAATAAATTATATCTTCAACATTTTAAGGCTGCATTTTAAGTTCTGCCCAGTTACGTTAGTGTCACACACATCAACTTTCTTGAGCAACCAGATTTCCAGAAATAGAAACCCAGTGAATTTTAGTGCCAATTTTAGCTTGCTTTTGTCATTGTTCATGCATAGCCCACCAGGAGGAATTTCCATAGCATACCAGAAAATTGGGATATATGATCTATAGCTTTTCATGCATTCCCCATGCTAAAATGATGTTATGGTTTGGCAGGCTTGCTTAGCAGGCACACAAGCATCTTATCTGAGCTATTTTTATGTGATAAATTTTGTAACGCTATGTGCCAGCCAGAGATATCATGGAATAGAAGTCCAAAGCAAGTATTTGGTCTGGTCAGCAACCATAATATCGAAGGACTTGAAGGATTTTCTCACTGCCGCATTGGAATCACATCAGCAGCAGCATCTAGGCATACCAAGTTAAAATGGGATAAAAGCACAAAAAATAAAAAGAGAAAAAAAATCAAGTAAGACCACCATATGTAGTAGCAATATACAGGGAAAATAACTCAATTATTAAATATAGCATCAAACCTAGATCATACAGAGCCTTATTATTCAGTTTAGCATTCCATCAGTATACAGCCAGTTCAAATTTGAAAGCAAATATATATACTCAATCCATCAAAAGTAAAATAATTATTTTAATTAATTTTTTGCTTTAGTTATTATTTTGTACTGATGTTCCAAAACATTAATATATAATCCAATATTATATTGACATCTTTGAATATTATTATTCCTTCCCAAACCATATTAACAAATTTGCAAACATTTGAATAGGAGAAATTGCCTAGCAATGGACCGTGTTTTCATAAATATTTTCTAGAGACATGCTAGAGGCAAATGTAATAAGCTCTATAGGTAGATACAGAAAGAATGTCATTTCTGAAGGCTCCCTAACTGTTACTGATACCACAGACCTGTGTCTATAACATAATAAATTTCTGAACCATTTTCTACTCAATCCAATGTCAAGAAGATTCCTGTGTCTTTCTGCCTATCGAATTCATATATGACTATTTTTGAAAAGAGGAGGGAAATCTCATCATGTGCTTTATAAAGGAACAAACCTGCAAATTAGTTTCAGGATTCAATGTGCGGTGTGTGTATGTGTGTGTGTGTGTGTGTGTGTGTGTGTGATCACAGAATATGTGCTCTGCTTTGCTCTGAAATTTCATTGGCTATTTTACCTGTGACTTCTTCTTGTTGTTTGCAGTGTGCTGTGTTCATAACAGGTTAATAGGAAATCAGAGTTAGATATGAGGGCTAGTAGTTTAGGTTTTGGACAAAGAATAAGATGACTCAGGTCCAGGTCCAAGTTCCTTATCCAGAGAAACTCTCAGGATAACTCTGCCCCCGCCTCTCTCCCTCTCCCCCCCCCCTCTCCCAACCAACCAACCAACCAACCAATCAATCTCACAGGGTCATAACTGTGAAAATAATAAGAGGAGGAAGCACTGCATATGGGATAGAGATGCCACCAATAAATCAACTAACCCATACAGTGTGGTATGGTGGTTAAAGTGTTGGATTCAGATCAGTTCAAATCCACCCTCAGTCCTGGAAACACAGTCTTGTAAGCAGGTGACATTTTGATTCATTCCTTTCTTTAGGTGCAATCTACCTTATAGGTTTTGTTGTATGAGAATAGGAAGAAAGAGTGCTCTATCTGCTACCTTGAGGTTTTAAAGGAAAGACTGGATGTAATAAGTAGGTAAACAAACAAACAAACAAACAACAAGCAACTGTTTCATCCAATGCTTCATATTGAATAAGATAGGATACCTTTTCCACATAAGTACTCTGCTGTATCATTATGCCATTCACTAATCTACAATTAGACATTTATTTAAGGATAGTTTTATAGCATGGATACTGCCTCAGTGCAATATCAGTGCAAATGATCTATTGTTTTTAGCAGTGTGTGATGTATAGGAAGGACAATCTACCTTACCACAGATCAACTGATACAAGTAGCCAGATTCAGGGTCACTGAAGCTATTTTGCATCAATCAGTTCCTATTTTTATAGTATAGTAACCTAGACTTCTGAATCTATAACCTATAGCTCCATATCCAAGGGAGAATTTGGGCAGTCTATATAAACTTGCATGTTCTATGATGACCCAACAAGCTTTAGTGTTATTTTATATTTATGTTTTACCATTGGATGTAGAAAAGGATAACTAACATTTAATGAGGGTGGCCTATCTATAGGTAGAGTAATAATGCATAGGAGAGAAAGCATACCTTGAACAGCAGATCAATTTGGTAAGTAGGGTTTTGTCTATAATAGGAAATAATAGCAGCCTATACCATATTTTGCAGTTCTCAAATCATTGGGAAACCTATTACATGTACTATTAAACTCATGTAAAAGAGGGTACCATTAATATATTTATTAGTGTTTCCAAGAAGCAGTTCAATATTCAAGAGGGAATCTGTGTTAAACAAAGCATTCAGTGCAAATATGGAAAAATCAATTAAGTGAAAGATAAAATGTCTATCTTGTTAATTATACACTGAGTTTAAAACTGTGTTTTTATTACTCCGTTGATTTTTAAATTTAAATTAAACCTGGAGCTATTTGCATGGCAATAATATACACTGTTGTATTTAGTAGAGGCTTAATTGTCTTCCTTTAAAATATGAAGATATTCAATCAATTTATTTTTGCCTAGGAAAGTGTAAAAGCTAGTGCTAAAAAGCTGAATGGAAACTATAGCATGAGCTTGGGGAATTATCTCACATTCAGTATTGGGTCTGGTTTAAAATTAGAGTTAAGATGGATAAAATTCACTCCTGCTGAAAAAAGCCCAGGTCTCTTTCTATGCCATATAAGCTGCAAAGAGTTTTAGTACCATAGATGAAGATGATGATGATGATGATGATGATGATGATGATGATGATGATGATGATGATGATGATGATGATATGCCATATAAGCTGCAAAGAGTTTTAGTACCATAGATGAAGATGATGATGATGATGATGATGATGATGATGATGATGATGATGATGATGATGATGATGATGATGACAATGATGATGATATGAAGGGGCAGCCGAAGAACAATGGACCAATGAGGAAGAGGACCAGTTGTCCATGGGTCTCAGAACATCCCTCAGGAAATAGGAACCTGCTTTATGCTGAGTCAAACCATTGATCTATCTTATCTCAGTAGCATCTAGGCAGGAAGTATCCATGGTTTGAACCCAAACTCATTTTTTGCTACTCTTAGGGACAAATCTTTAAACCTTACATATGAACACCAGGTGTTCAACTGCTCTGTTTCACTAGAACAGAACAGAACAGAACAGAACAGAACAGAACAGAACCCTTTATTGGCCAATACTTTATTGGCCAAGTGTGTTTGGACACACAAGGAATTTGTCTCTGGTGCATAAGCTCTCACTGTACATACAAACAACAAAGTAATATAATCATAAGACACCAATAAGAGAAGGTAGTAGAAAAGATGAGAAGGATAATAGTAATAGAGCCATACTACATGGGTAAATATCCTTAGGCATAAGACAGTGCTGTGAGAATTAGGTTTCAGTGGAGTGATGGCATGAAGAAAAAACTGTCTCTGTGTCTAGTTGTTTTGGCAAGCAGTGGCTCTATTATTTTTTCTGAATTTAAATTCAGAGGCTGAATTTCTGCAATAGGCTCAATATAATTAACGGGAAGTAACACTCAGTAGCAGGAAATGAATATACCAGTTCTGGTGGTCTTTTTACACATTTGGTGGTCAGTACATTTTTTTTAAAGCTCGCTTTCATGTGAAGAGTCAAAACATGTGACTCTGTCAGTGAACTCAAGGAGCTTTCTCTGTGATCTCACTTGTCCTTTTAACAGAGTAACAGAGTTGGAAGGGACCTTGTAGGTCATCTAGTCCAACCCCCCACTCAAGCAGGAGTCCCTACACCATTTCCAACAAATGGCAGTCCAATTTCCTCTTGAAAGTCTCAAGTGTTGGAGCTTTCACAACCTCTGAAGGCAAGCTGTTCCACTGGTTGATCGCTTTCACTGTCAGAAATTTTCTCTTATTTCCAGGTTGAATCTCTCCTTGGTCAGTTTCCATCCATTATTCCTTGTCTGGCCTTCTGGTGCCTTGGAAAATAGCCTGACCCCCTCCTCTCTGTGGCAGCCCCTCAAGTATTGGAACACTGCTATCATGTCTCCCCTGGTCCTTCTCTTCACTAGACTAGCCATGCCCAGTTCTTGTAACCGCTCTTTGTATGTTTTAGTTTCCAGCCCCCTAATCATCCTGGTTGCTCTCCTCTGCACTTTCTCTAGAGTCTCAACGTCTTTTTTGTAGTGTGGTGACCAAAACTGGATGCAGTACTCTATGTGTCGTCTAACTAAAGAGTGGTAGAGTGGTATTAGTACCTCCCTAGACCTAGATTGTATCCCTCTATTAATGCAGCTTAGGATTGTATTGGCTTTTTTGGCTGCCGCTGCACACTGCTGGCTCATGTTTAGTTGGTTGTCTACTAAGATTCCAAGATCCCTCTCACGGTCACTGCTATTGAGTCTGGTTTCACCCAGTTTATATGTATATGTTTGGTTTTTCTTACCTAAGTGTAGGACTTTACTTTTCTCTGCATTGAATTTCATTTTGTTAGATAGGGCCCAGTGTTCAAGTCTGTCAAGATCCATCTGGATCTTGAGCCTGTCCTCTAGGGTGTTAGCTATTCCTGCCAGCTTAGTATCATCTGCAAATTGTAGAATACAACGACTTGAAATTTTGAAGGGATTCAAATGAAGGCAAAGTTGTTTAAATAAATGGTCCTCAACATTCCGACACATCTCATCCCAGGAGAGGAGCTAGTAATTTAAAATAATCAGCAACTCATATTTATACACTGTAACGTTTCTGTTGGCTTGTTATAGATTTCATGGTTATATTTGTCATTGCTGAGTGTATGAGGGTGGTGGGTATTGCTAATTTTATGTGGGACAAGCCTCCTCAGAAATCAGTGGTTATTAACACAAGCTTGTAGGTAAATATTTTATAACTTGGGAATCTAAGGTGAAACCACCCCAAAATTACACAAATCAGAAAAAAAGAAACATGTTTAAAAACTTAAATTCATTGGATTTAGTTTCAGATATCTAGCCTGTTCACTGATAATTTCCACATTCATCAAGTCCAATGTAGAATTAAGTGAATGAGGCATTTTCCCATAGTACAATTGTGAAACCACAACCTCACAAGCAGCAATAATAATCTTACCACAGGCTATGGGTAGATAACTGAAAAGGTTCCTCTGAGTTGGAGAAAATACATCAACTTATAAGTGAAGTTGTTTTATTTCAAATTTATTTTCAGAAGGTCATCTGATATCTCAACACCTAAAAAAGAGAAGCATTTAGGACAAAATATAATTTGATTTTGGTGCAGTGATGGAATCAGTAGACCAGATTTAGCTAGCCAAGCTTGCACATTTAGGTGGTGAATGCTCCCACAGAAATCCCTATCCTTTTATAAAGTCTGTCCTGGTACTTTCATTTATTCTGTCCCATCACTGAGGAACTTCAGTGCTTCTGCCCAGTCCCTTCTAAAGTGGAGAGCACTGAGAACTTTAAAATCCATGCCTTTCCTGTCAGAGAGCATGAGGGCTAAACAACCTGGAAACCCAGAGTTTCCAAGTGGGAAAAGAAAGAGTAGGCTCTCGGTAGCTATCTTATCTTCAAATAAGTGTTCCATAGAATCTTCTTTAACAAGATTTATTGAAAGAGTACGGGAGAAAAATATACATTTCAGCAACTAGATTTATTTTACATTAAAACTTGACTGAGTTCATTAGTGTGGATCTTTTCATAATGACTTTCAATTGAACTGGTGCGCTTGCTGATTTTTTTCCAAAGAATGGAGGAATATGTAAAGGTTTTTTTTTCTGAATATTTCTCTAGCTCTAAACGCTATTACATAGGGTGAATCCCCAACTGTCACTTTAAATTTTGCTGAGACATTTTGGGTCTTGTCTCATGCTTTCCTCTGAAGAAAGATGAGAGGTGAAACAGTATGGCTCACTTGTTGAAAATGTGATGATGCCAGGTGTATTGGAACTTAATCTAATAATTTTCTGTGGTTCTGTCCAGTGCTTAGTTTGCTGTTTTAAAAGTTAAAATAGAAAATGCTTTCAGTATAAAATTAATAATCGGAATTCAGTCCTACAGTGGTTAGAATATGAAATGCTTCATTCAAGTCAAGGCTGTAGGAAGAGCAAAATATAAAGTTTCACTTCTGGAAGTATTTATAAATGATTTAGTAATATTAATTGATTACTGAATTAATAATTCTAATTGTTGACTAACTTTCACAACACCAGGAACTCTAAAATATATTTATCACTAAGAACATTTATTCTATTACATTTCAACAGATGAACAAGCAGGATATGATTGTATGCTGAAGCCAATTATCTTTTAAGTTTGAGTGTTGATTGAATTCTTCTCTTGCGGCAGGAAATCTGGAATAACGGTTCTCCATTTTGTTGGTATTAACTGCACACATGCACTAAGAGTTGCTAGTATAAGATTGATTATAATTGAATTATAAATTTAGTACAGAGGAACATCCATTTGGCAGGATGGCTGAGGGATGAAATACATTTCCCAAGCATTGATAGCTGGCAATGTTCTCAGCATATTATCTTATGCCCATAGCTACAGGAAGGCAATTGTCAATTAAAAAAAACAAACAAACTCATAATCAGAAAGATAGTTCACACCAATGATTGGTCATTATAGCAAATACATAAAACTAAAAAAAACCCAACCTATTTATTGCCTAGTGTTTTCAGCTGATTAAAACAGCAGGCTAAAGGCCTTCACATTTCTCAATTCAAAACCTTTCTTCTGTTTCTGTTGTGTTGTATCTCTGCCCTAAACAAGCAATTAAAAGATACATTAGATTGTGAACATTTAAATAAATATTCATAGGAATGGGGAAGCTTCAAAACATGCACAATACATACATTTAGGTATATTTATAATATAAACAATACATTGTTCTGTTTGTTTCTCTTTGATTTATACAACTGTTTCTGCCTTCTTTGAAAATAAAATATTTATTTCATAACAAAATATATCTTTTTTTCTCCCAAGTAAAAATCCAGTTTGCTTTTAATGTAGAAATTTATCTATAGTTGAGTTTTTTTTAAAGATATCACTTACTCATACCCCACATTCTTTCATCAAGCATGTCAAATAAATTATGCAGAAAATATTTCTATAGACATATGTCAGGGGTGACAGGTATACAAGTTTAAAGTAACTTTTATTTTTCCCATGATCATCTTTCTGTTCAATCATATGTCAATGTATTTCATATGACTGAGTAGAAAGATAATCGCAGGAAAAGGAAAAATCATGTGAGAAGCTTTAAGAAACTTAAAGGAAATTATCGTGGATTTAAGGCGATAAAGGTGTATGATTCCTGGTGGCACAGTGGTTAGAATGGAATTTTGCAGGCTAACTCTGCCCACAGTCTGGAGTTCAATCCTGATGCAGCTTGAGGTTGATTCAGCCTTCCATCCTTCTGAGGTCAGTAAAATGAGGACCCAGATTGTTGGGGGCAATACGTTGACATTGCAAACTGCTCAGTGTGTGTAGTGGTATATTAGTCTAAGTGCTATTGCTATAAAATAGAACAGGTGAATCGGTAGCTGCTGCACAGCAATTGGTATTGTTAACTATAGTCTTTCTATATTCTTTGTTAACCATGCCAATATTGGTCCTGCTTCAAAAATTAGGGCTTAATGCTATGAGTTAAGGCAAACTGTGTTTCTTTTAAGGAGATTTTCTATGTCAGTTTTGGAAAAAGGAAAGTATTTATTTCATAGACATTTACCCTGTCTTTTATTACTTTATAAGTAAGTCAACATAGCAGACATATATAATACTTCCTCCTCTTCCTGTTTTTCCCACAAGAACAATCTTGTAAAGTCAGTTGACCTGAGATATGATGACAGGTCCAAAGTCGCCCAGTTGGCTTTATGCCTAAGGTAGGACTAGAATTCACAGTCTCCTGGTTTCTTACATATATAGATTGTGCTGTCAAAACACACATTCAGAGTGAAATAGTGCCTCATATTGCATCATATATGTCTAAGACTCAGACTTGCACACATGCAAACTTCATGATTTATTTATTTTTTATTTTATTTATTTGTTTGTCAAACATGTACAAGATAGCAGGTATAGGTATAAACATAAACATAATCAAGGTGAATACAGATAGATGAGGACAATAGGACAGTAGGACAGGGATGGAAGGCACGCTGGTGCACTTATGCACGCCCCTTACAGACCTCTTAGGAATGGGGTGAGGTCGACAGTAGACAGTCTAAGGTTAAAGTTTTTTGGGTTTGGGGAAGAAACCACAGAGTCAGGTAGTGAATTCCAGGCATTGATCACTCTGTTGCTGAAGTCATATTTTCTGCAGTCAAGTTTGGAGCGATTTACTTTAAGTTTGTATCTATTGTGTGCTCGTGTATTATATATTTATATAGTGTATTTGGATTTGACTGGGCTGCCATTAAAATAATTAACTCTTTACTTGAATTATACATATCTTAGACCTTCACACGTAGCTGCAGAAGTCAGTTTGTGCTGATATAATTGATGTCACAGTTCTGTTGTTTGACTTCTGATGAAAGATTATGTGCAAAGATCTGACTGGGACTTTCTGCTATTAAACAACTGCATATGTCCAGGTAGCCCTTGACTTATGATCACAACTGAGCCCAAAATTTCTGTTGCTAAGAAAGACAGTTGTTAGGTGAGTTTTGCCCTGTTTTATGACCTTTCTTGCCACAGCTGTTAAGTGAATCACTGCAGTTGTTAAATCGGTAATATGGTTGTTAAGTGAATCTGGCTTCCCCATTGACTTTGCTTGTCAGAAGTTCGCAAAAGGTGATGACATGACCCCTGCTACCAAATACATGCCAGTTGCCAAGCGCCTGAATTTTGATTGTGTGACCATGGGAATGCTGCAACAGTTGTAAGCGTGAAAAGTCACTTTTCTCAGCACTGTTGTAACTTCCAATGGTCACTAAAATAATTATTGTAAGTCAGGGACTACCAGTATTGTGTCTCCATTCAATCCAGACACATTTGACCCCAGGTGTCATATATGGTTGTAGCTTAACACAAAAGCAAGTTCTCAGATGAATTTTATATTCAGATTTCTACATACGATATGGACAGCTGTGGTGGGAATTAATGCAATCTATCAAAGATGAGTCTAAGAATGTGACTTTGCTGCCTGCAGGATATCTGCTATCCACTTCTTCTCTCCACTGACTGTTTATATTCCATCTGGCTTTTATGTGTTATACTTTATCGCTATCCAACTTGCACAGCTTTTTGCCTGACTCAAGTATGTATAACATCCATGGGAGTTCTTATTAATTAATCTTACTGATTTCTGAGCTAGCCCAGAAATATGTACATTATCGTTTTATGATCAAAACTTCAATATCATCTTCTGCAACAAATCCAATTTGTATAGTTGGATTTTATGAGTAGAGTAGATCAATCAAGCCTCGCCTTTAACGGCCATCCAAGGAACAAGGCAAACAAACTTCAGGCTAGAAAAACATTTGAGAGCAAACAAAGGTAGAATTGGTGTCCTTGGGGAATCTCAGGATGGTCCTTCCCTGTAACAGGTGCAATTACATCTTCTAGATAGGCTGATTCTCCTACACACTGTTTACAAAATGGCCACATGCCATTACTGTGTTTTTCCTTAGAACTGTTCACTTGCAAAAGAGGGTGACTCACTTTATGCCACTTACTTGGCACATAACCAGGGCCTGGGATTGCAATAAGTCAGCTCAGCAATGCAATTATCATCACTATTAATATTAAGCAGCCTCTGCATGAGTCATCAAGTACTGTTCAAAAATCACAATTCTTAAAGTGTTGCTGTAGCACATAAAGGAGTCAGCTGGGGGGGGGATACATAAATAACACAAAGGGTAGGAATAAATCAATGTTGCCTATTCTGTTTCCTTCAGTAAAACTCATGATTGTAATTGAACCTCCTTGAAACAAGAAGAATTTGAATGCTGAATTTAAAGTATTCCAAAATTATAATCAGAAGCGTGAGATTTTATTGTACATGCCAGTGGTGAAATCCAAATTTTTTTACTACCGGTTCTGTGGGCGTGGCTTGGTGGGCATCGTGTGGCTTGGTGGGCATGGCAGGGGAAGGATACTGCAAAATCTCCATTCCCACCCCACTCCAGGGGAAGGATATTGCAAAATTTCCATTCCCACCCCACTCCAGGGGAAGGATACTGCAAAATCCCCATTCCCTCCTCACTCCTGGGGGAAGGATATTGCAAAATCTCCATTCCCACCCCACTCTCGGGCCAGCCAGAGGTGATATTTGCCGGTTCTCCGAACTACTCAAAATTTCCACTACCGGTTCTCCAGAACCTGTCAGAACCTGCTGGATTTCAGCCCTTATGACCATTGTAGCATCCCCATCATCACATGATCAAATTTTGGATGCTTGGCAACTGTCATTTATTTATGACAGTGTGCAGTGTCCCAGGATCATGTGATCACCTTGTGAGACCTTCTGACAAGCAAGTCAATGGGGAAACCAGATTCACTTAACAACCATGTTGCTAACTTAACAACTGCAGTGACAAGAAAGGGCGTAAAATGAGGCAAAACTCAGTTAACAACTCTCTTGCTTAGTAACAGAAATTTTGGGCTCAATTGTGGTTGTAAGTTGAGGACTACCTGTATTAATACTGATTGCCTTACTTGGGGCTTCACAATTATATACACAATGTAGATATTACAATATAATAGTATCATTTACAGGAAGCCTTGAAAAGATTGCCATGAAAAATTAGTGTTTCTATTTTTCCCCTTCTATCTTTCTCCTTTTTTCTCTTGTTGGTTTCCTTCCTCTCATCGTAGAAAAGATGCCCACATGGTTTGCAGAGTCTTAGACATATGTTCCCTTTCACATTATTTAGACTTTTGTATAAGCCTATTAATTGTTCATTATTTTTGTGGATGATATATAGGATTAACTCTTTCTCCCGTAGCTGCTCTATTCCCTCCAAAGCCCATCTACACAACAGTTGGGAGAGGGAAGATCCCAAAGGAGCAAATTGAAGCTTCTTTTTCTAAACTTTATTTTTTTTATTCCCCTTTATGATTTTCATAAATAACTCAAGCCAGCGAACATATCTATGTTCCTCCTCTTATTTTTCCCACATCAGCAACCCTGTGAGGTGAGTTGGACTAAGTGAGGATAACTGGCCCAAAGCCACTCAGCCAACTTCCATGCCTTAGGCAGGACTGGAACATCTCTTGGAGCTTTAACCACTTGACCCAACTGGCTATTAACTTTAAAGCATGGAACTAATAATCTGCACTGCATTGGCCAAACCGAAATTAATGGGACTTCATCTAGCCCACAAGCTGTTAAATCCAAGTCCTGGGTGTAAGAAGAAGGTTCTGAATGTACATATTTATGCAACTTCAAAGTTAGACCATTCTAACAGAAAAGGACAACTCTGAGACTTATTGAACATTTAATATTCCTTTCTTCCTTCCAGACAGAAATATATGAAGCTGAAAATGGTTGCACATTAAGATGCAATTCACTGTTGATACTCTCTTGACTGCTTTGCAAAGTAACAGAACGGGGGCCGGGGGTGGGGGGGGAGAGGGACTTTTTAAATGTTAAAGCTTTCCTTTGGGCTTCTGGAAAGATCATTACTGCATGTACATGTACTGAGACTTTAGATTATCAAACCCTTGGGTTGGCTTTGCTGTAGATTTCCAGTTCATAGAGCACCATTACAGCTCACTTATTTCTATTCAGACTGGAGACAGCAACTTATTTGTTAATTATTTTGCAGCAAGCGATTGCTTTTCTCTCTTTTTTTTTTCTGGTTTGTTTTGGAGGCAAGAAAGTTGCCATTTATGCTTACATTTCCATCTAAGAATTAGGGGATCAGGAAATATAGGAAAACTGAACCAAATATCAAGTAGAAGCTCCTTGTTTTGAATAATTAAAGCAGCCAATCCTTTGTTGGGCTCAAGGGGCTGCCTCAAACCAGATCCTGACTGTCTCTGCATGGATGTGGAGGCACGGTTACTTCGCTTCCCTGGGCAAAAAACATCCCAGTTGCCAAGGACCCGACTTTTGATCATGTCCTGGTGGGGATGCTGCAGTGGTCATAAGTGTGAGGACCCATTCTAAGGCACTTTTTCTTAGTGCTGCTGTAACTTCAAACAGTCATTAAATGAATGGTTGTAAATCAAAGAGTACCTGTATGTCATTATAACAATAGACAGTTACAATTCTATATATACTTACCGGTATCTAATGAAAATATTATTCAAGTATGTATATATTTCTAACATGTTTATACAGCTATCATTTTTTTAACCTACTGTATTCTGCATACAGGTAGTTTATTTATTTATTTATTTATTTGATAGATTTCTATGCCGCCCAACTCCCGAGGGACTCTGGGTGGCTTACAGCAAAAACAGAAAAAAACTTATTAAAATATAAAAAACGTATTAAAAAAATACATTATATAAAAAACAATTTAAAAAGGTCAACAACAATTAAAAAAAACATACACACCTTTTTTTGGCCAGATCTCGCCAGATTTTAATAGCGAGATCAACGGCCCCAAGCCTGCCAGTTATTTATTTGATTTGTTTTATCTTGGCAGAGTTTCTATTTTCTTCTG
>QLTV01004242.1:1256593-1274887 GCA_003457575.1 Thermophis baileyi | reverse complement strand
ACCGCTCCACTGAACTGATGCGGGGGGGAGATGTACAACGGGGTATCATCAGCAGATTGCTGATACCTCACCCCGCATCGTGGGATGATCTCACCCAGCGGTTTCATGTAGATGTTAAATAAGAGGGGAGAGAGGACCGAGCCCTGAGGCACCCCGCAAACAAGGGGTCTAGGGGTCGACCTCTGTCCTCCTGTCAACACCGACTGTGACCAACCAGAGAGATAGGAGGAGAACCACCGTAACATGGTGCCTCCCACTCCCAACTCCCTTAGTCGTCCCAGAAGGATACCATGGTCAATGGTATCGAAAGCCGCTGAGAGGTCAAGTAGCACCAAGATAGAGGAATGACCCCCATCTCGGGCTCGCCAGAGATCATCCATCAGCGCGACCAAGGCAGTTTCAGTGCTGTAGCCAGGCCTGAAGCCAGACTGAAAAGGGTCTAGATAATCCATTTCATCCAATGACCAAGTTCTCAACTTAAAACCACTTGCTTAATGACCACTCAAAGATATGACAGATTTGAAAAGAATTACTGATATAATTTTTGTCCTGTTCTCAAAGTTATGACTGATGCACACCCCCATGGCCATCTTTTAGGCGCTTGGCAACTAGCTCACATTGACAAGTGGTTGCAGCATCCTGCAGACTGCATTTTACAGAATTTTTTTTGCCATTTTCAATGTCCTGTCATTAGGATAAGCTGCACCGAGAAGGGAAGGGTGAAGAGAGGACAATGCAAAAGAATTGAACCAGGTAAGAAGGACCCTTTTAAGTTTTAGAACAACGGTTGAATTAATTAGGCAAGTTGCCTTCTAGGCTTCTGGTACAAATCACAACATCTCATTGTGACATCATAATGCAAACTCTTTCATACTTGCATCCGATATGGTACACAGGATTATAAGCGGCATGTTTGCATAATTTTTGTATATTTGGCATTGAGGGCCCTTGCCCTCAATGTGGACATCCATGAAAGTCCCCAAATCTCAATTGCCCCCATGCTTTTTTTATCAGAGATATCTGCAGTCATGTGCACTGGCTACTCATTTCTTTGCTTCAACTGTGTCTCTGATTTTTCTTCTGGGAATGTAGCAGTTTCGACCTTCCCATTCACCTCCCCACACTCATAAAAAAAGTTGTATTCTTACCTGGTAAATACCATTCAAGGCATGGCACCGATTCTCTCTCCCCCCCCCCTTTAAAATGGACTTTTCCTGTATGAAGCTGGTTGCAACTATTTGGACATCTCAGTCTATATTTTGTGTAATCCTGAATATCATGTAGAAAGCATAATACAAGATTTTCTTAGATTTTTGGCCATTTCTGCTCTTTGAATCCTTGAACTCTGCTATTGCTTAAAAAATAGTTTAGGATCAGATCCAGGATACCTTAAACATCATTGTAAAGAACAGGGCATCATCATTACACTCTGCTTTTGTCATGCAGTTCATCCCAAATTTTACATACCATGGTCACAACAAAATTATTTCCGTGGTCTGAGACTACTCAGGTAAAAGAAAATCTGATGGTTTAAAAGAAAAACATGATAATAGTTCTAACTGCCACAGATTAAGGGTTAACTAGGAAGTGACACACTGAACGTATCATTTGCACTACACTAATTAGTTAAGAAGATCAGTGAGTGATAGATTTTTTTTGTCAGAATCTCAGTGCACAGGGAAGCAAAGTCTAACCATCTTCTCTGTTCAGGTCAAATATACATCACCATCATGGGACTTTCCATTCCAACTAATAATGAATAACAAGATGGAAAATTTTTCATTTCAATTAAGAAAGAGTCTAAAAGGGTTAATATTCCTAATTCCTGCTAATTTCAGAGATGATCCCACAATACCTTCATCTTCTCCATAGCAAGTACTTTTGTATCTGTATTTTTTTTTTTAAAGGAGGGAATTTCAGCTATTTTCAAATTATTAGCCAAACACCTCTGTATTGTGCAAATTATTGCCCTCTGGGCAGTAGTGGGTTGTAAATTCCGTAACTACCGGTTTGCTCATGCGCGTGCGCGCAACGCTTCTGCACATGCGCAGAAGGGGGCTAGGGGCTAAAGGAGTTAAAATCCAGCATAATTGGGAGCCATCAAATTGGAGAACACTGATGTACATTATGAAATATACTACAAGGATTTGACCATGTGTCCAATTGCTTTAAGTGTTGATGGATGTTCTGTATGTTGAATAACCTGTTGCTTAACCAAGCAGGAAAGGATTCTAAGATCATTTGCTTATAAAAGTATTTATTAAATATCCAGTTGTTCACTGACAGTGAGATGGGCAAGTAAAATCCACATGTTTTTTCCCTTACTATATTTGATAGAACATAAATCCTGAAAAGCCCACAATCATTTTGTTCAGCAAAGCAAAATAGAATAGAAATGCAAGCATGAAGCCTTTTAGTCTGTCAGAAGCAAATACCCTACCATTACTGTGAACGTTATAAAAATGTTAAAATGAAGAGAGAGAGAGAGAGAGAGAGAGAGAGAGAGAGACAGACAGAGAGAAAGACAGACAGATATACAAACAGAGACAGAGAGACATACAGAAAGAGAGATTCACAAGATATATGGCAGGACGAAAAAGAGTGTTTTATGAGATATTTTTTTTGCAATCTACCATTGTGATGAATGGTAGAGTAGAGTAAATGCAGCATAATGGGAGGTTTATGTAAATAGGAATTACCATTCATAGTATGTGCATACCAAAGTTAATTTCTGAGAATATCCTATATCAAATGTGAAGGCTTTATTTAAAATTTACTATTTAAAAGTAGTTACAAGTCATAATATTTAGTATTATCCTACTCCAACTACTCCAACTTTTTGGCTTCCAGATAGCAGAGCACCCTTCACCATATTTATGGGCATAAAGCTGTGAATGTAGTCCTACAACCCTGTTTGAACGTGGCCATCCATGGGTGGAGACAGGGAGCAGCAGGTAGGCAAGAGAGTCAAAAAGTGCATTTGCAACAATAGCAACACAAATTTTCTCCTCCGTTCCCCCCCCCCTCATTATGATGTTGCATCACAATGTCTCAGTGCACAGTTATTCTGTCAAAAATGGGAGATTCAACAGATGCCTTTGTATTCACACAACATGCCTCATCCAATTACTTTCTAAGAACTAAAAAACAGTCACAATTCTTTATGATTGCTATTGGCATAAGTTTGTTCCCTCTAACTTTTTTCATATTCAGGAAGATTATGAATAATAATATCCCATAACTAACTTATCTATTTACAGATTTTTATAACGTGCAAGACACACTTGTAACATTACAAGAACATTGTAATAGTGTCTCTTTGAGCTAAATAAGTTAAAACCCTAGGGAAGTTTGATCAAATGTAGTGCTAAATGCAGACCAAAAGCCTTTGCTCTAAACCAGGGCTCAGCAACCTGCGGCTCTGGAGCCGCATGTGGCTCTTTCATCCCTCTGCTGTGGCTCCCTGTCGCCGGTCGGCTCCACAATTGATAGGGCTTTCGGTTAAGACAGGTAGAGGAAAAAGGACGCCGCGCTACGAGGAGACTCTATGGTGGGAAAACCGGACTTCCGGTCGGCTTCAGAATTGAACGGGGGGCTTCCGGTTAGGACCTTTGTGGCTCTTTGAGTGTTTAAGGTTGCTGACCCCTGCTCTAAACTCTGGTGGCTTCTGTGTATGCATCCAAGATGAATCATCAGTGAATTGCTAATAATGTTTGGATACACATGACCGATCTTCATCACTAAAGTATATTATCCCCCATAAGGTGCCATTTGTATTTATGGAGTCCTGTTACCACTCAACCCTGAAGTTCCATTTTTTCCTATCTGCTGGTAAATTTCACTTTAATTTTTTAATCAATCATCAAGATACTGGCCTTCATGTCTGAGGTATGCAGACTTTTTGTAAGTAAAACAGAAATTTACATATGGATTGAAAACCACAGATAATACCTTTGGCCTTTGTTTTTGCTCATGGATTTATAATGAATGAGATTGGTGGTCAAAGGGATTTGTGAATCTGATCAAAGTAAGCAGATAATCTAATGCCTCATGGACAAAACTCACAGAAAATTAGTTAAGACTCATCCACCTTCAAGATGAAACAGCGTAAAAGCTTTTAGGTAGAAATACGTTAGTTGGGGGCAGCTAAATTAGACTGTTGAGAGAGCCCTACAGGCCATTCAAACCAATATCCTATCCTAAGGTGAGATTGTCTACTACAAACTCAGCAGGAGTCAAACAATGTAGCTCAGACAATGTGCAACACAGAATAGACTGCATAAGGATGTCAACATAACAGTGTCTATATAAATAATGGAATAAAGTCACAAACTACAGAGACAATAAACCAATCCCCTCTCTCCCTCCGAACTGTATGTTAGAATGCAAGATATCTTTTCCAATTCCAAATATAATAATCTGGAAGAACGAATGTGATGATCTGATTGATTTTTCAAAGTAATAAATATATACATCTGGTAGAAGTCATAATGACACCAAGAGTGTTTTCACATCATTATGCAAATGACATGACTAATTTCTACCAATAATTGGTGTCATTTTTTGATGCCATAACACACACGACAGCCAGTGGTTAAGGTATCAGGCTAGAAACTGGGAGACTATGGGTCCTAGTCCCGCCTTAGGCACAAAGCCAGCTGGGGGACCTTGGGCCAGTCACTTTCTCTCAGCCCTTGGAAGGAGCAATGGCAAACCACTTCTGATAAACCTTGCCAAGAAAACTGCAGAGACTTGTTTAGGCAACCTCTGAGAATTAGACACAATTGAATGGAAGAAAAAAGAATGACAACACATGATATCACTTCTCCTTTTGAAACCCATCCAGATGTCCA
The DNA here is from genome assembly GCA_003457575.1 of Thermophis baileyi. Lineage (NCBI taxonomy): Eukaryota > Metazoa > Chordata > Lepidosauria > Squamata > Dipsadidae > Thermophis > Thermophis baileyi. The sequence goes on along the minus strand of QLTV01004242.1, from coordinate 1,270,034 downwards.
TAGTAGGAGATTATGTTTAGTTTTATTAAAGCCCAGAGACAAAAATCATGGATATGAGATAAACCATTAACCAATAGAATGGCTTGCCTTCAGAAGTTGTGGGTGTTACATCACTGGAAGCTTTTTAAGAAGAGACTGGACAACCACTTGTCTAGAATGGTATAGGGTATCCTGCTTGAGCGGGGGTTGGGCTAGAAGACCTCCAAGATCCCTTCTAACTCTGTTATTCTGTTATATATCTAGTCACAACAAAAGTATGTTTGTTGAGGCAAAGTTACTCCTTACCAGAAAAATAGCTTCAGTTGTAACATTTCTTAAAGGTCCATCAAAAAATACTTAAAATAGTAAAATAGATTTTTAATAATCCTTTCTGATCCAAAACGAGAACTATGCTTTCAACAGTTTAGCTATCCTTTCATTAAAGTATCTAACTATACCCTACATTCAAAATGATTGTGATTATTTTAGATTTATTTATGTATTAGATTTGACAAGTGCCCAGCTCCGAAAAGATTCTGGGGAATAACCATGTAAGTTTCTGGTTATAATTAAACTTGCTCTCTGTTTCTTCTTTTGTTACAATAACAAAAAATATTCACAAATATCCAAAGAGATCCTAAACTGGAAATTGTCTGATACTTCTTCATTGTCCTGCACTTGGGGAAACTTTAATAATCATATTAAACTCTCTATGTTTTCATGCAACATTTGAAGACACATTTTGTGTGGAAACTCTAAATGTTGAAACTATAATTTCAAATTATGATGCACCAATGTTCATGCTAACATTTGAGGATGTATTTTATAATAGGAAAAAGTGACATTAAAGATCTTATATTGTGTGCCTGATCTCAATTTATCCCTTTATCTTTTTTATCACCTTCATTTCTTTACATTAATATTTTCTTCCTATAATTTGCAAGTTTTGTAAACATGATGCTTTGAAGTTATTTTCAAATACTTTCAGAAATTATCCTGATACAACACAAGTATACCTTGTCAAGCTGATAGGCTATTTGGGAAATGAAATGTAATATTGGCCTTTAAGCCAGTTGCAGTCCTTTGAAGTAAAGTCCTATGTATATTTTAGTTTGATTTCTCAATATGCCAGATGCTTTCACCTCATTTGCCAGCAACACATGTTTGCTATTTTTATAAGCTAACAGGGCAATCACAGTGGGAGGAAACAAATGGACAGAAATTAGATATTTATAAGACAACAATGAGAAACCAGTTGATAAATAACTTACTTCAGCACCCTAAATTCTTCTAGGGAGGCAGGGTAATAAATAAAAATAATTCAGGCAAATACAAAATTGTGGCTGAGGCGAAACTGATAAGTAAATTCAGCATTTCATTACTTGACCTCAATAAAACACTTAGTCCTCCAGGTATACCTATAGCTAAGAGTAATAGTCCCCATGTAGCATTTTTTCTTTTTCCTCATACAGGTTAAACTTTTTTGCCACCAGCTGAATTATTGCTTTTAGTATTCTCCTGGTAGCTGGTTGAAATGTATATACACATCAATAGGACACAGTACAATAGGTCCTAGATATGAACTCTAATAACACACCTCACTCTAACTATGTCAGCTATCACATTTCTTGAATGTTGCTGATCTCTCAACCTGTTGTTTAAAATGTTCTTATCTATCTATTGCAAGAGACACAGTTTAAAGAGGGCTACATCATAGCATCCTAACATTGGTACAAATTAAATTCACTGGTCTTTGTGGTACTACAAGACAAGAGTATTCATTTCACTGTGAACTGAAGTCAGGCAGGAATCTTAATGAAACTCTATAGACAATGAGGGGTACGATTCAATTGTTCTTCAAATACAGATAAGGTCTGAATCATGAGAAAGGTCAGAGTAATTCAGAATAAAGTATCCACAAAAATGGGTTGAAAGCTCTTCACATTTTCCAAAAGCATTAGGATGGAGATGGGACCAGAAAGACAGGGAGATCTGTCCTAAAATTAGAATGACTGTTATAATCAGAGAACCATTGGTCATCACAATCACAGGGATTCTTGAGATTCAATCACTACCAATTACTTTAAGTACAACATATTAAATTTACTTTATTCATTATTACTTGGTTTTACATGCTGCTTCAGGCTCCTGACTCTAAATTGCTCACAAGAATCCAACAGAGAATTAAGTTTAAAACATAATCCAATTTAAAACAATATTTGATGGTGAGATCATGGTATAAGTGTTTCATAGGGGTGAATTGGCCAGTGCAAGCCAGCTAAAAGTCTCTGACAAACTGCAGACATCTCAAATTGTTGGAAGTTGCAGAAGCAATGGTTAAGACTAAAGAATATGAGCTCATGTATGTATGTATGTGTGTGTGTGTGTATGTATGTATGTATGTATGTATGTATGTATATTTGTGTGTATGTATCACAGAATGCGAGAGCAAGCTTATCTAGAACAAGTCATGCTACACTCAAAATATAACAGTGTCTTGAGAAATACTAGGTCACAATTGCCAGAATTATCAACATGAAGAGGCATATCATGCTCACTTCCTTCTTACTCCTACTTCTTGCTCATTGATAAAGGAGAATATTTGTAGCTGAGGGTTGAAATGAGGGATCCTTGATGCTCTCTGGACTTGGTTGTGTTCTTGCAGATGCTTCATTACCCAAACTAAGTAATATCATCAGTGCTCACAACAAACTAAATACAGATGATGTCACCTAGTTTGGGGTAATGAAACATCTTCAAGAACACAACCAAGCTCAGAGGGCACCAAGGAGCCCTCTAGTTTTACTCTCTAGAGCTATACAGTTTTCATGATCTTGTTTTGCAGAATGCTTGTACAAGGCTCCTCTAAAAGAGCATCTAAACAAGTCCTTGATGAGGAAGGGGGGGGGAAACAGAGGACCGGCTGTAAGCTGGGCTCTAAACACTACAAGGAAAATGGAGCTCCATTTTTTTTCCACAAACAAGGCAGATAACTGATAGGCTACATTGACTGCTCCACAGAGTTAAGATTTGAGGTGGGTCAGACCGTCTTCATGCAACTTAAATTTTAAATATAACTTTGTTAATTTATTTGAATTTTCTTGTAAACTGCATCTGCACTACGTTATGGAAAGGTAGAATTAAATAGAGAACAACATAAATAGACTGGATCTGGATGTTGTTGAAGCTGAGTTGCAAGTTTATGTAAGAAAAGGCAAAAAATAAAGAAATTAATCTAAAATTCCTCTGCAAATCCTAGGAAACATAAACAAAAGTATCCTAATCTTGCTTACTTAACATCAACGGTCTTTTCTCTATCAAATATTAATGGTAGTAAATGAAAGATTGTCCACCACCCATTTTAGATAGTTCAGTCCTACCTGCATTATATCCTCAGATTCTTGTCACTTACTTGGGCTGAAGGCCAATTTAAAACATTGCTGTATCCCTTACCACATCACATCTGTTTTGGCCTAAGTTGTATTATGTGTACTTAAATTCAAATGGAATGATTTTACCACTAGATGTGGTTCTTGGAATTCTTTCATTATAGAATCCTTCTGATCTTCTGTTGGTTCTTCTAATCTTAGCCTGCACAGAAAATGGTTTTTCCATTCCAAGATAACCCTCATAACCATGGTTACAGCTGTAAATCAAAGCACAGCAAAGCAGGGCTCCATTTCATTTCAATCCATACAGAATAGGAGAGCCGATAGTTTTGACCACAATGAGAAACAATGGGGAAATGTGGTTCACTTATCAAACTCTCCTGCCAATGCTGAGAAGAGTAAAGCACAGTTTCTGATGGGTCCTTTGTTCTAGTGCCAGAGGTTTTAACATTCCTATTCAATGAGCAGCAAGCCTCTGAGCACCTAATGATCAATCTCTTTGGGTGGACTTTGGCTCTTCTTCATGGGAGATTTTGGTCTAAATAAGTCTAGAAAACTAGAAATGAAACTACAGCAATTTTATGTAGATGTTTTAAATGTTCCTACTTACATCTCACTATTGGCATATTCATATCCAACAGATCATGGAGTTTCAAATGGAAATTACTAAGCTGAAGATGGCATCTTCAGCTTTTGTGGTGCAATACCTACGGTTTCAAAGTAGGGTTTGAAAACTGGCTGCATTTTAACATATAAAATTTAAGTTGTCTTGGTTATTTCTGGGCCGAGTTTGTAGTTTTAAGGCTATATTAGTAGGTGGTAATTCAGTACTTGTCTGTCAGGTCCCACAGAAATTCTATTCTCGATTCTTAAAATTCCACTTCAGTTCTGCTACAAGCTCTTAGACACACAGCATAGCTAGATTATGAATCTTTACTGCTAGACTGAAGCCTTTTTATTTATTTATAACATTTTTCTATACCACCCAATTCTCAAGACTCCAGGCAGTATACAGTAGTGAGGACTAAAAATATAGCTCAACCTCTACGCAGCTAAAAGCTAGTAATCATAATAAACCCAATCAAAACTCCTCTGGTCATATCAAACACAATAAAACCATAGAAAGCAGTAGCTGACGTCTGTTAGAGTGCAAATCCCCTTGATGTCCATGGCAATTCAAAATGATTGCTGCTTCAATGGACTGTTTGCTGTCTCCTTCAGCAAAGCACTGATGATGCTAAGTGGTTAATATTTCTATAACTAGCCACTCTGTCCTAGAATCATAGCCTGTTGGCTTGACTCCCACATTGGGGGCAAGTCCCACTAAGTGTCCCCCTCAACACAATTTTGCTCCACTCATTTAGCACAGATGGTCCCTTGTCATCTTGAATTCTCGATGATAGGTTATTTTAAAAAATGACAAACTCAATTTGCTCTCAGTTTGCTCTCAATTTGCTCTCAATTATATTAATATAGGAAAAAATAAAAACAACACCTCAAGAAAATAAGTCCTCTTTAATCTCATTCTATCAGATTTCTCTAGAAATGGCAGTTTCTTGTGATTGCTTTGAGCTGGAAAAATATGGATAACATTTTTGCAACTAGCATTATAGGCAGTTTGACTCACAGAGTGAACTGGAATAATGTATTGACAGTAATTATGCCATTAATGGTAGTTTCTTAAAAAAAAAATCTTGCAGGAAGCAGTAAATAACAAATTATCCTAAATGATCAGGGCCAGTAGAATGAAATGAACAAAATAAATTAACTGGCACAGAGAAGATACAAACTCAGTTTCCTGTACCATTACCTAGGAACATGATATTGGAGGTTGGAGTCATGATTTAAAGACTGCTTCATGTTTCTTAGCAAAGTGGTTGTGCATGCACACACATCTGAAAACAACTGGAACAGATGGTGAAGCAGTCTGAAGAAAGATAGGACTGCCTTGTTGATCAAGGAGAGATAATTTGTATGAATTTCTGCACATTGTGCACCCTTTTAAAAGGTTTCCATGGATTTCCCTTAGCTAAAGCAGGGGTCCCCAGTTCTCAGGCCACACAAGCCGCGAGTGAGCGCACACATGCAGCTCCATTTGCAGGAGTGGCGGGCACTTGTGCATGCGTGTGTAGCTTGCACGGAGCTTCCTGTGCGTGAGTGAGTGGCCACCACTTGTGCAAATGGAGCTGTGCATGCAAGCGTGTGCGCCTGCTGCTCACACGGAACCATTTCCTCTCCCCCCCACACCATCAGTCCACAAAGCTGGAAAGATTGGGACCACTGACCAAAGGGAAACATATTTTATCAATTTTAACCTAATGAAAAAAAACCTGATACCTTATGAATAAATAGCACTGTCACATCTGCAGAATCTATGGATAGAATTCCTAGATTTCATTAAAAGGGTAGGAAATCCCTACCACCATTATTATTTCTACATCTACTACAAATCCAAAAGCAGAACATTTATTGAATTTGGTATAGAGTTAGAGGCTCCATGAATCTGAAGCAGAAATAGGAAAAGTTGGATAGAAACCTGTAAAACATTAATATAAAATGCAATTTAATGATCTATTAATAAACTTTATATTCATCCTTTTTTTTTATCTGAAAGTGGTTTCTAGGACGTACATCATTGCTGTTAATGCACTAGCTTTGGATTAATTATACACCCACTGCGAGAGGACTTCTAGGCTCCACTATATCAAAAGAATATATAACGTTCATAATGGCATTATTGCTCTACATGCAGTATAATTTGTTCTTTCCTGGAAAGATTGTCCAATGGAATCGATTTAGGACAGGAGTACTGATTTTTATTTTTTATTTTTTGGTTCCTTGTTGCAAGCTGGAGCTTTTGGTTCATAGAGAGAATATAGCAATAACAAAATGAATGAAATGAAATGAAATGAAATCTTTTTTTTTTAAATAATTCATTTTGCAACATTTGGTTGGGTTTGGAAGTTCTGCTCCTGCAAATGACTTCCAAACTGATTTGCTTTGAATGGATCTGCATTTTTAAATCACTAAAATGATAGGCAGACTTTATACTCGGCAATGCCAAATAAAGTAGCTGTGTGAAATGAAACTTATTCCAAACATGTCTAATGTGGGAGCTGCAACTCTTCCACCAAATGTATCATTTTCCCTTCCATTGAACCTGATGGGGTAAACAAATTTGATGCTCGTGACTAAAGCAGCTGGACTGATTTAACATAATCGGCTCTAAACCATCATAGCTCCTTTAGGCTGTCATGATTTCAAAAGTGTGCTCTAGCGAACGTATAATTTTATAGGCCATATACATAACGGAATAAGAATTTGTTCAAATCTCTCAGAGAGTGGTAATGGTTAGACATACATATATACAATATATCATATATATTATGATGAACAAATTAATTTACCATGAAAAGTTCTTTTTTCCTCTCTCCATTTAGAAAAATCTTTTCCATCCATTTACTGTTTCTCCTAAAATAGTGTTTTAGAATATTCCCTAATTTTTATTCTATTGGAAAAATGAAATTTGAGAGTTGTTCTTTGGTAGTTCTCTGCTGCATTTAGGCTTGTATTCTCATTATCTCTTTCCACCTTTTATATGAATATTGATTGCAGAATAAAAATAAATGCATTGTACAATGTGTAACAGATAAAGATAATTTAATAGTTGTCAGGTGAATGCAAGGTGTGAATACCAAAGACACTATAAGTGTTAACATTTAGACTCAACATTCCCTTACAATTAAGGACTAGAAATTGTGCTATCTACTTCTACTTCTAACATTCTGGTTACATAATCATTATGCTCTTGATTGGGACAAATCCTCCAAAATTGATATACAAGCTAATTTAATTACAGTAATTTCAAAAATAATTGTTCTGTTTGTTCTGTTGACCCTCTACTAAAGTGATAGAGAATAAAGCATCAATGGAGCTTAGTATCAAAATGCAGGATAGAGATGGATTTCCTTAAGTATATTGTTTCAACATGGTAAAAATAGCAATAGCACTTAGTCTTATATACCACTTCATAGTGCTTTACAGCACTCTCTAAGCAGTTTACAGAGTCAGCATACTGCCCCCAACAATCTGGGTCCTCATTTTACTGACCTCAGAAGGATGGAAGGCCGAGTCAACCTTGAGCCAGTCAGGATTGAACTCCTGGCAGTGGACAGAATTAGCCTGCAAAACAGCATTCTAACCATGCGCCACCACAGCTCTTACAATGTGTTCAAGCAATGACATTCACCTTTAGCCTAGGTGAATCTGCTGTAGAGTGTATTTAGCTTTGAATACTGCATAAAATAGAAGAGTCTATTTGATTAAGCTCTTTACTGAAATGGAGCCAAACCTTCTACATCTAAACTCATCATGAGTGCAAAAAAACCTAACCAGTTCCCAGCAGAGCAGAAAACACTATATTCATCAGCTAGTAGAGCAGAGGTTGCAAAGAATGAACTTCTTGTTGCATAGACACAAGATACCAATTATCACACTACAGCTGTGACCCATATGGAATATCAAGCCCCCTGTTTCTTTCCAAGGCAGAGGCACAATTTGCTCTTAGCAGGGTAGTATTTCCATTTATATATCCTCTGAGAAGTTCAGGTAAGGATGTCTAAGATGTCCCAGTTTATTCATATGATAATTCTGTAACTTAGGCAATTCGTGCGCTCCAAATGTTGCTGAATTGCAATTAGCAGCTTTCTTATCCTGGCAGTGTTTTTCCAGGATACTGCGAACTGTAGATCAGCCACATCACAGGTTGTTTAGTCCTAGTTGAAAGCCAGATAGATCATGGTTTTGATTGTGCGAACACAATTAACATTCATGGCCTTCTTTTGTTGTTATGTAAACAATTCTAGATCCCTACAGTCACAATGTAGTGTAGGTTCCTTCACATTTTCTGTTTACAGAACATAGATAAATAAAATCACACTATTGCAGGTAGTCCTTGACTTATGATCACAACTGAGCCCAAAATTTCCATTGTTGAGACAGTTGTGAATTTTGCCCTATTTTAGACTTTTATTGTTAAGTGAATCACTGCGATTGTTAAGTTAGTAACACGGTTGTTAAGTGAAACTTGCTCCCCCATTGACTTTGCTTGTCAGAAGGTCACAAAATGTATCACATGACCCCATAAATATCAGTCAGTTGCCAAGCACCTGAATTTTGATCACATGACCACGGGGACGCTGCAGCAACAGTTGTAAGTGTGAAAAAAATGGTTAGGTCACTTTTTTCAGTGCTGTTGTAACTTCGAACAGTCACAAATAAACGGTTGTAAGTTGAGGACTACCTGTACTATCAGGCCAATTTTGGTCCTGAAAGTGACAATTTATTTATTTTATTTTTATTTATTTTATAAAATTTATATGCCGCCCAACTCCCGAAGGACTCTGGGCGACAATCCATTATTCTCAGATCAATCTCTAAGTTTTGAAACTCCAGTTCCAAATTGGCAAAATGTAAAGCTTACTACCCTTGGTGTGAGTAGCCGAATATGTAATTACCATAAAAACCATCTCACTTCATCCCACCCTCTGCATCAAAGGATGAGAGCATAGAAATCAATTATTACAAGTTCAAGGATATTCTCCATCCAGCAAAGAAAACCCTGCTTCAATTGATTCATTGCTTAATGTACCAATTGAAACTGCAATGTGCACCCATTAAGTGAGAAAAGTTGGCTTGATGAAGAATGTCTTATGTTGGACGCATTTTTATGAGCTCCTATAAACAGGACAATTAAAGTGCAGGGTGAGGAGCTTGAAGCAAATGGAACTTGAGTTCCGTTCACTTGCAAAATGAATTTTGACAGGCTCAGAGAAGAAATGAAGAGAGGGGCAGAGGGGGAAGGAAGCTACCTAGCTTTACAAAAGTTTGAGACATTAATTATCTTTAACAACTATCAGGGGAGAATGTTGTTATTCCCTTTACCCAAGGCTTTTGGTGCTAATTGTTGTTGTATTTGTATTTTGATCTGTGACTGTAAATAAATTTCATTCATTCATGTGATCCTTAATTATCTTTAACTAGATAGTGTATAAAGGATAAATTGTAAGTGGTTCCTGGATTTGAAAATCATTGCATTTAGCAGGATTCAATCAAGGCAGGATTGCATGAGGTGTATATTACTGACCGTCCAACATCCTCTAAAGTTTCAATAAATGACCAGAATTAACTGACATTTAATTGTTGACTGACATTTACCCTGTTTCCCCCAAAATAAGACATCCCTTGATAATAAGCCCAATTGGGCTTTTGAGTGAATAAGGCCAAGCATTTATTTCAGGGTTCAAAAAAATATAAGACAGGGTCTTATTTTCGGGGAAACACAGTACTTAAATCTCTGTAGCATCTACAGAGGTTATTTGCTTAACTTGAAGACAAGAAACTCCAAGTCAATGAAGAGAGTGGCTGAGGATTATGGCACAGATTATACCAGTTTTACAACCTAAAGGAATGTTTAATTGGAAACTGTACCCACACCCTGCTCTGTTTATCTATGCTGTTACACAATTTTTAGGTCTCATTTTGCTCTGTAGCAACCAGCAATCCTGCAGGAATAATGGTATGTATGTGTTTGCTTGTGTGTATGCTTTTTTTAAAGTCTGGCTGGGTTTTTTTGCTAATTCATAAATCATAAATTATAGAAGATGGTAGCAGAACAAGGTTTTAATCTTTTTAGGCTGCAGGCAAGAAACCAATGGGAGAAAGTAGCTAAGTAGCCATGGTGGACAATAGTGATTAAACATAAGGGGAAACAAAAGCAAATATATATATCAAAATTGATTGGAAGGGATCTTAGAGATCATCTAGTCCAAACTCCCGCTCAGTGCAGTACTCACTAGAGCATCTCTGGATGGTCCAGTTAAGGACCTCTAGCTACAGAGGGCTCACCATTTCATGTGGAAACTTGTTCTACTGGCTGGCAACTCATACAAATCAAGACATTCCTTTGATGTCTATTGTTATTCCATTAATGCTAGTCCTGCCTTCTGGGACAATAGAAAACAAGTCCTTCATCTATGTAACAATCCTTCAGATATTTGAAGACTACTATTGGTACACTTGTGCCATGCTTAAACAGTAGGGCTGGTTAAGCAAGTTAAATTCCAGCAGGAAAACAGGCTTGGGAGAATGAAGTGGGAGATGCCAGACAGTTCATTATCTAAGCAGTTTCTCATCTGGATGAGACTCCCAGTATCTGAAGGGTCAGTGGATGGCCTAGCAATTTATTCCCAACCTTTGGAAGGTCAATAGGAATCAGATGTTCTTCTCCGCTGGAGGAAATAAAAACAAAAAGATTTTAAAAGAATTTTAATAAGGCGGTGGCCTTATAAAAAGGTAGCTGTGGAACAAGAGGACTTTGAAGGTTCACCTTTGGCACCTGAGATCTTTCCATCATTTTGCCTGGCCAGATTAACAGTAAGATTTGCTGAGTATGTAACTGTCTAAATATAAATAATAAAATTAAAATAAAATAAAATAAAATAAAATAATGTGCATCTGTGGATCTATAAGTACTGTAGATGAAGTAATTGCATTTTTAATAAGGAAAAATAATTTAACTTAATTCCTACATTTAATTCCTACATGGTATTTCTGGTTGCAGTGACTCATTTCAGCCTTAGTGGGCACTTAAAGTGCCTTAGGCATTTATATCATCCCTCGTACATATTTTCTGTAGGTAAACAAAGCCAAATATTTTAATTACTTGTCATGAGGCTTGGTTTCCAGACCATTCACCATCTTTGGGGCCATTCTCTGAACCTACTCCAATTTGTCACTTTACTTCTTGAACTGTTACACCTAGAAGTAGACATAGTATTCCAAAACTCCTGTTTCGGCTCATGTCCTAGCCATGCATCCAAAATGGCATTTGCCTCTTTTACAGCTTCATCACAATATGGGTTTATGTTTACCTTGTGGTTGCCAAGATACCCTCATACTTTTTACATGTGCCACTGCTTAGCAGGTCTCTCCCATCCAAAATTGTGCCTTTTGTTTTCTTATTCAGATGCAGAACTTTTCATATTGTCCTTGTGACTCTCCATGCCTTTCTTTTGCTTTTTCAGATATTTGCATGTCTGAATGCCTTCACTTCTCCTTCCCACATTATTTCCTGTGGCACTAAATTATCACGTCACTGCTGTGGTGCTGAAGTACTCTAAACTACTGGGAACAGGCTCTTCTTTGGTTCATATCATCCCCTGTAGATCCATGGAAATTGTGTAACAAGAAAGAAATGGTACCTCATATGCTTATAAATACAATAGCAAAATTCCAAGGCTGCAACCTAAAAATATAAAATGAAATAGAGTGGAGTGGAGTGGAGTGGAGTGGAGTGGAATGGAATGGAATGGAATAGAATAGAATAGAATAGAATAGAATAGAATAGAATAGAATAGAATAGAATAGAATAGAATTCTTTATTGGCCAAGTATGATTGGACACACAAGGAATTTGTCTCTGGTGCATAAGCTCATAGTGTACTTATAAATAGTAAGTAATAGGTCATAGGTCATTGTTATAATATATATAACAAGCAAATAAATACATAAATAAATAAATAAGAGAAGGAAGTTTTGCAATACTGTGGGCAGGAGAAGGAGAGCAAGAGGAGTCTCCTTCACCCAATTAAGGAAGAAACCAAATGGACACTCACTGGAGATGAAAGACTGGAATGGAATGTGATCTTCTGAAGGGAGAGGACAGTTCATTGATTTAAGAGGCCACCCTTGGATCAATTACAAGATTATAAAATAATGTGGAGAACATAGCAACATGGTAGCACAAGACAAAATGGTTGCAGAGACCATATGTTCAGCCACCGGCAGGGAGAGATTGTGCCAGGCACTGAAGCCAATTGCTAATGAGACTACTACTGGGACAGAATCAAGCTGTTGATGATCTGCTCTGAAAAGCTTACAAAAGTGTCAGAAAGCAATAGTTTTGAAGCCAAGCTGGAAAACATAAGTGCAACATCCATTTGTAACGGGCTGAAGTAAGAGGCTGGCCATGTCATCCATTCCTGCAGGTGAGTAGCCTGTGCTGGCAATGGGTCAAATAGAAAGTATGGTTCTGCCCTATGTCTATTGCAGTCACTGAGCTACAGTGTAACTCTACGTGATGCCATAAAATGTATGTGGGTAGCCAAAGAACAGAAAAGGATAGGGTTGAATGAAAAATAGTTAAAAGAAAGGAATACAGGTAGTCCTTGAGTTATGAAGGTAATTGGGATTGGCATTTCAGTTGGTAAGTAACGAGGTTGTAATGTCACATGACCGCATCACTTTGTGACAACAATCCCTGCAGTCCCCATTGCCAACATTAAATGCAGATTGTATAGATTGTTAAACAAGCACTTGCTTGCAAGTTCTTGCCAGCTTCCCACAATCACAGTCAGTGGGGAAGCTGGCAAGAAGATGCAAGTCCCAGGAAGCTCATAAGTAGGCCAGCAGGCAGGAAAGTGGCACCTGCCAGGTGGGAGAGGGTGAGTGAGGCTGTGTGAGTAGTGGGGAAGGTGCAGCATGAGTGTGGCAGGGCTTGTGGAGGTTGTGTGAGGGTACACAAGTGGCTGGGGAGGCATGATGTGTATGCCATGAGGCTCAGGAACGAGGCACGGGTGGGGGTGGAGATTTAACTGAGCAACTTGCAACCTTCCCTGGCAGCAGCATTGGTTGTAGGAAGCTGGCATGAAAGTAAACCGCAATCATGTGACCGTGGGACACTGCAACTGTCAACTGTCACAACGTACTAGCAGTTTGCCAACACCCAGATCATGGTAATGTGACCGCAGGGGTGCTGGGATGACCCGAACTTTGAGGACCAGTCGAAACCAGCAATTGTTCAGTGCCACCATAATTTCAAATGGTCACTGAATAAGTGACTATTAACCGAGGATTACTTGTATTCAGGAATAGGAACGGGTGAGAATTTGTTTATGCGTTTAGTTTTTTTTTTTTTAATACTTATGCACACCTATTTACACATGGTAGGATTTGTGTTATTTTGTTTCTAGTAAAACTAACTGTTGTTTAGAACAAAATAATCCCAGCAACTGA
>QLTV01004242.1:1241452-1253963 GCA_003457575.1 Thermophis baileyi | reverse complement strand
CCAAAGGGGGGGGGGTGGCGGGGGGGGGGGCTGAAGGGGGGGGGGGCAGGGCAGGGCTTGTCTCAGAGGAATGGAGCAAGAAAACAGTCTGACTTGTGATCTTAGCTTTAGAATCTGAGATGGTGGAGCTGTGTTTTTACGAAAGCAAAACTGTTTCTCAAGGAGGGTCTGAAAATGTGTGCAAGATCCAGTAAATGTATCAGCAATTGATCAAGCAGTGGGCTCCTTGTTGTTCCACCAGACTGTTTATAGCCACAGTTGTTTGGGGTGCTGACCTGGGCCTGCCAAGAAAACCTTTCTGGATCTCTAAAGCAAGCTCTCTCTTTAATACCACTAAACTAACATTTGCTTCTTAATTGCAAATTGCAAATGTAACTAGGTTACGTTTGAGTATATGTTACTTTTAGCAGAAGGATGGTAATACAGCCAGCCAAACATATCACCTGAACCAGTGCTAGTTGGGTTATTTGAACAACTAAAATATGCAGATTATTCCAGAAGTGATCTTCTTAACAAATGATGAGCAGGATATTGCTCTCCATGGTAGGGAGAGGACATAGAAGTCCTATACAATGAACTAATGAGACTACCAATCCCACGACTCATTTTCCTTGTATTAATTTATTAAAATCTATTGTCTGGCAACATGTTCACCACTAAATGATTGTTTTCACCAACTGTTGGAGAAAAATATCCATTGATGCATTAATTCTTGTGAAGAATTTTTTTTTAACTGTTGGAAATGCATACTACATAGCATAATTGATGGCTACCTGGGATATTGGCATCATCTTTTACATGAAGAATTAACTTCACGTTAACAAGAGAAACATAGACTTCAGAATAAATGTGTGCTAAGAAAGAATACCGAAGAAAAATAATGCAATTTGCAATGCAACTTCAGATAGATATTTTGAACTTTGGCAATTTTGTAAGTAGAAGTGAAAGCCTGCAAGCCCCTGCCCCTTTCATCTCATTTCCCCAAGGGCCATGGATGCAGTGGGTGAAGCAATGGGTTGCTTTCTATGTGGAGGAAGTGTTCTTGTAAGTACTTTGGTGCCAAGTTATCTTTTTGGTAACTAGTGTAGTGACCATCAATCAAGTGTTCTATGACAGTCATGACTTTAATTTGCTAATACTTGGGCTACTACATTTTATTAGCAGTTGCAGTCTCCAAGTAGCCTTCCAAGGCAGGGCCATGGAGTAAATACAAATGGGTGGTGATTGGAGCATATGTCACTGTGATAATGGCCACCTGTTGCAAATAGAGTTGTACTTGGTATATCACTTTGCATTCCTTCTTTAAAGTTTTGTCAGTATCCCTCTATAGATCCTGACCCTAGACCCTTGCAGCCAGTCTTGGAGGATACCATGGTTCCTCCACCCCCCCAGAGTCATCAACCAAAGCAACTACTGCTATTTCTATCCATGACAGATTCTGAATCCAAACTGAAATGGATCTAAATAACTTGTTTCCTTAAGAGTGCTCTGTAGCTGATACCCCTGTGGTGCTTCAGGGCTAATGCCATTATTAAAGTTTAAATATCATTTTGACATCTCTACTATAGTTCAAGCAAATCTGGGGCATGTTCTTTGAAACATTTTTATGTGCTTCTGATTCACATAAAGGGCATATCTCACTGATAACACCTGCAAACCAGCTTCTCTTGGGTCCACTTTTTAAAATGTCATATGCAATTTCCATTACGTTAACATTCAACCAATCTAGCATTTTCTTATGAAACTCCACTGAAGTATTTGATTTGTCCTGGAGTTTTCAGTTATCTATACTACTGGCTTGATGCAACATTTGTGGCGAGAGAGAGCTTCTCCCTAGCAACTAATGAGCTCCTGAGGGTAAAGAATGCAATAAAACTCAGTTTTGATTTACCATGAAGAAATCACTTTCTTTCCTTGGTGAAAAGTGAGTAGTGATTCAAGATGGAGAATTATGGTCATTTGTTTTAGAATTACCTGGAAATGTTCTAAGAAAAACAACAACATATGGTGATTTTCCTTTTCCTTTTCCTTTTCCTTTTCCTTTTCCTTTTCCTTTTCCTTTTCCTTTTCCTTTTCCTTTTCCTTTTCCTTTTCCTTCCTTTCTTTCCTTTTCCCCCTACCTCCTAAAGTATTGGTATGTGGGTGTAAATATACTTTCTATTTACTGCTATGCTTATGAGGACTTATAAAAATCCTAGGTAGTATATTATTTTATAAAGGCATCTCAATCTAATTTTTCATTTTAAAAAAAAGCCAGGGATCATTTTGACTCTACTGTAATCAGATCTTTTGATCCTATTTATCTTTAATTAATTTTATTTATGTATCCATTTACATAATATGCATTAGACATACTATGAAACAGGGGCGTAAACATTTCTTTATTATGGCAATTATCTTCATAATACAAACTGAGCACCTGATTTTTAGTCATACTTTTCTGATCAATACTAGCCAAGGATGGGATCTACATATAACTCTATTCTACTCTGTGGCCAATGACACTAATGCAAATTCTGCAAATAAAACTATCAAAAGCTTTGTTATTTTTCTTAATTAAACCTTTATATGTCATATTTAAGTAGCTGCTTCAAAGATGCAACTATCCAAAATATATTTCCTTATAAACATCCTATAAGCTGTTTTGTGTGTATTTTTGAGCACACAATGTTCAATTGTACCTGCTTCCATTTCTGTGTTGCATCAAACACATTTTTGAGTGTAGCATTTGGTTTCACTGAAATCATGACAAATTTTGTTTATTCCTAGCAAAGGAGTAGGGTTGACTATTTCTGTTTCCTTGTCACTTGAAACATGAAAGTTGCTGCCTGTATCGCACTTAGTTCAGCTATGAAATGTGTGACAATTACTTTATATGCTATCTTTCTTAGCCTATTGATGTATGCTTCCACTTTGCTATGCTAATAACATTAGTTACCCTCAGTTTGAGCTTAAAATATCATTAATTAAACTGCTGATTGAAAAAATGGCACTTTTACATGTTGTTATCATGTGGAGGGGAGGGGAATGTATTTATGCAATTGTATGGCAGTTGTGAAGAAATGGCATTTATCTGTTTTCCATGTTCTTTTGACTGTTCTCACAAATATGAATTTTCTCACAGTTCTGTAGATTTGATCCTACAGAAGAGAAAGTCTGTTTCTTGCTGTTTCCTTCCCATCTGGTCTGTGAAATGTTTTTTTTTTCCCCTTCCTTCCTTCAAGCTACTCACTTGCATCTGCTAGATGCTTTCTGCTTGGTTTCTCAAAAATGTCCTTTTTGCATTTCATATATTTAAGATTGGTAGGCTTTTTTCTATTTCTGTTAGCGAAGAAGATGGATTAAATGGGCCTCCATTTTAATGCTAGTAGCCACAGGCCACAGATCAAGCTGTGACTGGTCCAGAATTGAGTGGTGTGCATTTCACTTGCGTAACACCACTGCTGTGTGTGCTGCACAGGCTCCCAGTTGCTTTCCGGGTGCAATTCAAGATACTGGCTATCACTTTTAAAACTCTACATGGGCCAGGCTCAATATATGGCTGGGCCCCCAAGGGTGACAGGGCTGGGCCTGGGGCCTTTGACTGAAAGCTCATGAATTGCTGTAGGGGCCCCTTCTCCTGCTCCAGGGCCACCATTCTCAGGATCTGAGAATTGAGAACTTCTGCCTTTGGGCAACAACAAGGATCCTTCAATCTCCTGAACTTCCATGGGGAGACCCCTCTCTTGTCCCCCGTTGCAAAAGGGGATGGGTTGGCAGACATGATAGGCCAAAAGACACCCCTTGGCCTTCCTAGGTTTGTGTTTCCATCTTCTTCTTAAACTGCCTTTCACTCCAATGGAGATGGACACTCCTTTCCCACCTTTTGTGGGCATCTGGGGTGAGAAATGCCATCTTCTCTGCCACTCTTGCAGGATGGTGTAGGGTCTCCTGCTTGAGTAGGGAGGTTGTACTAGAAGGCCTCCAAGGTCACTTCCAACTCTGTTATTCTGTTATACTTGCAGGACCATCCCTCCTTGCAGGTATTTGCCCATCCTGACAAAATCACATAAGAGTAACATTTGAATTAAAACTGAACAGTGAGAAGCAATTCCGTAGAATTAATCTCACGTTCCTCTGAGATCTATGTATGTGTTGATGTTAGTTATCAGGATTGCTATTTTGATGTTTCCTTCGTGACACACAAGCAGCATCAACATCAGGTTCAATCAATTAAACAAACAAACAATTAAAAGCCTGATAGAACACAATAGTTTTACCTTTGGAAAATAAAGGAAGACAGCCAACTTATTTATCATATGTAAAAGTCCAAAATAATTGCTCCTACTAAAAAGTTATAACTCAAACATCTAACAACCTAATTTTTCTAAGTGGACATATAAAGGACTTTCATGGATAAATCATATCATAAATGATGGGAGGATTGACATGGAAGCTAATGTTGGAAAAGTTAATACAATGATCAGGCTTATTTGCACAGTCTCTCCTGGATCTGCTAGAGAAGAGCCTACTCCTGGAACAGACCAGCAGCCTATCTATAATTTTTATGTCAAAAAGGAGCATTCAGATGCATTAAGCAAGCTCATAAATATGGATGGGACAATCATAGTCCCCTCCCCCCCTCAATGGTTTCTCATGCCTTGAATTTAAAGTGTGCTGTTTATGATTTGTAGGGATTGATTTTATCTATTTTCCTTTTAAATCTCTCCAAAATCAGGTTTTAGTCCACATCTAATGGCAGCAAATGCCACAATTTAACTTTGTGGTTGCATAAAGAAGTATTTCTTTCTATCAGTACTGAATTTTTTCTATTTAATGCTTTTTCAAGGACCTGAAGCTTTAATACTGTAAGAGAGGAATAACAACTTCTTGTATTCTTTTCATACCATGCATGATTTTATGCACCTTAGTTGTAACTTCCTAATCTTTTGCTTAAAACCAAACATCCCATTTGTTCTATTCTTTCTTTATGGAGAAGCTGCTCCAACTTCTTCATTATTCGGTTGTCCTTTGATATTTTTCCAACCATACAACATCCTTTTTGAGGCACAGTAACTAAAGCTACACAATATCCCAAATGTGATCTTACCTTTGATTTATATAATGGGATTACTATGCTGGCTATTTTCAGTTTCCTTCCCAAGGATGCCAAACAGAAAATAAATCCTTTTTTATAGCAGCTGGACATAGAGCTGATGTTTTTTATTCAGTTATCAGCTATGACTTCAAGATGCCTTCCAGACTGGCTTCTGATAACTCAAATCCTATATATATATAGCATTACATACTGTAATGCTTTGTCAGACTATATCACTTTATAGTTACTTATCATTACCATTTCTGAAGTACATTATGGTTTGATGAGATCCTTCTGGAATTCTTTGAAATCCATTTTTCATGTTATTTTTGAATAACTTGATATCATCAATCCACTTGATCAACATATTTAAACCTAAACTTAGAACATTTACAAATAATTTTAAAGTACTGGTCCCTATCCCCTGAGGGTGACATTCTGAACATATATCCAATTAGTCTGTCAGGCTTGCCATATTTAGCATATTCCGCTTTGGTGGTATCCTGCCATAACATGACTGTAACGTTATTGCTTGTATCCTTACAATTTATATTGACTGGTTCCTACTATGATTTGATTGCTTATTTGTACCCGGACTATCATTAAGTGTTGTACCTTATGATTCTTGACGAACCTATCTTTTCTTTTATGTACACTGAGAGCATATGCACCAAGACAAATTCCTTGTGTGTCCAATCACACTTGGCCAATAAAAAATTCTATTCTATTCTATTCTATTCTATTCTATTCTATTCTATTCTATTCTATTCTATTCTATTCTATTCTATTCTATTCTATTCTATTCTATTCTATAACACACAAGGGAGGGGGAGCCAACTGGGGAAGTGAGAATGGGGCATGTGAATAGGCAGAGAAAGGAGGATGACAGGGTGACAGGAACCAGAGATGTCAATCCAGAAGGAACCAGCCAATCAAGAACAGAGCTTGAGAAACGGAATGCGAAACCACACCAAAGAGATGCCAAATCTCAAAGTCGTTCTCAAAACATCAAAAATGAATATGATTGGACACTGGTGAACTGGTCAAGGGGGGAGGGCCAGGGAAAGGGGGGAAATGCAAGCGTTGCACGGGAATACTCAGATCCAGTTTTGCTTATGTTGTAACCACTTGAACTTAGAAAAAGTAAACATTTCACTTCATCAATGGAGTCAAGGGTCATTCTTTCCTAAGGGACCAAGTCGGGACATACCTGACATAGTCCATTTATTATTACTTTGTGCCCTGATTCTCATCTAATTCCCATGTAGACAGCACATGTCATCTAGCTTAGAGCAGCTTGTTTTAGCAATAGCACTTAGCAATAGCACTTAGACTTATATACCGCTTCATAGTGCTTTACAGCCCTCTCTAAGTGGTTTACAGAGTCAGCAAATTGCCCCCAACAACAATCTGGGTCCTCATTTTACCGACCTCGGAAGGATGGAAGGCTGAGTCAACCTTGAGCCTGGTGAGATTCGATCTGCCAAACTGCTGGCAGCCGGTGATCAGCAGAAGTAGCCTGCAGTACTGCACTCTAACCACTGCACCACCGTGGCTGTTTTATTTGCTCCTTTTGTCAGGGTTCCGACGGATGCCCTAATTAAACCATGAGCCTCGAGCCAAGTTTCAAAAGAAATCCAGTTATTTATCCAGTTACTTGAGAGCAGGCCAGGAATGCTTTACGAGTTGACACTATTGATGAGGGCCTTTGTTCAAGAATTTCTGGAATACTGGGTCTACCCTGCTTCTTGAATTACCCTTCTGTACAAGTATGTTAACACCTTCAGTCAAGTCAAAAAGTTAATGAGAGAAGATACAGAAAGAACATTGAGTCTTTTTTCCATAAAGCTGTTCCTCTAATATGAATATTTTCTCTTTAATAATGCAAGAACAAGAATCTCCACTCCTTTTCTATAAGCATCAACATCATAGTTGAAGGAATGGGACTCAAACGGAATCACTATCTTTACTTTACTTTTTTTTTTTTGCCTGTGGCCTCCATCCTCAGCACTGAAGACACAACAAAAGAATTCATTTCAATCAATAAATGGGATGTTTAAGTGATGCTATCAAGGTAAACAAAATTCTATGGTGCAGATGTATGCAGCAAACCATAAACCTTACTGGTTATTATGACATGTTACCTGATCCCATCAGGAAGGGCTCATAGCAAGTAAGGCCCTCAAACAAGCAAGGGAAAAATGATTATGTCAAGAAAGCCCTACTCTGAACCTTTTTGAAAGAAAATAAAAGCTAGGTTATTTAAAAAAAACATTTAAACTTCTGGAAAGATTTAACTACAGGTCTGCAGCTGAGCAGAAATATACCCTCAGGATGACTGTAGATAGATATGCATAAAGCATCTCCTACTACAGGAGACCAGTTATATGTCCAGGCATATTACAGTGCAATTATTTTATGTATGCATAGAGCAAGAGACTTTTTGCAAGCAACATGGAGGCTGATTTGCTTGATGTAAAATTGAGCCAAGGGCCTCCAAAGCAAAGAATTATGGTGAGAAAAAAGACCTTGTATTCCTGAGAATGCTCCAGATGGACCTCTGCAATTCTGCAGCACAGCAAATGATAAGTATAAAGATTAAGGGGGGAAAGTATAACTATTTCAGGTTCATTCTAAAACCAGCATTCTTGTTTTGTGTTATTTTTCAAAACAGTGAAGTCTCAAGATATTACCATGACACAGATTCTTTGTGTATGTCCTCAGGCACTGAGAGAGCATATCTCTACTCAATCGCAGACCTATAGTTAAACCTCTACACATAGGAACTTAGAGTTGTTGTTGTTTTTTAACTAGTTTCTGTTTTCTTCAGAGAGTCTCAAGATAGGATTGGCTTGCTATGTTCATTTATCCATTGTTTTCTAGATGGTTGAAGAACATGAATGTGTATGTGTATGTTTCTAGTTAAACTCTTTAAAAAAAGTTTTTAATTTTTCTTTAAGGAGGACCAAAATGCAGGCTGTAGCTTAAAAGGGTTTTCTTACTTAATTCTAAAAGTTCACAAAAAATAATTATTATTAAATTTGTATATTGCCCAATTCTCAGTGACTGTGAGTGGCTCACAACAATCAAAGACATTACAATAAAATCAGATAATGATAAAAGATGGTAAGGTGGTGAAG
This sequence comes from Thermophis baileyi, assembly GCA_003457575.1. Classification (NCBI taxonomy): domain Eukaryota; kingdom Metazoa; phylum Chordata; class Lepidosauria; order Squamata; family Dipsadidae; genus Thermophis; species Thermophis baileyi. The sequence continues at coordinate 1,245,746 of QLTV01004242.1, read as the reverse complement.
CTAGGAGTCTTAGGGTTCTTGTCCTCCCTTCCCAAAGGCTTGGGAGAAGAGCCAGGTCTTCAGGTTCTTCTAATTAACAGCAGAGTTGGGGCTGTCTGGATCCTGGAGAGAATCTTGTTCCAAGGCTTGCTTTCTTTTTTTAATTTCAAAAGTGCTCACAAGAGGGTTTCCTTCAAGTACGTAGGTTTTCAATACATTAAAGGTCTGGAGAAGAGGTGGGCAATTGATTTTCCCAAGCGGACACATAAGAAACTGGGACTGTTGTGGAGAACCAGACCAGTAGGGCCCCAGAGAATATACACTCTGACCCAGGAGATTAATAAAGCACAAGATACTTGTTGGAATAAAAATCTGGTCCGGTTCCAAGTCAGGAGAAAGACACTGAAAATAAAACAGAGGCAGGCCGCATGGAAAGAAGGTCTCTGTTTATTTGGATGCCAGAAACTTTAGTGACAGCAGCATGTTTCTGGGATGGCTGACCAATTAGCTGGGTGAGTGGATGGATTTTTATAGGGTTCTGGAGTTTTGTGACTGAGATGCTCCAGCGGGATTTTGCAATGTAGTGAGCCTCGTGTCTTTATCTGCTATTCTAATGGTGGTGGGTAAATCCTATTATGTCCTAAAGGTCATATCCTGTCCTTAGAATTTGGGTGGGGGAATGTAGATTTTTGGGAGTCTTTGTTTTTCTACTTTTTAATCCCATCAGTTTCAGCCTTGTGTGGGAGCTTGTGACTAAAGGCATTTTGTTTATGAATAGATTGGCCCAGTCTTTCTGAAGAGATACCAATTCCTTCAGGGGAAATGCAAATACTAAGTGTTTGTCTGAGCTAATCTTGTCAGCTCTGGCTTGCCTCATTTGGAGTCTCTTTGCTCATAAATAGATTGGCCCAGTCTTTCTGAAGAGATACCAAGTCTCCATTCCAAAAGACCAGCCTCTTCAAGCTTCTGCTTGAGACTGTTTTCCTATGGCAGGAAGACTGGGGGTGCTTTCTGCCTTTAAGAACATGTTTCTCCCTTTCTCCATTGGGGAAATATAATATTCTGCCTCTTTTAATATTCCCAAAAATATTTCATTCTCTGGGGGTGGGGGTGGGGGCTTCCCACAATCACGCGAATTGCATAAATGATCAGGGTAATTACCAGCAAGTGACTCAGAAAGTTGGCTTAACTTAACCACAGCTAGCCAATGTTCTGGCTAAAGTGTCTTCTATTTTCCCAGAATTCTCCAGCCAGCATAGCTGGCTGGAGAATTCTGGGAGTTGAAGTCCACAAGTCTTAAAGTTGCCAAGTTTGGGGACCCCTGATTTAACTAAATTCCAATAAAAAAATGAGAAATGAATGCAAAAACAAACAATGGGGATTATCCATAGAAAGGAATGTAATAGGCCGAGCTGTTTGCCTTGCTAACCCAGTAGCGGGGAGATGCAAGCTGTTCCAAAGTTGAAAGCACTAACCAATTATCTTACTAAGGTCAAAGCAGGGAGCTTGTTAATTTGCTGTTTGCGCTTGTTAAGCAAGCCACATGCCAAGGAGGAAGATTGCTCAGGAAGAGATAGTCTGTAGAAGCAATCTCTCTCCCTGTCATTAAGGGGGAAAATAGAAAAAAAACAGGTCAATCCCTGGACACCATCCCACTAACTAATGATATACTGATACTTCAGAATACCACACATTATTATATCAATATTTGGCCCTTTGGGTTTTTTAAAAATGTACATTCCTAGTCAAAATTGCTTCTTCATCCTATCCCTCTCCAAAATCAGAGAAGAAAATGCCTGATTTTTTTTAATCTCTCAGATATGATAAGATTATACTCAATTTCTTTCCCTTGAAGGTCTTGAGAAAAGTGAGGAAAAAAGATTTATCTTTTAGAGCGTTTAAAAAATACTTATATTTGAAGCACTTTGCCTTTGTATTAAAAGTTGAAATTACATATTTGACATAATTTCATGCTGTCCAGAATATGAGAGATGATAGATAGATAGATAGATAGATAGATAGATAGATAGATAGATAGATAGATAGATAGATAGATAGATAGATAGATAGATAGATAGATAGATAGATACAGTAGATAGATAAATATATATCAGATTTATTTACAGTTGTTTAAAATATTTAAGGAAAAGCCTATTTTCCAGTATAGGATGAATTCACAATATACAACAAATTCACATTTGCTGATCAATAAAACACAGCATTTAAAATATAGAAAATAGAAATCTGAAACAATTAATAATGAGAAAAGTATACAAATTGGCTTCGGCAAGTGTTAGCTCTTGCTACAAACTTGTCAACTTTTATAGTGGTTGTCCAAGTTATGTCTTTCAGAAGGAAAATGGTCATTTCTGATCATCCAGCCAACTAAACTTTCCAACAGTCAAGTTTATGAGTGCCAGATGTCATGGATAGTACCCATACATGGATTACTGACACAACCTTTACATCTGAGCAAACATCCAGTTATTGTACGGATGACTAGTATATTTACCTATAATCTTCATATTAAGTAGTGAGACAAACTCAGACTAGGTTAAAAAAGTGCTTCTTGAAACATGTAAGATATTATAGAAACAGCTAAGAATTATCCATGGACAGCCTGAAAATGCACATAATACCAGTGAGCAATGTTGGTTCAGTCATTTTGTAGGTATAAATCCCAGATCCTCTGTTAGTCTGATTTACCTGACTCAGTGATGATATTATCAATATTAGATGCCACAATATAAGAGATCAGAATCAATTGAGTCTTCAGAAATAAAGAAAACCTAATCAATAGGGTGACATGAACAAGAAATCACTCCAAAAGATTCGTTTCATCCAAAATATGAGACAGCAAAACATCAGGTGGGCGTGGGGCCCAAGAAACCTGCAGCCAAGCGTAACTGAATAACAGAATAACAGAGTTGAGAGGGACCTTGGAGGTCTTCTAGTCCAATCACCTGCTCAGGCAGGAAGTACTATATCATTTCAGACAAATGGTTGTCCAATCTCTTCTTAAAAATTTCCAGTGTTGGAGCATCCACAACTTCTGGAGGCAAGTTATTCCACTGATTAATTGTACTAACAGTCAGAAAATTTCTCCTTAGTTCTAGGTTGCTTCTCTCCTTGATTAGTTTCCATCCATTGCTTCTTGTCCTTTCTTCTTGTCCTGCCCAACCAAATGAGTACATTGAAGCTGAGCAAGAGACATGAAGTAAGGCTTTCAGAAACCGTAGGCTGAACGTCTTGTATGGTAGAGCCATCATATATACAAAGTGGTGGCCCATGTAACAAAAAGCCCAGAAACGTTTCTTTATTTTATTTAATTGTTCAAGAAATGAAATCATTGCCTTGATGAGTAGTACATTTTAGGATTACCATTAGAAACTTGTTGAACTCTAATAGAAACCTCTCTCAACTGATTATTCTAATGGAGAGAGGGTTTATAGCACAAAATGTGTATCTGCTACTGTCTACATTCATATTAAACAAGATAGGACTTATAGTGGGAGAAGGGAACAGTATAGGTCTACTGCATTCATTTGTTGTCAGAGACAGATTTCTGCCTCTGTACATAATTCCATGAGGGGGCACGATGGCTCAGTGGTTAAAGATGCTGAGCTTGTCAGCTAGAAAGCTGACAGCCCAGGTTCGAGGCCCAAGCACCATGTGACAAGGTGAGGTCCTGTTATTTGCCCCAGCTCCTGCCAACCTAGCAGTTCAAAAGCATGCCAATACAAGTAGATAAATAGGTACCACTTTGGTGGGAAGGTAACAGCATTCCATGCATCTTGGTGTACAGTCATGCTGGCCACATGACCACAGAAGGGTCTTCGAACAATGCTGGCTCCCTTGGTTAAGAAACAGAGATGAGCACTGCCCCTAGAGTCAAACATGACTGGACAGGGGGAAACTTTACCTTTACCTTAAATTATTCCATGCTTTTGTACATTACACTGTGTGCACAATTATTAGGAAGCTGTATTTTGGAGGATTAATTTTATTATTGAACAACTACTGTGCTCTCGGTCAATCCAAAATGTTAATAAATCTCAAACCTGAATATTTAAGAAAGTAAAAGTGAGGTTATGGCTTTCTTAGGAGAATATCTATGTGTGCACAATTATTGGGCAACTATTAGTGTGCAGAATTATTATGCAACTAAATGAAAAATGAAAATTTTCCCATCTCACTCATTTATTTTCATCTGTTAAAGTGAGAATAATAAACAAACAACTCAAAATTTACAAATAAACATTTCTGACAGTTCAAAAAAAATCAGTGACCAATATAGTCACCCTTCTTTTTGATA
>QLTV01004242.1:1198098-1231593 GCA_003457575.1 Thermophis baileyi | reverse complement strand
CAGAAATAAATAACTAAATAAAGAAATAAATAAATCCAAAAAAAGATGGCGACCGCATGCACAGTGCTGGAAGTCACCTTCTGATCATGCTCAGAAAAAAAATAAAAAAAAATTCGAAAAAATAAAATAAAAAAAAAGATGGCAAAAAAAAAAAGATGGCAACCCCCACGGACCGGCAACCACCGATCCAGTTCTGATGATGTCACTAGCGGGTCGCCCCCGGTTCGGGCGAACCAGTCCGAACCGGTAGGAACCTACCCCTGGCGTAAACTATTCTTGCTGCTGTTAATATGTGGATTATAATGTACTGAATTTCTTTTGTAAATGTTCCTTTTATTATTCCTAGCAAATACATTTCTGGTTTAAATTCAGTTTGCTGACCTATTATTTCTTGTATCCAATTCCTTATTTTGTTCCAGTATTTTTAAGCTTCTGGGCATAACCACCACATGTGAAAATAAGAGCCTTTCTCATGTTTGCATTTCCAGCACTTAGGACTTAAGTTTGGATATATTTTTGCTAGTCTTGCAGGGGCTAGATGCCAGTGGTAGAACATTTTGTATAAGTTTTCTTTGTGTGAGACTGACATTGTTCATTTGTGGGTTTTTGTCCATAATTTTTCCCAGTCTTCCAATTGTATATTGTATCCAAAATTTCTTGCACAAGCTATCATGTTCCCTTTTACCTCTTCTTCTTCCTTATCTATTTGTAGCAGATAGTTGTACATTTTAGATATAAATCCTTTCTCTGGTCTTTATCTATTGTCTAGATAAAATTTTATCTATGGGTTGGTTTTCTTTATCAATACCAAATTTTTCTATGTCTTTTTTATACCTTGTCTGCAGTTGCAAATATGGCCACCGGTCAATGCTTATTCCTTGTTCTCTCAGTTCCTGATTGGATTTCAAATTTCCTTGATCGTCTATTAATTGATTATATCTTCTCATTTTAGTTATGTTTAAGGTGTTCGGGTAAATCATCGCCTCCATTGTGGATAGCCATCCTGGTATTTTAATATAACGTTTTTTTCCTGACTTTCCTCCACACCTGTAGTAATGCATCTCTTAATAAACTATTTTGAAAAAATGACTTTTTTGTATTTTTTCCTCCCACAAGTATGCATGCCACCCTGCTTTCAGGTCATGTCCTTCTAATATAAGTATTCTCCTATTATTTAGTAATATCCATTATTTTATCCAAAGAAGTGATGCTGACTGATAATATAATTCCCAGTCAGGGAGTCCGAAGCCACCTCTCATCCTACTATCCTGTAATAGTTTAAGATGGCTATACTTACAGTATTCCAAACAATCCCCATAAGATTAGATCAAAAAAATTTTTTGGCAAATTGAACAAAACAATAACTAAATTCGTGTGGGGAGGGAAGAAACCCAGAATCAAACTTAAACTATTACAGGATCATCTCTAACCTTTTTAGGGTTTCTTGTTACTGTATAACATTTACAAACAGCAGACTAAAAAAGATAATATTAAAAAAAAAAAATCTGACTGTTGAAGAAAAAAGGGGATAAAAGACATGCCATGAATATCGAAGGAGTACACAAAGTCAGAAGGGAGAAAGTGTGTAAAATGTGTAAAATACTAAGAAAACTGAGCAGATATTTGCCATTGCTATCATCAGTCAATCAGTTGTAGGTTGATAGATAAAAAAAAGCTAGTGGCTGATGCATAGGGTCAGCCCTTCAAGGTAGATCAAACTAGGAAACCAAAGTCATACAAACTAATACTACTTTTAATATAGAGCTATTGTAACAGAATCTTGCATGTTGAATATGCTCCTCTCCCCCCACCCCCTTCATCTTCATGAGAACTAGGGAAACTTTTGTTGACTTTTTTCTCAGGTTACAGTTCTGGCCCAGATTAAGATTTCTTTTATCTGACTATTGTCTTGGTAGTGGTCAATTTATTCTCCAAGTGATCTGCAGGCAGGATGAGACTTCCAAGGTCCCTTCCAGCCCTATGATTCTATTTCTATTTCTTTCTCCTGTTCCTCAGAATTATTCTTCTTTCTATTATAAATAAGGAAAAAAGAAATAAACTGATAAAGCTATTAAAGCAGTTATTCATAGATAATGCTGGTGAAATGAGCTCTATGGGTTATGAAAAGTTGAAAACAACTGAACAGTAACAATAAGCACGGTGGTGTCTTCACAACAGGGATGGCTATATCCAAGCCACTATTATTGCTGTGCTTCAAAAGAAAACTGAATATACAAACCAGTTTTAGCTAATGAGACTTAAGAAATTAGTAGCCGATCAGAGAGAGTCAACAGCATCCTGTACGTGCTACATACTTAGCAAGAAACCCACTTAGATGAACACTCAAGTAAGTCCTCCAAAACGTACAGTATATACATCCAAAACATCTCTCCCCATCCATCCCCTCTCAAAATTGCTGCATTTCTACTTGTGATCTTTTCACCTTACCACTGCAGGGCAAATACAAGCCCCAGGAGGAGACAGCAAAAACGCCAGCTGCCTCTGTTTGCCTGTAATTAAGAAGATTGAAACTATGGTGTTTCTCTCTTTCCCCATAAAAAAAGAGAGAGAGAAATAGATTAGATTTTTATTGCCATTGTAAATGGAAACATGATGATTTAGATATTTTTCATCCAAGTGAAGGTAAAACTAAAGTAGGTTGATTTTATTTGGGGCCTTTCAGCTAAGTAGTGGGTTCTAAAACCCTTTACTACCGGTTCGAGCGTGCGCGATGCTTCTGCGCGTGCACAGAAGCTTCTGCGCATGTGCAGAAGCATCCCGGGTGGGTGGGCGGAGCATCCTGGGCGGGTGGGCGGAGCGTCCCGGGCAGGTGGGTGGAGCGTCCCGGGCGGATGGGTGGAGCGTTCCGCCGCCGCCGCTACCGGCTCTAAGAACCGGGCCGAACCGGGAGCAACCCACCGCTGTTTCAGCTTTAGAAACCACACCATGAGTGTTTTGGACACTCAATGTCATCGTCGTCGTCCCCATCAATATCGTGGCAAAATCCCTGAGGTCTTCATAGAAAAATTTCATTTGAGTATTAATCTAAGTAGGAAAGAAAGACCTGGGATAAAGGTTCATACCACATGTTTATCATATTTAAATTGATCACATTAATAAGAATATAATCAGTGAGATTAATATGTCTTGTACCTATCCCATAACAGAGAAGCCCAGAATTATACCAAAGGATGCTGTTTGGTCCAGGAGAATTAATACAATTAGCACTAAAATCTTAATTTGTCCAGTAGGATTATCAAAACTGATTCTACTCCAGATCGTATCTTGAATCTAAGTTCTCTCATATGGATTTTTAAAGATGGAGAACAATTACTTTAAAGTCCGCCTCTCACCCTCAAAAAACACATGCATATACCTTTGTGATACAAGAAACTACTGAAATAGCATAATAGCTTTCTTTGGCTGATTATTCATTTCAAAAGAGCTCATGCAAGAGATTATTTCCCACAATTGGCAATCATGTTTTCTAGTTATAGTTGTGCATTTTCTTACTGAAATACAAAAATGTTCTCATCTCTCATCCATTCTTCTTATAGTCAAAGCAGAAGAAGTAGGAGCTGATTGATTTGCTTCATGATTTAATGAGTGCTTTCATTTTGTTACAAATACATACTTACTGTGCCAGATAAGAGTTTAAAGCCTCATAGTCACCCAGCATATAACTCTTGATAATTTATAACTATCTGATTCATTTTTTTATTGTGGTGAAGATATAAATTGTTTCAGTGCTTACTCCACCCCACCCCCCCACACTCCCCTTTCACCTCTTGGTTTGATGTGATAGCCACACAGCACTAAGAACAAGTTTGTAATTCCACAGACTTGGGCTTGGACCAAGCAAGCTCTCCTGTGTTTAAGAAGAGTGTCCCAAAAGCTAGATACATCTCAGCTTTCCGTTTTCTGGCCAATTAGCAAGCAGAATTGGCAGGCATTGACACAAAGAAGAGAGATACACCATGTCTTTCAAACTGACTTGAACATTGGAGAGATCCCCAAAACAGAAAAGTTTAATATGAGCAATATGTTTGAAAGTGTTTTCCGGCATCTCCCCTTCAATATAATCATGATCGACCACAAGATAGCTGCTATAAAAAATATAGGGGTAAAATCACTGAAAGGAAAAGCAAACAAGGAAAATCTATTTCACTTGGATTCAGCTGAGTGATTGTAAGTGTTAGTGGTTAAAACACACAGAAAACAGCGATGACAACAAAGCTCTTTATCCTTGTTTGTCTTTCTTTGCTTTGTTTGTTTGTTTAAAATATTTCAACGCTTACAGTATGCCTTCTTTGTTTGCCCACAGGCCCCTTGCACTAGGTTTCTATGTCTTCACCTCACGTAACTAACTTTCCACCAAATTTTCCCCATTCTGATTTTTTTAAGATTAAAAGATATATTAGACATTTTGTTTTTCCGTTTTTAATAATGGAAGGATTCCTTGCTCCAGAATCTGAAATAAGCCAAACTTGGTGATGTTGAACAGAATCAGAATTATTTGTAAAAAAAATTCCTTTGATCCAGTACTGTTGTTTTTTTTTTTTGCATTGCCCTTGCTTTCATTAGTGGTATTGCAAATTATATACAAATACATATGTATCAGAGGTGGGTTCCTGCCGGTTCGGACCGGCTCTATAGAACCGGTAGAAGGAATTTCCACCCGCTCGCCGAACCGGCAGCGATGGCCGGCTGGACATGCCCCCGAACCGGCTCTCTTGGCGGCGCCTATGGCGGCGCCATCTTGTTTTTTGCTTCTGCGCATGCGCAGAAGGTTGGTTTTTAGCACTGCGCATGCACAGAAGGTTGGTTTTTAGCACTGCGCATGCACGCATGCACCCACGCGGCGTGTGAGGAAGTGAACCGGCAGTGAGTTAAGTTAGAACCCACCCCTGATGTGTGTGTGTGTGTGTGTGTGTGTGTGTACATCTATACAGCACTTTGGAATATCATCCTGTTGAACCACAATGGATTTAGTCTCACGCAACCTGAATTCTTGAATATAAGAAAAATTATATTCCCAAACTGAATGAACTGTAATTTTCCGAGTCTTCTTTTTTTACCTCATGAAACATTAGAAGTACATTTAACATTGTCAAACTCCATTTGACAATGGCATTACAGAAAGCTCTTCCACTTTCAAATCGCTGACCTCAGTTGAATAGAATGTCAACTCCATCATGTGCTCTGCTGCACATATGGAGCCAAACTACCACATTCATCAACCCTAGCTTGCTGCAGCAAAGAGGAATAGTGATGGCAAATCTTTTCCACTCAACACATCAAAAATTCAGACAATCTCTCCCTCCTACCTCCATCTAGACCATGGATCCTCAAACTACGGCCCGCGGGATGCATGCGGCCCGCCGAAGCCACTAATCCAGCCCGCGCAGGACCATGAGGCTGCCCCACCCACCCTTCAGCTGAGCGCAGGACTTACCTTCGCGAGCCACGCGGGCTGGAACTGAAAGGTAAGGCCAACAATTTTGGCCTGCAGAGACTTCTGGAGGTGGGGGAGGTGAAAAACGGGGTGCACAGACACCCCAGGAGGCAAAAAATGGGCAAAAACGGCCCGGTTTTTGCCATAAAAATGAGCCATTTTTGCCTCGTTTTGGCCTGCAGAATGCTGCTGGAGACAGGGAAGGTGAAAAAGGGGGTGCACAGACACCCCAGGAGGCCAAAAAATGGGAGAAAATGGCCTGTTTTTCACCTCCCCACCTCCAGAAGATAGATAGAGAAAGAGAGATAGATAGACAGAAAGAGAGAGAGAGAGAGAGAGAGAGAGAGAGAGAGAGAGAAAGAAAGGGAGACAGACACAGAGAGAGAGAGACAGACAGAGAGAGACAGAGAGAGAGAGAGAGAGACAGACAGACAGAGACAGAGACAGAGAGAGAGAGAGAGAGATTTCTCAAGCTCCTTGGGGCTGAGAAGAATTGCTGCAAAACTGAGTTTCCTGAAGTGGACCACTACACTCCTAAACAATTGAAAAAATGATCTAGTAAAAAGAAAAGTCAACCAAAAGAGCAACATGCAAACAAAAGCAAATAAAACACCCCCAGGAGCAAAACAAATTAAAGTTTAATTTGTGTGCATTGTTTAATAGACTGTTAAATTGACCACGTCCACCCAGTCATATGACCGAGCCATGCCCACCCAGTCACTAGACCACCTAGCCATGCCCACCCAGCTGGTCTGGCCCCCCAACATTCTGAGGGACCGTGAATTGGCCCCGTTTAAAAAGTTTGAGGACCCCTGATCTAGACCACCCTGAAAAACAGCACTTGGTGGCAGCACCGAGGCTGGGCTTGAAGTGGACGCCTAGGCCTCCACTTCAGCCCTATGGCCACCACCGCCACTCAAAAAGGTCACACGCTACTCACCTTTAAGTGGTGTTCTCTTCCTATTGATAGGTTCCTGTGTCTACCCGAGGCATACTCTATTTTCACACAGCCTCAGCAGCCTTCGAAAATCATGCAAGAATGGGGCATGCTTTCAAGAATAGTTGTTGGGTATTGCTGAATGCTGGCATGTCACTCAAAATGTTGTGCTGTATCACCTTTGACATGTGGGTCATAAGTTCACCATCATTGCTGTATAATAGCCGGATCAGCACTTTCACAAAGGATTAAATTCTGGATATTAGATCTTATTAGGTATCAGCAAGTGATGTGACATTGAAAAGTAGGACTTTGAGACTGGAGAGGACATCATCATGGCCATGTAGCTTCATTAGGCTGAAATTTAAAAGGTGGAAAAACCAGCCATCAGGCTACTGTCAAACTGAAGCTTCCATATCTTCTGGACTGGGTCAATAATAATAAACACAAACAGTGATATTACTTCCCCCCCCCACTTTTTATCAAGTATTCCCTCCCCACTGTTGTCAAGTTTATTTAGATAGATTTTTGAGCAGGTGTACTTTTAATACATGCACTGCAACCCTGTCCTTCCGGTTGCTTCTGTTGCTTTTGAACAATATTTTTCTTTCAGTTGCTTTATTCCTGTCATGACAGTCATCCCAACAGGTCTCTGTTACACTTAGTAAATTATACTTTTCCTATATCAAGATATTGAATTTGTATTATGAGAATAGCACATAGTTAATTCTTATTTCTGATTTTCACTTTGTGGTTTAATAACTACATTACAGCAACTTTCCCACTTCCTTCTACGCCACATAAGCTTTTATTTAAGGAAATAAAATCCTTCAGGGTTTACCAGTTCTTCTGAGGTGCAACTCATCTTGTGCCAGCACTCCATCATCCAGATATCAGAATATGATGCCAGAAACCACATTTCTGCCATAAATACTATTTAGAGAATCTTTTATGCACTCGCAGTTTCCTTTTCAGACATCTTCATCAGATTGGAGGGTGGTGAAATCATCGTCTGAGTCCTTGGAATTAAACTTCTTTCCTAGTTCTTCACAGTCCCCAATTATATGGTTGTATTTCTTCTTTGCAGTGTTATTTGTCCCCATATGGTTTAGCAGGAAGGGGTAATTTTCAATGGGCTTCCTAAGTCTTGGAAGTACTGTAGTTTGATTATCATCGACATCTGCAGGATCTCACTACTTTCATCAAAATGTTTAATGACACATTGTAGTGTTATAACATAAATATTACCCCTATAGGGCATGTGTGTGACATAATGACAGACATAAAAAGGGGCAATCTTGCATTACAATGCTGAAATGATGCTTGCATCAGTTTGACACCCCTTCTTCCCCATTCCTGCAAAAAAGCATATTTTGTAAAATGAGTTGTTTCCATGTATTCTGGCAAGAGGCAACAAGGGAGTAAAGAAGAAATCTGTTCGCCATAAAGTCTGTCCTGCACTTTTTCATCGACTAGAACCTGTCATATGCTGTACATATCTAAAATCCCACCAACTATTTGTGAATGAACTTGCTCTCACCGAAGGGGAAACAAAAAAGCATACTTTTTCCAGAAAGAATATGGGGCAGGCATTCAATTGCTGTTATAGTAATTTTTAAGGTTATACTGTAAACATTGCATCAGTACTGTTTATAATACTATTGATTGTTACACCTGAAGAATTGTAAGTGAGAGTTAAGTGGAATTAACTCCAATCTATATATATATAAGCGAAAACCACTCACGCATTAATCACGAAATCTCCAGAACCATAAACCCTACAAACTTGAAATTTGCCACGTATGTTCCTCTTGGCTTCTAGGTGCTCACTAAGAAAGGATTTTTCAAAATGACCATCGCAACATGAGTATTTCTTATATTAATATTAACAAGCTCTGATGCTAAGGAGTTCTACTCCCCCCTCCCCACCTGAAAAGAAATCTGATCCAAATGCAAAACACAAGCAGAGGAGTTTCAGTTTCGCTTTTGCTTTTGCTTTCACAGCAGCAAGCAGCTTTACTACAGAACAGTTGAGCTAAACCATGCTAGCCAGATGAATACTGATGGATGCTTGTAGGCAGAGACAGATTTTTTTTTCTCTTATTTTCCTCATCAGTTCAGATGAATCTGTTCCTTCTACTGTAACACCAGTTAAAGGGAAAAGAGGCAAAAAACACAGGAAAAGATTTACAGATGTGATTAGGAAAACACAAGTAAGGGAAGCTGCCTGTTTCTCCCATGGCCAGTTCTATGTGGCATGCTCCAGAGTCAGTTCACCTGACAGCCTGGTCATCCTCCAGCCAGAGAGCAAAACCAGGAATGTTGTTTACAGGGAGGTCCTGAGCAATTCATCTGAGAGGCGAATTTAAAGTCTATGCTATGCAGATAATGTCTTCATCTGTAACAGAAACTTAGCTTACCATCTCTAATGAAATAATACAGTCCCTTTTTTAACTACTCATTAATTTTCAAACTTTAAGTGTCAATTTATCAAGCCCCATCACATAGTTTTGTAGCGAAGCACGGGTATCAGCTAGTATATTATATTATATTACATACTGTATACTCACTGCTGCCAGGATTACATTGGCACAACACTGGAAACAAAGTAACATACCCTCAGAAGAAGTAGTAATTAGGAAAATTCTTGAATGTGCCGAAATGGATAAAATGACCATGGAATTGAAAGAGAGAGACGATTCGGATTATTATGAAATTTGGAATAAGGTGTATAATTGGCTCGAAAATAGAAAATGATATGGTAACAGAAGGAATGTTAATTGGAGTAATTAAACAGCATTAAATATAAAGATGTAAATACAAATGTAAATAAAAAGTAGAATGTTATTATATTAATAGGTACAAATGCAAATTATGTAAGTCGATACGGAAAGCTGTAAAATATCCTTAAATAGTGTGTATTGTTTGTTATGATTTGTTTGTTTTTCTTCTTTTTGTATTTGTGGTTGTTTTGTTATGTTGTTTTTTAACGAGAAAATTGTTTAATAAAAACTTTTTTTTTTTTTAAAGAGAGTTAAGTGGAATTGAAGCAGTGCTTGCCACTGGAAGACTACATCTCCCAGTGGCAAATCCCCAAGCGCAACCCAAATCTTATTTCCAAAGGTTGAACAATAACTAGCATTACAGACTGTTTACTTTAACATCTAATCCCAAACCTTTCAGAAGTTCTAATAATGAACTCCAGGCAATATTACCCATCTCTCCTTAGCCTTAGCACATTCAAGTGGAACAGACTGTTCTCTCCATCGTTCTCTACTCTACTATGCTCTGGTTTCCTTTGCTTGGGCTGTGCCTCACCTACTCTATACAACTGTACACCATCAGTGGAACCTGTACCCCTGGCTGGGAAATAGTGCAGTCAGGGACATTGCCCTTTTGTAATTGACAGCTATTTTCTCAGTGTGTAGATTTTCTAAGTGCCACCCAAGAATGTTTTGGTGTGGCACCCAGTTTGCCAATAGCCACTGAGAACACCCTGGATAGTTTATGCCATACTTTTTCATTTTCAATTTTCAGATCTTGATATTTTGTGATCTTCTCAAATTCTTCGTCTTCCATTCTGCTTTCTACTGCCATATCCACACTTTCTTCTTTTCAACCACAGTTAACTCTGGTGTGCTATGAGCCAAGACTTTATCAGTCTTTATTTGGATATCCTACAATATTTTATCCTGCGCATTCTCAACTAACTTTTTCAACTCTATGTTCCCACCAGTTTTTCACTACTGGCACATGATAATTTTTATAGATGTTCCAGTGAAACATTTTAGCAACTGTATTATATCATTGCTATAATCAAATTGTACCATCTTCTTGCACGAGCTGAATATATGATCTACTTTTTCTTCTGCTTCTTTGCACAATCTGCACTTCAAATCATGTTACAATTTTTCAATTCTGGCTTTGGTTGCATTAGTTTGAATAGCTTTCTCTGGAGAATTCAAAATCAAGCCTTCAGTTTCTTTTTTTAATGTTCCAGTTTTAAACCATTGCCACTTCCCCCTCGGTCTTTTGTAGACATTAATCATGTAATGCTTTTCCTTGCTAGCATCATGTTCTTGTTTTTATTATTATGTTTCCTGCACATTCAGTAATTTCCAATTCTTAACTTGCATCAATGCTTGTTCTTGGCTGTTTTTAGATAATCAGTCAATGCATGCTTTTAGTCTTTTACAGTATGCTGGACTTGAAGTATAATTCTCCTTCCATTTCTGCAGGGGGAGCATAATCTATCAATATTTTATCTTCCACTAAGATCTGACTGGCATGGGTGACCCTTCTGATAGAGTACATTACTGCCAGCATAGCTCTCAACCACATCAAAGCATCTCAAGACCCACAACAAGGGGTATCCATTGAGGGGGTTTGATTATTATTTTATTACTTTGGCATAATATTATTTAGTAGTATTTCAAAATTTGAACAAAATGAGAAATAAGTATTCCCTCTTCTTCCCAATTACTTGGCAGAAAATACTACTAAACTTTAAGGTACTTTCTTACATAATATATATGAATAAAGATGTATTACAAATGTCATGTAATAACATAATAAATCAAAAGAACACAATCTTCCATTGAATCCAGTTGTTTTAACCAGTGGCTAAATCACATCACCATGTTTATCATAGGTGTAATTAGAAAAGTCTATCTAAAATCAGCTATCAGAAAATGTTATCTTGTTCCATGAATGTAGTGCCTGTCAGACAGTGGATGATTTATCACTTTATAAGTACAACTCAAATTTTTGTATGGAAGCCAAGAGGCCACAACTTTTTCCTTTCTTGATACATGCATTGCTCTAGTTTCATCTATTATTTATTTATTTATTTATTTATTATTTACATTTCTATGCCGCCCAACTCCCAAGGGACTCTTTACACTTCCGACTACAGATTTGTAGTTATTGCTATAGTCTGTCTCTTCCATTATTAAAAAACTAAGACAGTTCAGATGGAAGAATAACTACAGAACTGTAATTTCTGTAGTTTAATTAGAGTTTGGGGGCTATTTTTTTTAGTGAAAGGTGTTAAACTAATTTAGGCCACCATTGAAAATAAAACATTTTAAATCCAGAATTGGATTGAATTATTATACTAGACACTGAGAGGTAATTTGGCAACATGGAAACAGGTTGCAATCCTAAATCATTCAGCTGGGAAAAAACTAGTTGGACCCTATGAAAAAAGTCTCAGTTGAATACATTCAATTGAGTTCAGTCCATTATTTCCTGTACAATAGGTTGATTTTGTTCAGAAAGCATCTCATAGGAAGAGGTAAGAAAAAGGA
The DNA here is from genome assembly GCA_003457575.1 of Thermophis baileyi. Lineage (NCBI taxonomy): Eukaryota > Metazoa > Chordata > Lepidosauria > Squamata > Dipsadidae > Thermophis > Thermophis baileyi. The sequence goes on along the minus strand of QLTV01004242.1, from coordinate 1,219,892 downwards.
AACAAAACCAGGGACTAGATTATGATTAAGGCAGGATATAAATACAATAATGAAATACATTTCCAGGATATGAAAAAAAGTTTAATAAAACATGTTCCATCTTTCAGAGACCCCTTGTTGCAACAATAGAAGTCATTGTTTTTAAAGATGGTTAAACCCATTAGATATATAATTAAAATTTAACTATGTATTATACCTGCAGAAAATTGTTATTATGCCAAATGTTTAGGACTCATGACATATAATTCTCTGAAGCTTTTTTATTTTTTTTTGTATCTTGGAATCAATCTTTTTTACCAAGTTATGGTTATTGCTAAACATCTTCACTGACTAAGCAACCGCAAATTCTGAGAGCTATTTTCAGCTACTGCCATTGCTTGTTTTTTCTCCTCAGTCATGTCAGCTCACTCCAGGCAGCAAAGACAGATGAAACAGGCCCTTGATATGCAGCTGCACTGATGACACTTCTGAGAGAGGTAACCTGTGGTTGGTTTGAAGGCTCCTAGGAATTACAGAAAATATGCCACTTTGGTCTGCACTAGTTAGAAATCTGCACAACTTTCTTGAAATATTTCACTAGTTTTGCCAAGCTCTGCCTGGTTTCCAAATTCTGCATAATTTATTCTAAACATAAACCTGTATGCTCATTTCTAAATACAGGTAGCCCTCGACTTACGACCACAATTGGGCCCAAAATTTATGTTGCTAAGCGAGACGGTTTTTAAGTGAATTTTGCCCCATTTTATGATCTTTCTTGCCACAGTTGTTAAGTGAATCACTGCAGTTGTTATAACATGGTTGTTAAGTGAATCTGGCTTCCTCATTGACTTTGCTTGACAGACGTTCGCAAAAGGTGATCATATGATCCCGGGAACCTGAAACAGTTCTAAATATGAGTCAGTTGCCAAATGTCTGAATTTTGATCACATGACCATGGGGATGCAGTAATGGTCATAAGCGTGAAAAATGATCCTAAGTCACTTTTTTCAGTGCTGTTGTAACTTTGAATGGTCACTAAACTGTTGTAAGTCGAGCACTACCTGGTATATGGGTAGTGCTCGGACTTTGGACTTCAAAGAATGCCTCCTATCACAACTACACAATTTAAGAGCCGAGGTGGCGCAGTGGTTAGAGTGCAGCACTGCAGGCTACTTCAGCTGACTGCTAGCTGCAGTTCAGCGGTTCAAATCTCACCGGCTCAAGGTTGACTCAGCCTTCCATCCTTCTGAGGTGGGTAAAATGAGGACCCAGATTGTTGGGGGCAATATGCTAACTCTGTAAACCGCTTAGAGAGGGCTGTAAAGCACTATGAAACGGTATATAAGTCTAACTGCTATTGCTATTGCTATTAACAAACTCCAATGTAATAGTATATGTATGAGCCTCTAATATGTGAAGGAAATTTAAGGGTGCCTATACAGTACCTCCTATCCAAGCATCTGTGCATGTGTCTGTGCATGTGGCTTGCTTTAAGCATGAGTCTTCATATGCCTGGTTTAAGAATTTTGCTCAATCAATATTCTCAACTGAGAGAAAAAAGACTCTCGCCCACATAACTGCAGCTTGTACTACCTCCTTTTTCATTAATGTTGAAAAGGTAGCCACAGGGTTGCATCCTGTCAGCACAGCAGAGCTGTGGGCACCCTTGTGACTCCGGCATGCATTCAGTGACCTTATGAAATAATTCATATCAATACATTTCTTTTGTTTATCTGAAGTTCACAAATTAAATGTGGCATCTTCTCTTCTATTTTTTGCTAAGTCTTCTCAATATCTCTTTCTGGACAAAAATGTTTAATTATACATTATTACAAGTTCAAGCAGAACATCAAAATTCTGCAACAGTTGACATCTGGGCTCCAATGTTTTCTGTGGTGAACAAAGTTCTTTAAAGAAGGAGCTCCATTATTTTAGTTCATACAAGGGATTGTATAATTCATTACTGTAATGCAGAGTCCTGATAAGTCCCATCACCATTAGAAGGCTTGAAGATTAGGGAGATCATGGGGAAGATCTACCTAAGTGGTCACTAAGAACTGACACTTATTTGATGGCACAAAATCCAAAGTAAATCCTATCAGTGAAGTTTTCCAATGACGAATACTTAGTCAAGACTGATCTTGCACTGGTTTCTCCTGAACAGGAAGAGTTTTTTTTTTCTGTTTCAATAATACTTACTTATTTGAGCAGCAAGGTCTGTCTGAACTCTGGGATGGATTTTTTTTTTCTTTATGGTCCTGATTAGTTTACACATCCTTTATCTGGTTAGACCTTCAGTGATCACCTCACTGTGGCCTTGGTGTCAGCTTTATTCTTGAACTTCTGTTCCTAGCATATTTGAAGGAAGCATTGTTTGCTTGCCAGCAGTAACCTTCATTGTGCAGCTGCCCACAAATTGCTACCTCCTGCCACTTCTGAAACTCAGCTTGTCCTTCTAATACATTAGAGAGCAAAACAATCAACAAACTCAGAAGCAATAAATGCTAGGATTGCCTTCCCGAGGAAGCTCAGTAAACTGCTGCAGTATACTTAATTCTTAGAATTACAATCTGCTTGGGAAAAAAACATGTTTAAATCTGTGACGACTGAGAAAAAAAATATTACAATAAAAAACAAAACACCATTGCATATAATGGACACACAATTCAGTGAAAGTTAAAGTCCATCCTTTTCATTTTGGCAGGAGAGAAAAACATGTTTAAGTTTTTAAAGTTGCAACACTCAAGAGAGTTAAGAGAGAGTCAAGATCCCACTACTGAGGAATGAATATAGTTAAGGCAATGGAGACTGACAGCTTCCACCTGGCTCCCTTATGTCCCACACTTTCAACAAGCCTGATTGGGCAGGATGAGTCTACCATAGCTGGACTACAAAAATCTGGGCGACTACAGGTAGTTCTCCACTTATGACCATAATTGAGCCCAAAGTTTGTGTTGCTAAGTGAGAAATTTGTTAAGTGATTTTTGCTCCATTCTATGACTTTTCTTGCCACATTTGTTAAGTGAATCACTGCAGTTGTTAAATTAGTAACACAATTGTTAAATGATTCTGGTTTCCCCGTTGACTTTGCTTGTCAGAAGGTCGCAAAAAGGGATTACATGACTCTGGGACACTGCAACCGTCATAAATGTGAGTCAGTTGTCAAGCATCCAAATGTAACTCATGTGCTGCAATGGTCATATGACAAGTCACTTTTTCTGTGCCATTGTAACTTTGAATAGTCACTAAATGAACTTTTGTAAATTGAGGATTACCTGTACTAGATATGTTAAAATTTTATGCATCCCATTACTGCCATCTCTAGTGATCATTGTAATTCTTTCAGCCCAAACATGGTAGTTCAAACATGATTCCTATTGACAAAACAGTTGGAGGGAAGGAGGGAGGAAGCAAGTGAGGGATGGAGTGATGAAAGAACTACATCCTCCTCCTGTGACTCCTCTTCTGAATGAATTATTGCATCAAGAAAAGCCCTCAGAGGTCCTGGTAGTTTCCTTGGAGATCATAATTGGCCATTCTTTCTTCCTTCTTACCTCCTCCTCATGAACGGATGAAGAGAAAGGATAAGCATATTGTATCTAGGCTGGAAAAGTAGGGATGACCGTCAGATGGACACAAAAAGACACAAGCAAATCTATTGCTGTGTGTCCAGAGTTCTGCAGTTTAAGGAAGGAAGATCATCAGGAATTTGAATGACATTGACAGGCAGTTCAGTAGAATTAAATGGCAGGTGAAAGAATTTCAGAATTAAACCTTCGACATACTGTACAAATAGAAAGACCTAGAGACTCCTTAGACTCCATAGGCTGATTTAATTACAATTGGAATTGCTTGGTCTCTATAATACACTTATATATCTGAGACAGGGGTGGGTTCTGCTTTTCTTTGCTGCCAGTTCGCTCAGTGACGTGACGCGCGGGCGCGTGCTTCGCACATGCGCAGTGCTTTAAAAAAGCTTCTGTGCATGCGCAGAAGCAAAAAACAAGATGGTGGCACCTATGGCGCCGCCAAAAGAACCGGTTCAGGGGCATGGCAGGCCTGGGTCGCTGCCGGTTCTAGCAACCCAGGCCGCCAAGTTACTACTGGTTCTATAGAACCAGTCCGGACCAGGAGGAACCCACCTCTGATCTGAGACTTGTTCTTGAATCTTCTGTTAAATTCATGTGTGTCTGTGTTGTTAGTGACAATATGCCCTGTTACTCATTTTTAAAACCAATAATATAGCCCTTCCTTCAGCCTGAAACAGCCCTCATCCTTCAGCTTTTTCTTGAAGTCTCTGAAAATAATCCCAACCAGCTTTGTGTATGTCATCCAAAGCTATCTCTGTGGACAAAACATGACTAAATAAATATAACCACCAAGAGGACTTTTGGAAGATAAGAAAGTTTAAACAGGGAAATTAGAACTAAACATAGACAAACTGTCTAGTCTATTCTTCCCTCTGATTTAAAATGATTAACATCAGCACAAAAATGTCCAACACGTCTGGAGTCCAACATTATTTCTAAGTTTGGCACTACCTAAAATTGAAGTATATGTATGATTCCCTCTTGTTTTTCTGAAATAAATCATGGGAAAGCGGCACAGTCCTACTGATTGGCTAAGCAGCTGGGTAAATATTATTCTGAGCACATTACAACTCTTAAACTTGTCTTGGCCTCCTGCATCACATGGATCAATAAGGCAACAAGGTCACCATATTCCAATTTGCTTACCATAAAACAGACCATGAAGAGCTCTGTTCGTTCTCTCTTCCCTCCACCCCTCACATGACCTGGTTTCATGCTCTGCCAGTGAAGAACTTAGAGGATTACAACAGCTTAAAGTCTGATAGAAAAGCAGAGGGGAGAGAAGCATTATTTTATTTTGTAATAATGGCTTCCCATAATTTCACCGTTGCACACCACTGATTTTTAAGTAATATTTAATAACTATCAAAATCATCTTGCCAGGTTGTTACCGGTGGCTTCTTGCCAATTCTCTTTATCGCTCTGGAGTTTAACTTGTGCTATAAGAACTGTTCTAAAATGTGCTGGGTATGATTCAGCAAGTGTCAAGGATAGCTCGAGGTCTACATGGAACAGTGTTTCAACTAGTGATAAGTGATGAGATCTGGCTGGCATTTTTCACATTACCCGTACTAGTCCTACCAATATTGGCTGTTGCTAGTATTTCAGAGCAGTGTAGAAGTTGCAATGTATGAACTGCATCCAGGGTACATTATGGTAAGCCCAACCTTGCAGTGAGTCACTGTAGAAGCCCCTGCTTTGTATGACTGCATTGTGATGTCACTATGGGCAGAACTTGCAGAGTGACATAATTGAATATTCTCACATTCTATGAAAGCACATCTTGTTCCTTGCTTGCCAGCAAAAACCAGGACAGGTGGCCTTGATGGCTTGTTTCTTACCAATATTGCCACTTTCTGTTTGAGACCAAACTGGTTGCAACTTGCTACTAGACTATTTTTTAACCAGTAAGGAATAATTAAATTGTTTATTTGCCACCTTCTGCTTATTTGTGTTTGTTTTTTTTTTATTTTGCAGGAGGCATCAAGTTATATCAATTGATTTCACTGACTATCCTGTTACCTAGATCAGAACAAATGGTTATTCAAATCTTACTATGATTTTCAACAGCTATGGCTACCAACAAGTAAAGGCATTAGCCAGAATGGACAGGTTTGTTTGTCATTTTATCCCCATAAATATCATGCAGAGGAGATTATGCTGAGAAACTGTTCCACAGTCACTCAGTGACTTTCCGTGGCTCAACTTGGAATTAATTTCTTTGCTAGGCGCCTTCTGAAACCTGTCATGGTTTTGGAGTAAAGTCAGTATTGGTGGGGAAAAGTAAGACCCCCTCGTTTCATTCCCTCTGGTCTGTAATTTATTTTATGGTTTTGAACTGTCTAGAATTACTGCAAGTCAGGTGGCATACAAGTTTAACAAATTATTATTAAATTATAATTCAAGACCAGCACATGCTTGAATTGGACCACATTGGTAAAACATTTTGCCTTTGTTCAGATGACTTTCGTTTTTTAATATTAGTTCCATAATACATGTTCAAACATAACCAGGATTTTGAGATGAATCTTTGCTATTTATGTATTCTATGATCTTCATTTCTGAGACTTAATCCAGATAAGATAAAATTCTGGATGTCACTTTGGATGTCAATGTGGATTTAACCTGGATCCTCACATTTTCAGTAAAGATCAGGAGTGCATCTACACAGCTAATGATAAGTGTGATGCTGCCTGTTTCTGCAAATGTCTAAAGCAGGAAATGTGGCAGAATTCAAATGCTTTTATGACCTAAGAGGCCCTCTGTGTCTTTAGGCCAGAGGAGCTGAAAGTTTTGCCTTACACACCTGCTTTCTCTTCTCGTGGCAATTCTCAAGCTTTAGAACTCCTACCAAGGGAGGTCAAGTCAATGCCTCCTCCATTAACCTTCTGCTAGCAGGCAAAACTGTTTTATTCAAGCTGGCCTTTGATGTAGAAGCTGGTTTTTTGTTTTTTGTTTTTTGGTTTTTTTTTGTTCAGTGGGATGGATGCTGTCTCTTTTATTAATGAGTTTTTTCACAGTATTATTATTACCTGGGCTTTTAATTTGTTTTGTATTATTAGTGAGTCTGAGCAGCAGAACATAATTGGTGGAAAGGCAGGAACAATTAATTCATTAATGTTTAAATCTATCTAGATATCTTAAAGCTAAAATGTGCCTATCAGCATCATTGTAAAATATAATACATTTATAATTATAAATTAAAAGGATTTAGACTAATGCACTATTAAACTATTTTAGACAAATAGGGTCAATTTAATGCATTTTTCTCTTAATACAAAGATACAAAATGTTTTTTAAAGGCAAATAACCAACGACAATCAATATTACAAATACACCCACCTTTCAGTGTCCAGCCAATCATTTCCACACTTTTGTAAATTCAAGTTTCTTTGTTTTTTATAGTTCATCTTTATTTCCATCTCTTTCACTGTTGACATAGATAGCTGCCTCTGTAAAGGCTTAATTTGGTGAGTAATAGTTGTCATCCCTAGGGATTTTTAAACTTGTTCTTCTTTTCTTTTCTTTTTGTTTCATGCACAATAATGTATATTTTCTCTTGCCTTTTCTTTTTAAATTCACTATTGTGTTGAATAAAATATACCCTTAGAAAAGCTTTACTTGCATCCTAAACCCTGCTTATTTCGATGCCTTTGTTAAGATGATTCTCAAAAAATTCCTTTAACGTCTTTTTACAATTCTCCACTACCATTTTGTAACAATGTATCTCTCAATCAATACCTAAAATAATCATGCTTCTTTTTAAAAGACACCGAAGTGATCTGAAAAGTGGTCTCCACTTTATAAGAATGAATAGCGAAATTTTAGAAATCCAAACTGTATCTATTCCTGAAAAAGATTCACTTTTAGCAGAGCCGTCTTCAGTTCACTGTGTCTTCACCAGATATCTATAATGCCATACTTTCGGAAACCTACTCTTGTATTTGAAATTAGTACCAAATACATGACCCCATAATTATTGTTCTAATATTTGACTGGTATGAAAGTGTTTGAAGTGACACAAAAGGAATCATCTATAGTGAATCTCATAGAGAGCTGCAAGCTCGAGTAGGTTTGAGATCTTCCTTTGAAGATGCATTGCTCTGATCTTTAAAAGAAACTTTGCAAAGGGAAAGTCAGTCTGTGCAAAACCTCTGCTAAATCTTCTTTTCTATATCAATATCCAGCAGTGTCCAAAACTCTTCCATTCTTTCTGCAAGAATTCTATGACAATCTCTCTCTCTCTCTCTCTCTCTCTCTCTCTCTCTCTCTCTCTTTGTATGGTGTTTCCCTGAGTGATTCCATTTCCTAACAGGATATTCAAGTGAAAGGAAGAGAAATAAGCATTCACAGGTACTTTATATTGTTGTCTGTAAGCAGCTGGACTAAACTCTTGCAAAAAGTAAACTAAATCTTAAAGCATTGTTATTTCTCTCTTTTTTTCTGTATTCCAACCCTATGCAATGGTAGAAGAATGTATATAAAAGGCTTCAGGACTTTGATTCTCTATCTATCAGCAGGATAACTGATAGGATCAAATCTAGGAATGACCCCCACCTCCATCATGCAAACAGGATCCACAAAGCTTTCAGCATATGCAATTTATTTATTCTAATGACTTTGGAAGCTTAATACAAACATCTATTTGCCTTGGTTGGCAATTTGATCAAGGTATCAGTTTTAAGGCATTCCCAAGGGACCATCTATCTCCTTTTGAAGCTATCTAGGCATTTGCTTTGGCAGGAAAAGCACTTTAATACAGTCAGTTCACTGAGAGAAGGCATTCTCCTCAAATCACTCCCCAAACTCTTTGCACGCTTCTCTGGCAATTTTGTTTAGCCCACACATTTTCCACTTTCAGAAAAAGAATAAAGACCTTCCTCTTCCATTAGGCCCAGTTATATTAATACTACTAATCTGTTTCCATTTTGTTTTCAACTTTTCACATTATATTTCAGAGTGTTACAAATGCCCAGTGGGTAGAAGCCAGGCTCTAAATCAAATAATAAATAAAACTAAATGAAATATATTTTAAGACTGGTACAAGTTGGCAGCAATCACTATATCTTGTGGTATGAATGATTCAAATGCTTCTGCTGAACCGGGAGAGGAAGCAATCAGGAAATATTCTCATTGTCTTCAGTGATATGACGAGTGGTACATAATTCTATCATCCAGACAGAGAACAAGGCCAATGTTTTAGTTGAAACCTAATTGAGACTGGTGGCAAGCGCCCGCTGAGCTTGTAATGGGAACCTAAATTAATTGACCCTGGAGAATGCAACTCTCCATCTTTTGTCTGATTAGATCTCAGCTTCATTCACTGCTATCAATACTGGAAAGGCATCAGTACAGTTTAGCCATTTGTGTTTATTGTGAAAGAAGTTGCATATTTTACTGCTAAACAAAAAAAGAAAAATAGTGACAGAACAACCATTATGGTTTGTGATCTAATGTTATCTTTTTGCGACAGCAGCACGGTGTAGAAGGATCTAACAAAGCCACATTATCTGAATAGCATGAGGTACAAATACTGGTCTTTTGTCTCTAAGTTGGATATTCCAGAAATATGCCCTTTCTTTTCTATGCTTAGATGACTGGGACAAAAATCTTATATCATAAAATAGATTCTGATTAATTAGGACCAGAATAAATTAAAATGAAATGAAAAGACTACAGTACAATGAAAACCTGAAAATGAAATGAAGCCTCAAGCAGCATTAAAAGAAAACTGCCTCTATTTTCAGTTTAAAATAGCAGTGGAAAACTACAGTAATTTGAAGCTCATAATTGAAGGGACTCCATGCTAAAGACAAAGAAACATGTATATGACTGGGACAAAAATCTTATATCATAAAATAGATTCTGATTAATTAAAATGTCAAAGTTGTTTTTATGAAGAATCTTCCCACATTGTTCAGTCACTTTCATCTCTATCTCTGCAATCCTTTTCTATGATATGCTACAAAGCTGGAATTCAACTTCTGACAAGTTGCTCCTCTCAGTATTTCTATTATTTCCACTTTCGGAATGGCTTACATGAATAATTTTTAGGTATCTGAAAAAATATATAACAATCCAGCAGAGTTAAGAATTCAGAATCAATGTCAAAAATAGGATTCCATGTCAAAGTCCTTGTCTTGGGAAAACTATTCAAAGTACAGGAAACCTTCAGTTTAATTATTTCTGGATTTACAGACTGGATACAACACGTTTTTTTTGGGCATTACCTCAAAATAATGAATAAAATATTATATCTAAGTAGTCTAGATGATTCACATAAATTCCATCAATTTATGTGATTTGTGTAATGAGGTCATTACTGAAATTGATGCAAATTGATGCAAATGACATACATTTAGAGTTAATGGATATTTGGTTTTAAATAAGCCTCTCCCCTATAAATGCATCATTAAATTGAGGGTTTACTAGATCTGATATGGAATAACGAGTGAGAGCTTGTAAAGACAGCTACCCAACTTTCAGTGTTGAAATAGCATTTGTAATAAATTTCTCACCACTGAGCATTTCTCACCACTGAAAATATATCTGCATTTTTTGCCTTGTTTTTCATGATTCCCTCACAGAATGTACTAAAATTAATGATCCATTGGGTGTCAGGCACAAAGAATCAGTACCACCAGTTAGGTTGCTGCATAGAAGATGTATTCAAGTTTATACACAAGAATCTGGTCAATTAAAGTTCAGCACTAAATTAGCGTCAGATAAGAAGATAATTTAGGAAGGGCTGGACCTAGAATGCTTGTGGAAATGCAATGACTCTAAACTGATGAGTTTAACTCCACCCTCCCACTCTGCCTGCTCTTCTCCTACATTGGATGACATAGAATCATTAAAAAAAAGTTGATGCTTAGAATCTTGATGTGGTGAAACCCTCAATCCTATAACAAACTCATGTGGTTTACCAATTTTTTAATCTCTTGAATCAGGAATTCAAAACAAATTACTTAACCATGAACAGTTTTGTTTTTGTTGTATATGGACCTTTTAATGATATAATTCACCTTAGAAATACTGAGATGAATGAAAGAATCCTATGATGCCTGCAAAAATAATTATTTTATCATGGAAAAAAATTGTAGTCTATAATTCAATTAAGCTTGTGCCACAAATTTGTTAGCTTCTAATGTGCCATAATATTTTCTTTTGTTTTGACTGAAAGAGATGACTATAGCTACTGTTTTGGAATGAAAGAGCCAATACATTAACAAGACAAAAATATAATATGAGCAAGACAGCTATAGAACATTATGTGTATTTTTTATTTGCATTAATACTTTCATTTAATTTGAAAAGAAAGATTAAGGTGAAGCAATAAACCCTGTAGCTGATGGATAGAAGCAGAGATGGAGAAAATATGTTGTTATAATCAAAGAAGATACAAGAGGCAATTAGGTAGAGAGCATTTGAGTAGAAAGTACGGTACAATTCTGTACATCTACAAATACCGTAAGAGAGTCTCAAATTCAATGAGGCTTTTACCAGATAAGTGAATAACTGTTTTCACTGCCGTCTCGAGCATTCTTCAATCTGCTTGATTTCAGAGGGCAAGAACCAGAATTTAAAGTTACTTCTTCTATTGAAGTAAACAAGATCTAGATTTTGACCATGTCTAAAGATCTGAGCAATCAGGTTAGTCAAAAGAATATCTCTTTACATGACTTACATTTCCTATTCTAAAGCAACCAAATATGGAATTTAATGTACAATTAAAGAAAGCCTTTTCTTGCTAGAACCTAATAGATTCAGACTTTTGGCCTATCACACTTCTGGCCTTCTTTATATTGCCAGTGAGATAATCAAACAGCTGCAGAGTAATTTTGCATTTAGGAAAAAATCTACATTGTACTTCTAGATAGGTTATATTTGTATACTTGGTTCATACTCTATTCCCAAATCCTGTACAATTTCTCAATAAAATACCATTCATATACTCTCCTTAAATATTGGCAGTTCCATTAAAATATGTTCTTCATCCCACTCCACATCATCATCATCTGCCATTATTTTTACATCTGTGCTTTCTGCTCAAACTAGTCTATCATGTCCAATTAGCATGTCGTTTCCTTCCAACTTCCTGGTCTTCATCCATGAAATCAAATGTGTTGCCTGTAAAAAGGGTACAGTTACATACTAGTGATAGTTACCATTCTTAAAGCCCAATCTAATACATCTAGTCCTACTATTATTGGGAGGTCTGAACCCCATTTTGTACCATTTGGTGAGTGAAATGTTAAGGGGTGGCAATTTTTGGAGCATGCACATTGCCACCCATTGTTTTAGCCAATGGAACATGCAATCGCATTACATCTGGGTACAAAGAACAGGAATAGTTAAAGTTGCTTTAGCTCTGGTTTATGACAATTCTGTACAATACTACAGGTAGTTCTCAATTCACAACAGTTCATTTAGCGATCATTCAAAGTTACAACGGCACTGAAAAAAATAACTTATGACCATTTTTCACAGTTACAACCTTTGTAGCATCCCCATGATCATGTGATTAAAATTCAGATGCCTGGCAACTGGTTTATATTTGACCATTGCTGTGTCCTGGTGTCATGTGATCACCTTTTGCAACCTTTTGACAAGCAAAGTCAATGGGGAAGCCAGATTACTAACTTATCAACTGCAGTGATTCACTTAACAACTGTGGTAAGAAAGGTCGTAAAATGGGGCATAGTTCACTTAACAAATGTCTCACTTAACAACAGAAAGTTTGGGCTCAATTGTAGTTGTAAATTGAGGACTACCTGTGTTTCCTAGTACATTTTATAATTCAACAGTGTTGCCTTTTGAATCCATGTATTTATTTATATAACAATGATATGGCCATGAGTTCAGAAAAACTAAAGTTTTGTTATGTTTAACATATGCTTATGTTAAAAGATTCAATAAAAACAAAGAATCAGAATGCCAATGGCACAAAATTTCAGTGGCAAATGGAAAAAGACATATAAACTAGTGTTAGCCATTCCCGATCATCTGTCATTCAGTGGGCAGACAAAACACTTTGCCTTCTGGCCTGTTCAAAAGGCTTGGATTTCAATGTCTTTCTGAAGCAGAACAGGAACAGGATGAAACAGGTCCCTGGGAAATAATATTCTAAAGCTGGTGTCCTAAAACTCAGCAATTTTAAGATGGATACATGTCATTCCCAGAATTCCCAGCCAGCGTGGACTTCTAGGAGTTGAAGTCCACAGATCTTAGAGTAGCTGAGATTGAAAAACGCTGTTTTAGAGGGCAAGTACAACAACATTGCAACATTATTAATACAACACTGAGACATTTATTATACCATTAGACAGCGTTAATGTCCTTTATAAACCTTACTTCTTTTTTCACTACTTCCTCACCATAAGCCCATAAAACAACAACATTTGGAATAGTTACACTGTAGAGTTCTTGGTGCTCTCTGAGCTTGGTTGTTTGCTTAAAGATGTTTCATTACCCAATTAGCTAACATCATCAGTGCTAGTGAACACCAGGGAAATAAGCAGAAAACAATACCTCAATCAAGGAACTAAGGAGAAAACCACACCCCAACCCAAACTGGCAGGGCATGCTACTGCCTATAAACAGGGAGCAAGCCATACACTCAATCACACTGTCTGCAGTCAAACAACTGAGAGAGCACCAAGCTGAGAGAGCACCAAGGACTCTACAGTTCAATCCTGAGCCACAAATATTCTTTTTTATTGGAATAATTATATTCCCAATATCCGAGTATCACACTATGCAGGCAGTAAACTCTAGAGGATCTCCATCTGGAAATCCCTTCAATTCACAACAGCAAGTTTTGTCTAGATTCAGATGACTGTACTGAAAAATCCTGACATAAAATCAGAAGCCCATCATTTCCTTCCTCTTTCTCTCAGTTCACAGAAGCAAACTGTGCGGTTGTAATGAAAATGTACTTGTCATTTTAAAAACAAAATATTCTTGCAAAATTAGAGACAAAGCTGAGTAGTGGGTTCTAAAACCCTTTACTACCAGTTCGCACGCGTGCCCACGCGCGCGACGCTTCTGTGCATACACAGAAGTGTCCTGGGTGGGTGGGCGGAGCGTCCTGGGCGGGTGGGCGGAGCGTCCCACCGCCGCCGCTACTGGCTCTAAGAACCGGGCCGAACCGGCAGCAACCCACCGCTGCATTCAACCCTACCCCCCCTTCCCCGCCATCTTTTTAATATCATCCAACCAATCTCTTTGATGGAGAATGGCAAAGGGTATATACCTCTACAAAGAAAGGGATTAAAAATCTGGAAGAGTCATGGAAAAAGATTACAGGATTCAAATCACTAGCACAGAAGTCACAGATGAGTTCTCTCAGCACGTGGAAGCACTTTAGAAAGTAATCAAGAGAGGTCAAAAAATTAAATTACTTCCCACCATGTTCATATTTCCCTGCAATACAAGAAAGCATTATGGAAACCTATCTTTCCTGCTCCAGGCAATAACATTTTCTTCATTACAAAACCACTGAATGGAATTTCAGAGTATATTTGGCTAGATTCTGACTACATTAGAATCAGTGGGGTTAATCTTGGGGTTACGTCTGTGCAAGTCTTCTATAAAAGGCAAGGAAACTAACATTTACCAACGTTAAATAACTACACATTTAAAAATCTACTTCTGTTTGGTTCCTGTAAATTCAGAGAGAATATGTTACATATTATTATTCAGCTTTAGTAAGTTGTATTTTATGAAAAATCTAGACGTCTAAAATCTATTATTAAAGTTGCTTTACATTATTTACTAAATATATTTGAGATTTAAGGAAAAAATAATATTTTGCTTTGATCTGCAACAAATGTCTAATCTTTGTTGAAGGAGCAATACAACTAATATAATGATCAACTATATATAGTTTATATTTTGCTGTACTTCTTTGCACTGATCTCTGAATAAAATTATTACTATCATAAATTACTATTAATCCTCAAGGCAGTGTCAATTCTTAGCAACCATATAAAAACATTTTCTTCATGACCTGAATAAAATACTCGGAAGTATAACTGAGAAGACGCTAATGAGCCTATTATACCAGTAGCTCTTCCAATGCAGAAAGGCATATAGATCATCTAGAATAAGTGGGATCAGTTCAGAACCTTGTAATATTTAATACATTATTGCTAAGTTTGAAATATGACAGCTCAAGGCACAGGAACTGGCACGATAGGACAACTGCTGAACACCAACAGGTGGCAGATAGAAAAGAATAAGAAAGAATGAAATGATGACAGCAACGATGAAAACTAGTGGGCAGGAGGAAGCAGACAGAGCTATTGTGGGAGCTAAGAGTGTAATAGTGTTAGAGGTGAGGAGGAAATGGAAAAACTAAAATATACCTTTCACTGACTGCAAATTTCAAGGGTTTCAGCTTTGCTTCCCCTGAAAATAAGGATAGCTGTTTTTACCCAAATCTACTCTCCTAAATCAGGAAACTTTTTGGAGTAGCTAGAAAGGACTGGAATTGGGGAATACATTCCATGAACTATTTTAAAAAATTGTTAAAATAAATTTCAAAGTCAGAGACAAATTAGCCAAAACAGTCTTCATAATTTTATCCTACACACACAGAACAGACGGACAAATATAGGCTTGGCAAGAATTTAACTTGTTAAGTTCCATTTAATAAGAAAGGCTTAATCTGTAAAATGTATTAATTGGTCTACTTCTCTACAAACCATAAAGTACTATCTAGCACTTTATGACAAAATTCATTATTAAATAATTGATGATTGAATTGGATTAGATTGAATTGAATTGCCAGTGATCACTGTGGTTTAAGGGAATCAGGCTAAATATTATTATGCAAATAAATAAATGCTTGTACAAAAGCATTGTATGAATCCCATGACTGTAATACAAATATTTCTCTGGTAAATTCGTGTGCATTTATTATCTAAGAGATTTTTCACTTGTTATAATTGTAGAAGAAGTTACAGAAGAATGATTAAACTGTAATTACAAAGAATTATTTGGCTACATAGAATAGGATGAATATATGAGTGACTGTAGAAAGGTACAATGAAATCATGCATACAGTACGTCATAGGGACGGAGTTCACAAATGTCCACATTCCCATTAATAAAGTTGATCTAGCAACAGATGTAATTATACCATGCCAGAATCTGCATAAACATTTCACCTGTTTTCTCCCTCACATTTAACCAGAGTAACATAATCAGACATCTAGTAAATATTTTACACTTCCATATCTATATACAGAATAAAATATAGATTTCTTCCTCCTGTCATTCTTTCTTTCATTAGAATTACAGGTAGTCCTCAACTTATGACCATAATGGAGTCCACCCATTATGGTCATGATGGTTGTAAAGCGGATCATCACTTGACCAGACCCAATTTTAGGACCTTTTTTGTGGTGGTTGTTAAGTAAGTGGCAGTTGTTAAGCAAACTCATTGTATTGCATGAGATGTTTTTTTTGGGGGGGGGGGGTGGAGGGGAAAGAGGAAGTAAATGCCAGTTTTGGGCAAAAACATAGTAAATCACGGCCACGTGATGTGATGCTGCAAATGGCCATAAATGTGAACCAATTGTCCAACACCCAAAATGCATGACAGTTATGTGACAGCAGGGGGTTGTCCATCAGAACTTTGGAACTGGATAGCTTTTGGGAGGTCCACTATAACTTCAAATGTTTGCTAAGTGACCAGATGTAATTCGAGGACTAACTGTACTGGCCATTGTCATTGGTTCATGTGCATATGTTCTACAATTATTCTCTTTTCCTATCTTCACCCTCCATATCAGCATATGTTCTCCAGCAGCTTACTCATCATTGGAGTACAACAGTCCAAAGATGACTTTTAAAACATGCCATTCCTTAGCCAGAATTCCAGCAGAGCTAATTGCAGGGGGGGGGATCTTTACACTTAGAATAGGCCAGTTTCCTCATTAGCAGCTCTGAACTTCAGTGTTTAGCTAGAAAGATTCATCAGTGCACCATCTGGAAACCATCTGAAAGTAGGGTAGATCATTTCTATCCCTCCAGAAAGAGAAAGAGAAAAAAAAGTCATTGAAGAGCAAGGAAACAAAACCACATATTGAGAAATCACTATAAAATTCTTAAATTCCAAGAAGGAAGAAAAAAACTGGTTACCTGCTTGCAGGGATTCCATCTGAGATGACAAAAAGAAAAACTGAAACAGTCTGAATTAATCATTTTCAAACATTACAATAAGAGATCCATATTTTTAGATGCTGCTATACCCCCATCTCTACTTCCCAATTATAAATGTCTGTTTGCTACCGTACAGTGGGAGAAAACAAGCTTGTAAAATACAGGGAAGGTAGGCACAAGTAGTAAGCTGGTGGGTTCCTTCCAGCTGGAACTAGGTTGTTACTATAGCAACAACCAAATGACAGACAGGGTTTGGGGTGGTTTTTGTTTTTTTTTAATTTGAAGAGGTCTACTGTGATAATAGCACTTCCAGGATTTTTCCCTGCCAAGTGGTTTGAAAAACCTGTTAGAATCCAAATTACCATATGCCATATGGTTACAAGTGCTGACTTTTAAATACTTTCTCAACTCCTGTTAAGCTGCCATCCATGCTAGAAGTATGGCTATCTTGATGACATTCCACAAACAAACCCATGTTGTCATTCGTATACATAACACATTCTCCGTGGGACTCAAATCATGATTCCAAGGAAGCAGTCTCCATTTGCAAAAGCTCTGAAAGTAATGGCTTGGGAGGGAGTGAAATTAATCCCATGGGCTAATTTTCTAACCCCGTTTTAGAAGATTCCCCATCATGTGGCTGTTCAGGATGCAAAATGATCTGGAAGATGAGCTCTGGGCCTGGTGGGAATACACCCTCTCTGCTAGTCATTAAAAAAAAAAAACACCTGTTTGAGGCTTCTGCACAAACCTGGAACAGATGCCACTGCTTTAAGGGATGCTTTCATTAAAGTTAAAGTAACTCTTAAAGCAGCAGCAGCCTTTTTTCATTTCACTTGGAAGCCAGGAAGAAGCCAGTATCATTTAATGGCTATCAGAGCAAGGGATGGTTTGCAAAGCCAAAGCTCTTTTTTAAAAAAATTCGAAACACTGTGTGCAGCCCTGATACTTGGAAAGCAAGTGCTGAGACAGGAAGCCATCTCTTTTATATGTCTGAGGATTACTATATATCAGGGGTGTCAAACTCAAGGGCCGGGGGCCGGATCCAGCCCGCGGGGTACTTAGATTTGACCCGCAGGGCCACCCTGGAAACAGCGGAGGTCCGACCTGCAGTGCTTCTGCCAGCAAAAATGGGCTGCTGAGCTCCGTTTTTGCTGGCAGAGGGTTGCAGGAGGCCGTGGCAGCCGAAAACAGAGCTCGGGATCCCTTTTTCGCTGGCAGAGCACTCAGGCCACTACAGGCACTCCCGACACGAGTGACGTTGCGCTGGCCCTGCCCATCCTGGCCACGTCCACCCCAGCCCACGGAGGTCAAACACAACCCTGATGCGGCCCTCAATGAAATCGAATTTGACACCCCTGCTATATATGTAAAAGAGTGGCTTTGTGGATATAAACATTTATGCTGGAATAAGAACATATGTCCACCTTTAGAGCGTCTATCACCTTGATGACTCTGCTTTTCTTCAACAGTGATGACTTTAGCTGTATTCCTGTCTCTTAAAAAAAATAGAGTAAAGCTGCTTGGCTACCAAGCAGTCATTCCTTCTATATTAAATCCCATTAAGGGTAGCAATGATAGGTCATCAATTTTGTGACCAAGTGCTTTGCCCAGTGCCTCTAACTATGACCATGGGTTGCAGCAGTGGCTGAAGTGAAGGAGAAGAGGCAATAAATTCCAACCAAAATCAATACTTTTTAGGCTGCGGGAACTCAATCTCATAGCAAGGGCACTTCCATGCTATCACAGCTTCTACTTCAGTGAAGTAATCAACATCCCTTCACATTCTGCTCCACCGAAAAGGGAAATAAACAAAGAAACAAACAAAATAACAAAACCCCAAAGCAGATTGGCACTTTGCAGATCTGCTCACCTCCTGTCAAAAGGAGAAGGAAAGAAAAAGAAGCGTTATCAATTCCACCGTTGCTGTCATACCAGGGTAAAATCTGGGAGGATGTGTCGCTCTAAGGTTTTATACATTTGAGATTGCCAGAAGTTCAGTTTGACTAGAAAGAGGTTTAATTTCTTTTTACTTCAAACAAATGTTCCTGAGTCAGGACTGTAATTGTGAATCAAATCATAGAAAAAGGTCCTGCGTGTATGTATGTGTAGCTAGAAAAATTTCAGATAAATTATGCAAGCCAATTTTGCCTCGCTTGTAAATCAAATAAGCTGCTTATATCATCCGTAAGATTCATTCATGAGCCAGGATATTGCACAGTGAGTTTTCCTTTAGCTATCAAATCTTTCATAAGTATTCTAGACAGTGTGAGTAAAGGCTGGTAAAACAGATTTACAATCCCAATTTATGAAGAGATTGAGGTATAAAATTACAGCAATAAAGTACAACACTCATCTTGTATATAAAACTGTTTTCAGGTATTGCATTTCAATGACCTTGCAGGGAGAATTTAACGAATACAGTGGAAAGACATTTAAATGTACAATAATAGTTTTCAACTCGGATTAAAAAATTCACAGATTTCACAGGTATGAAAAAAATAGCATGGGCATGTACAAAGGGAAAAGGAATCATCTGCTCTTCTAGAGTAGACATAATCTCTAGAGCTTTCTTCAAAATTGAGAGAAAAAGAGACTAAAGCTTTTGTAGAAGTTGAGATATGAGATAGAGCATGTGGTCACCATTCTTTCCATTATTCAAGAAAGGGCTGTTTTTTAGCTACAGGATGAGTGGTCAAAAAATGGTTTACATTCACACCAAAGGAAGGTCCTGGTTCATTTTTTTTAAATGTCCTTTATAGAATGTGATTGTAAATCTGTGACGGTGTTTGTCAACCTTGGCAACTTGAAGATGTGTGGCTGGCTGGGGAACTTTGGGAGCTGTATATGAAAAAAATTCAGAAATCCAGGCTTTTGGTACAGATGCATCCTTAAAACAAAAGCAGGACAAAATAGCAACTGATCTTTGTTTTCACAATCCTTCTTTCTCTTTTCTGAGAATGGTAATGGAGTAAAATACCATGCCAGGCTTCGTGTGGTCAAAAAAATAGGAGGAACAGGAGGAACAAACTAGTCATGGCATGTTGTCAGCCCAACTAGGTAGATCAGACCAGGAAATAAACTCTACAGGAAAGTTAAAAATATTGTCAGCCCTGGAAGCCATCTTTTATTGAGATTGGCTGTACAAGTAGTCTTTGCTTAATGACCAGTTGCTAAGTTAGTCCTCAACCTATGACCACAATTAAGCCCCAAATTTCTGTTGCTAAGTGAGACATGGGTTAAGTGAATTTTGCCCCACTTTACAACCTTTCTTGCCACAGTTGTTAAATGAATCACTGCAGTAACACGGTTGTTAAGTGAATCTGGCTCTCCCATTGACTTTGCTGGTCAGAAGGTCTCAAAAGGGGATCACGTGACCCCGAGTTGGTTGCCTAGCATCTGAATTTTGATCATGTGACCATGGGGATGCTGCAATGGCCATAAGAAAGAAAAATGGTCATAAGTCACTTTTTTATTGCTGTTGTAACGTCCCAAAATCACTAAATGAACTGGTTGTATCTCAAGGACTACCTGTACAAAGTTACCATGGACACCCCCAAAGGTACTTATGATGCATTTTGAAGTTCCAATGGCTGCCCCCCCTCCATGGTCACACATTTTGGTCACTTAGCAACCAACTCGCATTTATGGCCTTTTGCAGCATACCACACAGCATCACATGACTATGATTTTCAGCTTTCTTTCTTTTCTTTTTTTTTGCCAGTTTCTGGTTTTTGGTTTCAGTTTCTGGCAAAGAATGCCCACAAAATATAATGGATTTGTTTAATTACTACAGTGTTCCCTTAACAACTCTGGCATTCACTTAACAACTGCCTCAAGAAAGGTCATAAAAATCAGTGTGGTCAGATGGTGATGCGCTTAACAAACACCCTGGACTACAAAATTCTGGGGTCAATTGTAGTTGTAAATCAATAACTGCCTGTGATAAAGTCTTGCAGGCCTGATTGTGCTACACAGGCTCCTCCTCTTTTTTATAATCCAGTAAATTAGGGAGGCATTTCCTGCACTCAAGTCACATTTATCTGATCATTTCTTGGTAATGTGTTTTCCCTCTATCATTCAAGGCCATGCTGTACGTAAAATAAACCAAGGAACAAATATACTTGGATCCAAAGCATAGGCTTACATTCCTAAGAAAAGAAGGTAAAATTGAACTTCAGAAGGAAGGAGTGTTTATTGGTTATGGGTTGAGCTGTAAAAGAAACAGAATCCTTGATTTTTTTTTTCCCACAGAAAGTTAAATTTAAAAGGGTGGTATACTTTGATAAAGGACAAAAACCAAGCACTAATGAGATATCATAAATCAATTTAGACATCCAAACAAGAGAAGAAATAGTGCAGCAGGCTGAAGAAGAATGTACCGTGATTATGTAACTGCTACAAGAAGAACAGACTGTGATCTTCATTGGCAACAGGGAACCCAGTCGAGAAGATGCAGAAATGGGACTAGACACAAGCATACCAAATAAAAAGGGGTTACCTGGTATAATTTCTCTTCTGGAAGAAAGGAAGAGACCCCAGATCCCTACCCATGAAGGACACTGAAAGGATACTGATGCTGAAACACAAAAATAGCTACAAGCCATGAAAAAAGAGATTGTTGTGGCCTGCCAGCGTCCCATGCTGGTGCTCATGGGTCCTGAGGACGATGAGGCGGTTGTGGCATGGTACCATCGGCCCGTGCACCTGGCGCCCGAGTCAGAGAGCGAGGAGGACGATGAGGCGGGTGTGGCACGGTACCATCGGCCCGTGTACCTGGCACCCGAGTCAGAGAGCGAGGAGGCTGAGAGTAAACCAGGGCCTTCTGTACCTCCTGAGGAGCCCATCAGGGCCGAAGAAGAAGAGGAGGAGCCTCTTCTTCTCAATGCTCGGGCACGCAGGGCTGCTAGAAGGCAAGAGTGGCTACTCAGGAGGAGGTCTCCTCGAGAGTAGAGCTGCAGGCTAAGTGGCCACACCCTTAGACTATTTAAGCCCTGACCACACTGAGCCTTGTTGCAGGAAACAACCGTTTGATATCACTCTTGAACTTCTGAC
>QLTV01004242.1:1179179-1192382 GCA_003457575.1 Thermophis baileyi | reverse complement strand
ATTGTCTTTCTGAATGGTAGTAGCGTTGTCTGTTGTGTTAAATAGTTTGACATCATCGGCGAAGAGAACGCAGTTGCTTATAATGTGATCACAAAGGTCATTTATGTAAAGTATGAAGAGTGTTGGTCCTAGAACGCTGCATTGAGGGACACCACTATTGACTGGTGCAGGAGTTGATAGAGAACTCTCTATTTTAACCACTTGATGTCTGTTTGACAGGAACGCAGTTATCCAATCATGTAGGGGTCTATTACAGTTTGAATCAGGGGTGAAATCCAGAAGGTTCTGACAGGTTCTGGAGAACCGGTAGTGGAAATTTTGAGCAGTTCGGAGAACCAGGAGTGGAAATTTTGAGTAGTTCGGAGAACCAGCAAATACCACCTCTGGCTGGCCCCAGGGTGGGGAGGGAATGGGGATTTTGCAATATCCTTCCCCTGCCATGCCCACCAAGCCACGCCCACCAAGCCACACCACACCCACCAAGCACAGAACCGGTAGTAAAAAAAATTGGATTTCACCACTGGTTTGAATCCCTTCCTCTGCCATGCTACCCCTTCACTCTCTGACTCCATTGTATTATGGAGGACTAAAGAGTCCCAGGATTCAGATGAAGAAACTACAGTATCATTTATTGTCCATATGGATTCGTGTTTCAAAAGAAAGAGCTGTAATGGGACCAGATTTCATCACTACAGGGAAAGGTATGATTCATCTTTGAAATTAATGACAAACCTTTGAACAGGAACCAGCAAAGAGGAAAGGGTTAATCTGCCTTTTCCAGTTCTATTTCTCTAATCAAATTTTTAACCACCCCATTTGTGCTTTTAAGTAAAAAATGAAAATGGTAGCACAGCTCATTAATGTCTCATTCATTTTGGCCCTGAGGCAGTCCAGTGTGCTATTTCTGATCAGAAGTTTATTTGTTTGCCTAAAAGTTGTAACTTGCTTTTCATTATAGTAATAGTAATTCCAAAGCAAAACAAAAAATGTAGAATCAATAGCCATACAATTGCATTATCTTAACTACATAAGTACACCACACGTAGAAGAATTATCAATTTTCTTTTCCTTTGGCCAGGACCGTTGCAGCAATAAAGAGATAGAGCAGCCTAGAGTCAATTAAAAGACTAGTGCCAAGTTCTTGGTCTGACCAGAGACAGAATTTCTCACTCAGGGTGTCTACATTAAGAGCGCCTTTTTTATTCTATTTTTTTGTCCTGCTTTGGAATTACTATTACTGGCACATCTGACACTGTAAGAACCCAGGTCTTAAGACTAGACTGACACAGGAATCTTTATCTCCGCACTCTGGTAAGTCACAAAGCCATCTGATCTATTCAGGTTGACTCTGCCTTTTTCTACCTGCTACCTAAAAAGGTTAAGGATTGGTTATATTTGGGAGAAGATTCCTGAGACTCCTGTAGATCAGTCAACAGCAAATCAATCACAGAACAAATCAACCCAGAGTTCTCACTTGAGGCAAAAAAATGACCAGATTTAAATTATGAGGTTTGGCAAAGACCTAGCTTCCTGGAAAAACATTATAATGGTAGGAAAGGTGGAAGGGAAGAGAAAAAGAGGAAAACCAGCTTCAAGGTGGATGAACTCAGTTACTGTGGAATGCATGCACAGTTGGAAGACCTGAGGGACCAAGTTAGGGACAGATAGTCATCACAGAGTGCTTGATGTTGTCACCTTGAAGGATGCCCAGGTATTTCTAGTGATCTTCTTCATCCAGACTCTTTAAGTTATTTCTATAGAGTCGTGGTGGCGCAAGAGCTGTGGTGGCACAAGAGCTGTGGTGATACCATAGTTTGAATGCAATATTGCAGGATAATTCTGCTGACTGCCAGCAGTTCGATTCTCACTGCCTCAAGGTCGACTCAGCCTTCCATACTTCCAAGGTCAGTAAAATGAGTACCCATGTTATTGGGGGCAATATGCTGACTCTGTAAACCACTTAGAGAGGGTTGTAAAGCACTGTGAAACGGTATATACCTTTAAAGCCCTACATGGCTTAGGACCAGTTTATCTGCGTGACCGCCTTCTGCCACACTCCTCCCAACGACCAGTGAGGTCGCACAGGGCTGGCCTTCTTCAGGTCCCATCAGCCAGACAGTGTCGGCTGGCGGGCCTGCGGGGGAAGGCCTTCTCTGTAGCCGCTCCAACTCTGTGGAACCAACTTCCCCCCGAGATCCGTACTACCCCCACCTTACTGGCTTTCCGTAAAGCCGTTAAGACCTGGCTTTTCCGGCAGGCCTAGGGCCAATAATGGACTGATTGGCCCATGTATGTTTGTGTGAATGTTTTATTTTAATATTGATGTATTTTTAAATTGTTTCTATTGCTGTCTTTTTTTATTTACTGTGAGCCGCCCAGAGTCCTTCGGGAGTTGGGCGGCATACAAATTTTGCTAAAATAAATAAAATAAATAAATAAATATAAGTCTAAGTGCTATTGCTATTTATAGTGATCTTCATCTAGACTCTTGAAGCAATTTCTATAGGACATCTTGATTCCTATCAAGATTCCTATAGAAATCAAGATGTTCTATAGTTTTCCTATAGATTTCATTATTTTATCCCTGTTCATGGCAAGGGTGGCACATTTGTCCAATAAAATAATAAACCAACGTATTTAACTGCACTTATCTTACCCAAAATACTCAAGGAAATTTTCAATAGTCCAGACAGCCTGTAATTCTAAAAGGGCACCTCATTCCTAGACACTACCAAAGTCTTCAAAACATATTATAAATTTCTGCTTTTTTAAAGAAGAATGTTCATCCATGATGCTCAGGAAGTCTGAACTCATTATCTTTGCCATCAGAAGTAGCAATCCAGGGATTTCACTGTGTGGTCACATGCGGAGTCTTATTATGAGCCAAAGATCTAATTACCCTAATCAGTCTGAAATACATGGAGTGTGAAATTAACTTGACTTTATGTTTACACTGTACAGTAAGCCAGCATTATAAAATTTGCAGAAAATGGAATTGTGAAAGATCTATAAGGCAATGATAATGATTACTGATTGCGATATTATTAAAATGCTATTACAATGGATAGCAGAATTTGTGCACTATTTTTATTTAGCCAGAGATTGTTTTGTTATACAAAAAAATCCCAATAAGATATATTCAGATGGGGTAGATTTATAACAAGGGACAGATGTCTTTTTTGTTTGCTCATTCTTCACTGGTTTCCCATAATCCAGACAAGTGATTTTATCGATTTGGTCATAATGTATCAGAATCAAGAAGCATCTGTGAATATTTCTAAGCATTTTATTTTACTTATGCCCTGTTGAGAAATGCTTCACACTGGAATTGTAGTGTACTCAGAAAAACAAAACAATTTTTCCTGAATCATACATTCATTCTTCCTTAAAAAGATTTCCATGATGTATTATGGGCTTTATTTTTTTTAAAAAAAAAATTAAGTAAATTAAAAGTGTGTTCAATCTGGAATCCTCAAAGGATATTTCATGCCGCAGATATGTTGCTCTGCCTAGCTTTGCTCTGCCAAATTTACAGCTCTTTTTATTACCTGTGAACACCATCCTCCTGGGTGTTTACTAAATAAAAGTTGCATTTAATAACTGGTCTTGCAACAGCTCCTCTTTAAGGTTGATGTAGAGTCCATTTCAGCCAGGGAATTGCACTAATTACAGTAGCAACCTTTAGAAGTGTTGACATTATTTTGTAATGGCCAAATGATTAAAGAGAAATTAGCTAGACTAATATTTTAGTAATACAGGAATAGACAACCTGGAGAATTTTGCCTCAGTTTCAAGCCTAGGTGGGCAATTAATGTTAGCAATTTCATTCAATAATTTTGAAGTCTTACAAAGATCACAGTGCTTTAAGCAAAACACAAATTCCAGTCAACCTGGGTAGAAATTTGTGAAAAAATCCAGAGGTATAACATAGGAACAGTATTGATTTTGAAATCTGTCCATTTTCTATACTATTCTTATTTCTAAGCACTATAATTACCTTATGTCTAAAGAACTGGAGTTGCTTCAAATCGTAACTGAGAATTGATGTGACGCAGTGCTTTCTTGGATTATTTTGGCTTCAACTATGGGAGCAAAAAAACAACAACTAAGATGTCAATATTCTCTACTGCAGATCCATAATGCCAATGTTCTTGATGAAAGACTATCTCACATCAGAAAAACCTAAAAGCAGGGATGGGACAGGATGAAAGATGATGATCCAGAGATACTCCCAAACATAAATCTGTTTTTTATGAACAGTTTTAAAATCTTATATGCAGAGATTACCTGCCTAGAGATCTTCTGTCTTTAAATAAACACTAAAAATATATTGAAACAAAGCCATTAGTGTACAAAAAAGACTTAAGGCAGAAAAGGGGACATTCTACTTAGAGGTTAAAATTATTTATTATATGTCATCCCAAGGCTACAACTTTAGCATTTCCAAATCTGATAACCCCTAGTTTTGTTGGTCTGTAGCTCCCATCGCTCTGCCCCCAAAGCCATGCTGGCATAAAATAGCAATTGTGGGTCAACATATAAGGATGATATCAGATGCAATACGAAGCATTTGGCTTTTACTGTAATACATTGAGAAATATTAGCCTAAAACATTTTAGCTCATTCTAAGTCTCCTACTTGGCTTTATGATGTAGTAAATTTTTAAGTTTCCCTAATTCCATGGTTATCAAATAGTCATTCTGCATATATCAAGGCTAAAAGAGCAGTGGAGGCATTGAATTGATGAGCACTAATGAATTTTGGCTCGTTTTCCTGTAAAATTCTTCATTTCTTTACTTTTTGGTTTTAATATGGATGGTTTTACTCCACATCAGGGTTCCAGTTCTCAGGGAAGTTTGCAAACATCTTCAGTCATTTCACAAATTCAATATGCAAACAAACATAGAAAGGCTTGAAACAAGAAGGTGTTAACTAGATAGCTTGTGATCTGTCTCTCCCTCTTCTATACTGGCAGATGTTGACTGAACATCTGGATAGATTGGACAATGGTCAGAAACTAAGTCGAGATTTGTAAGAGATGGCAAAGTAGTCTCGTAGAGTTCATTCTCACATTCTATTTGCCATGGCACAAAGATGTTTTAAGAATCATTTTTGAGGTACACAATCTCATTATACCACCTCCATTTCATTACCAGCCTGTTGCTGAGGCAGCCTGGTCAGTAGTCATTTCTAACTGACTCCTACTGGTTCCAGTCCAAAACTTCCCATGCAGCCAGGATAAACCTGGAGAAGATGTATTCAAGGACTGTGATCTGCTCAGTTCCAACTGTCCTAGCAAGTCTCATGCAGAAATGTCCCCTCCCTGTCTGATTGTTGCCAGTCAGTTTTGCACAGCTGTGTGAGAGGCCAGACACCTCTCCTTTTTCTCCTTGCATTGGAATATTAAACTCCAAGGAGATCCTATTATTCAATATCTGTGTACCAGAGGTGGGTTCCTCCCGGTTCGGACTGGTTCGCCCGAACTGGTAGTGACCTGCTGGTGATGTCACTATGACATCACGGATCCGGTTTGGTCAGTGCTGGTCCGTGGACACCGCCAACTTTTTATTTATTTATTTTATTAATTTTTTCCCAGGTTTTTTTTCTTCTGCGCATGCACAGAAGCTGAGTTTCTGGCACTGCGCATGCATCGCCATCTTGTTTTTGGCTTTTGGGGGAGGGGGATTTTTTATTTTATTTTTTGCACCGCATACGCGTGCACCCACAAGGCATGGCCACGTGGTGCAGCCACGCGGTGCGGCCATGTGGCATGGGAGGAAGCAAACCGGCAGCGAGGTAAGTCAGAACCCACCCCTGCTGTGTACTGTATATTATGTATGTACATGTGAGCATGTGTGGGGAAAATTGCAAAATCAGGAAAGAATATCATAAAGACATGCGCATACATGCAGGCAGAGAAATGCACACATGTATGGAATGGGGCTAGGAAAGAGAAAAGTCTTTTCACCAAATGTAGAGACTAGATCTGGGGAAAATTGGGTTCAGGAAGGGGGAAAAAATTCAGAATCACAATAGCACTGAGAGCTCTGTGGTTTGGGCTTCACTGCTTTGCTTTTGAAACAATCTCTTTCAACACCAAGATAACTATTGAGGAGCGTTTGTTTGGCATAGATATATATATCAATCTTATATTTCTCTGTCAGAACTATTGATCTCCCAGTAGAGACTGGTGCAGACAAGGATGGGATGGGAAAGGATAGCAGGAATCCACTAAAACACTACCTTTAAATTATTCTGCATGAATTCAGAATACAGAATAACAGAGTGGGGAGGGATCTTAGAGGTCATCTAGTCCAACCCCCTGCTCAAACAAGACACCCTGTACCATTTCAGATAAGGGATTGTCTAGTCTCTTCTTAAAAACCTCCATTAATACCCCACAAAACAGTGTCCTTGTAGAACCAGCATCCTAAGATATTCCTAGAATATCAAGGAAGTCTCCTTCTTTTTTTATTACTACGGTAATTGCCATTCATTGAATAGAATGAATGAGGAGGAAGGGGCCTTGGAGGTCTTCTAGTCCAGCCCCCTGCTAAAGCAGGAGAACCTATACCATGCATGACGAAAAACGGACCCAACGGGCCTACCGAAAGTTCGGAAATGAACTTCCGGTAGGCCCGTTGGGCCCGTTTTTCACCATCCACAGGCTCCGGAGGCTTTCCTGAAGCCTGAGGAGGGCGAAAAACGGCCCAAGGAGCCTACTGGAAGTCCGGAGGCTTCAGTGAGGCCTGCACGTATGCGTGTGGTGGGGCAGCACAGGGGGGTTGTGTGTGCATGCGTGGGGGGGCATTGCATTATGGGTGTGGGCACGCACGTGCACGTCCTTTTGGCATCCTAGCTAAAAAAGTTTCGCCATCACTGCCCTATACCATTCTGGACAAATGGCTGCCCAATCACTTCTTTAAAATCTCCAGTGATGGAGCACCTACAATTTCTGGAGGCAAGCCATCCCACTGATTAATTGTTCTCACTGTCACAAAGTTTCTCCTTAGTTCTAGGTTTGATCTTTCCTTGATAAGTTTCAATCTGTAACTCCTTGTCCTGCCCTCAGTTCCTTTGGAGAATAGTTTGACTCTCTCTTCTTTGTGAGAGCCCCTCAAATATTGCAGCATTTCTATCATGTTACCCCAGTCCTTCTCTTTGTTAGACTACACATGCTCAGTCCTTGCAACTGTTCATCATAGGTTTTAGCTTCCAGCCCCCTAATCTTCCTTGTTGCTTTTTTCTGCACTCTTTCCAGAGTCTCAACATCTTTTTTGTACCGTGGTGACCAATACAAAAAAGATGTTGTGACTCTAGAAAGACTGCAGAGAAGAGCAACAAAGATGATTAGGGGGCTGAACATTAGTGATATTGCGTGAAGGCAGCAAAACTTATTACTAAACGGTAGGAAAAGTAGGCTATGGGGGCAGTGCAATTTATGTAGTTTCACTTTGTTCCCAATACCAGGACAAAATGAAAGCATGTGGCTGTGAGGAGCAGCTCTTGGTTAGTCCTAGCAGATCTGGGTTGTAAAAATCCAAACTATTATTAGATGGAATTTTCTGTGTTTCTTTGCTACTACCTGATGACCAGAGGTGGGTTCCTCCCGGTTCGCACCAGTTCTATAGAACCAGTAGCAAACCACTGGTGATGTCACGGAGCCGGTTCTGTCGGTGCCAGTCCGTGGACACCACCATCTTTTTTTGGGGATTTTTTTTAATTTGGGGGGGGGGGATTTTTTGCTATTTTTTTCTTCTTCTGCACATGTGCAGAAGCCGAATCCCCGGCACTGCGCATGTGCAGAAGCCGAATCCCCGGCACTGCGCATGCGCCACCATCTTGGTTTTGGCTTTTGGGGGGGGATTTTTTGCGAATTTTTGGCACTGCGCACATGCCTGCGCGGCCACGCAGCACACAATGCGCGCAAAGCCACGCGGCGCAGGAGAAAGCGAACCGGTGGCGAGGTAAGTTAGAACCCACCCCTGCTGATGACCGATTCTTTGTTACATACCAGCCGAAATCTGAACACTCTACTCTTAGTAACAGAGTGAAAGGAAACAGAATTTAGTGTTTGATGGTGGGCATTGTTAGCCCCCCCCCAACCAAGAAAGACATGCTGAGTTACTTCAAAGCAATTTCCTTATCGTTCCTCACCTATAGACAGAAATTTTTCCAAACTAAGCCAAATTACTTGCATCATTAAATATATACTCTAAGAATTCCCAAAGAGGAGCTGCTTTGACCCTCTTCCTCCCAACCAAACTATCTAAGTTTTGCTGTCTCTGTTCTGAAATGCAGCCCCTATCTCCTAGGAATCTGGAATACATTCTGCTAGAGGGTCTATGGAGATTCTCAGTCATCCAAGTCATTGTTGTCCCAAAGGTGCTTTTTCAAAAGGCAATTTCTCCACCATTCAGTCAGAACTGAAGAAGCTTCTTGAATGAGAAGCAAAATGTCTTCAAGCAAAACAAAGAAAGTCCAGTTGCCTTTTGAAAAAGCACTTTTGGGACATTCCACCAGAGGCATCTATACAGTGATTGTAGGAAGATAGAAGTGCAGTAGGAAGTAGGTAGTAGGAAGATAGAAGTAGAGGATGTATTTAATATTGCACGTCTTAACAGCAGCAAGGATTGTATTTGCGCAATGCTAGAAAAATGAAGAAACACCACAAGATGAAGAAATAATTAAGAAGATACTAGAGTGTGCCGAAATGGACAGACTGACATTAAAAATGAAACAGAAAGAAGATACAGAATATTATCAAACATGGAATCTATTTTATCAGTGGTTGGAAAAAAGGGGTAGAGATTAAGAACGTAATATGTACTGTTAAACAAATTGAATACCCATACAACATGATGTTTATTAAGCACTAAGAAATGTAATTAATAAAAAATTAATTAGAAGAAGAAGAAGTAGTAGTAGTAGTAGAGGATTGTGAGCTTATCATTTGAATGCTTGGGTTGTTTTTACAAAAGCTAGTTAAGGTTATAGTCCAGTGTAATCTATGTGGGATTAAATCCCATTGATTACAGAGGGATTGCAAGTAGAGATATATTGAGTTCTTGTATATATCTATTTTACTGTGTGTTTTTTTGCATTGCAGAAGCAGAAGAAAACATTAAATAAATATGCAGCCATTCATATCACAAAAGGTCCTGTTACACTTTCTATGTCACATTGGAATCATTTACAAGTGATGTAATTAAGACAAAAGGTGCAATTAGCATTACTTGTAAAAACACCTCTGGAAATTAGAGTGCTTTGAGACTAACAGATTTATTTTTGAATCCTTCACTAAGCATTTGCAGGAGTAGCTCTACCTTGCAACAGGATGAATGATTGGTTCCAATAGCAACACAATGAAAAGATTAAGTGATGTAAGGACAATGGACAGTTTTAAGAGTATTAGTTAAAAAAATATTGGGTAGAACTGAGCTTTTTGAATATTTGAAGCACCGCCAGAGAAATCACTTATTTACTTTTTCTTCAATGCCAGAGTATTTTTGCCCAGATTGTTTCATAAAGTTTGGAGTGTTTACTACTTTTTCTATTTTTGCAGTGTAAAGTAGAAACATTTATGATAGATCCGTTTCTCATTTTTGGACATAGCATCTGGCTTTGCAGATGATGAGAAAACTAACTATCCTAACAAATACTGTATGAATAGTGAAGATCAAATGATTTCTTTCTAACTGTTCCTTAAAAGACAAAGGGAATACGGTAACACATGTCAGCTTCAGATAGAAAATATGAAACATGGTGTAACTCATATTTCACTATATTTCATTTTAACCAGCTTCCAAAGAACATTAAATTCTGAAGGATTCATATGCTCACCTACCATTATGTTTGAGTCAATCATTATTCAGTGAATATTCACATAAGGTGTTTTATTCAACTAATATAAATCAGGAAACACAATAATATTTCTATACCTTGGAGACTCTATCTTATTTTTTTTCAGTTAAAAAGTTCAGTATCATTGTGTGTGCATGGAAGATTCAGTATTAATGAATAATTTCAAGATACTTCTTTTCCTAAATGCAGCTACTTTCTTCACAATTATCTTTTGGCTAACTGTTTCATATAAATGAAGTATTGCAGTATTGCATTCTCTTAGCCCATACACACATTTATGCCTAAATGAAATGTTCTATTTCCTTTTCCGCAGGTACTTGTCTTGGTATGTCCCATGTTATCAACTCACTTTGTATCTGAATCTTCTTCTATCCCTAGCAAGCAAATGTATTTCATCATGGCATATTTAAAGGGTAGAGAAATGCTTGCTTCAGAAAAAAAGATATCTCATATATCAATTTTCAGAAAAGGATATGAAAAAGAAAATTGATTTATATCCTTTCCTAAATACAGGATATTAATCTTCTGAAAGCAAATTTTACTTTCAGACACAATTACATACAGTATCCAGTGACTGTGTAAGGAACAAGAATTGTATCAATACCAGCGGTGGGTTGCTCCCGGTTCGGCCTGGTTCTGCGAACCGGTAGCAGCGGCGGCGGGAGGCTCCGCCCACCCACCCGGGACGCTTCTGCGCATGCGCAGAAGCGTCACGTGCGAGCACGAGCGCACAAGCGCACAAGCGCACAAGCGCACAAGCGCACAAGCGCACAAGCGCACAAGCGCACAAGCGCACGCGCGAACCGGTAGCAACGGGTTTTAGAACCCACTACTGATCAATACCTATTTTGTCAAATAACTGGTATTTATTATTTCTGCAAACAGTATACCTCTATGCAAAATGGGTTGTACACATACTCCATTCATAACAATAGGTACAAGAACATATTATAATCCAGAAATGTGAAGCTGTAGTAACTTATTCTGGTTTGTGTTCTGTGATATATTGATCCATAAATTTTGTCTTGCAAAACTGATTCCCAGCCCACAGGTCAGCCATGTACATCTGGTAAGCACTGTAAACAGAGGTATCTATTACAAACCATAATGAAAGTAATAAATGAAATTGCTACCAAGTCTACGTGAGACAAACATCACATCAATTAAAAATCAGGATCCACTAACATCAGTTGGCAGTCAAAAGCCATGATCCCAAATCCTTAATCTCTACCCACCCATACCAACACCAAACAGCACCAGTTCAATTGGAGCAAACCAAAAATAATTGGCCAGACAACCAACCACCACACTCATGAGTTCATTGAAGCCTGGCACTCCACAAGCAATTCCATCAACAAACACATTGACTACAACCAGCCTATGAACCCCTCAGAATCCAAATCAACCACACAGCCAACCAGAGACAGCACCAACCCTCAACCAATTCACACAAGCCCCCCCCCAACCATCACTTCACCACCCAATGACTCTCTTGTAAACTCCCCATCACAAGACTCTCACTGGTGAATCACACCTGACCTATTATTACAAGACCCACCACAAGAACCTCACTTGACATACCCACACCTGACCCATCACAAGACTCATCACAAGACCCTGACCTGATGGGACCCTCACCTGATGTGACCTACCCATCACAATACCTACTGCTCACATGAAGCCCTTACAAACAGACCACTGACATTGACATTCCCTCAACTCTTCTGAAGATGTTACCTAGCCTGGTAATGAAATGTTTGGAAACCAACCCACAAGCTCGGAAAACGAACCTTCACCCTCATCCTACACCCAAGCTACACATATTTGGCACTATTGTAATAGCACTGTCTTGACCTTTCATACCTACAACATTGAGTTTGCATCATAGAGAGATGGAACAAGTGTTGTTACTTGTTCCCTTTCCCCATGGATATCTATGATTGTGAAAAGTGAAGTACTGACTAAAAGCCCTGATCCACCAGAGCTAATCTTATGTTCTTGTGATCCCATAGCCTAGAGCTTTAATGCCTTCACTGCTTAGGACCAAAAGGATCACAGGTTGTTTAGTCATATATAAAAACAGTGTTTCGTGGCTCTTCTCTGTTTATGCATCAGTCCTAGAAGAAAAAGTTCTGGTTTCAATTGAATGTCAGACTTTAAAATCCTATAATCAACAAGCTTCTATTCAGCATCTAGAATGGACGTTTCAAGAAAGGATGAAGAATGAGTCTATTTTGCACCATGAAGAGGCAAATTTCAGATACGTTCATTCTCCAGTCATCATATTTTAGCCCTAAGTCATTTGGCATAGAAATACGGTGGCAAATGTAATTGTTCTTTGTATGTTATCTCTGGTTTTAAATTTGACCCAATTTTAAAGTCCCTCTTATGGGAAAATCTAAGGGATATTGAGACTGATCATCATTTTCCTTATTTAAAAACTGCGTGAAAAATCCAGAATCAAAATAAATTGTAATTCACAACTTAGCTATTAATTTAAATCTTTGCACACAAGGGAGAGAGACAACCTTGCCTATTAGAATCATCCCTGTCCAATCTTTATATTCACTTTGAAGAAAGTCACAGAACTTAATTTCTACCCCCACCCAAACCCCCAAATAACTGACAAGAAACTCTTGTTCTGTGCTGGTCATCAGCTGGTATTTTGAAAACTCTGGTTGGTATCAGATGAGGATTTCAAAGCTTAGCGCAGCACTCTAGAGAAAACCAACTAGTAATCATTTTTTGGATGATTGAAATAATGGTCTTTGATTCAAACAAAAACAAAAACTGGGAACACAAGATGGGTTATGAGTGGGTAAGGGATCGTGTGGGTGAGGAGTTGGGATATGTTTTTTCAGAGATATTGGGCCCTGAAAGCATATGTGGATGTGGCTATTTGGAGGCCCAAAGATGTGGTTCTGTGGTCTTAAACTTCTTCTGCCTGCAAGAAGTTGAATGTATCGCAGCGGCCTTTATAGCTCGCTGACCAACATCTACCCAAACATCAAACATCAAAAATTACAGACCAATCTCATTATGTTGCGTCACCTGCAAAGTCATGGAATCAATCATAAACCAATCCATTACCCTCCACCTAGAAACTAACAACCTACTTTCTAACAAACAATTTGGTTTCAGGAAAAAATTATCCTGTAATCTGCAACTCCTACACTGCAAAAACATATGGACTTCAAAACAATAGACACAATTTACATAGACTTCTGTAAAGCCTTCGACTCAGTGGTACACGACAAACTACTTCTGAAACTAAAATCCTACGGCATCTCTGGACCCCTACATAACTGGATAGCTGCGTTCCTGTCGAACAGACAACAA
>QLTV01004242.1:1168209-1178269 GCA_003457575.1 Thermophis baileyi | reverse complement strand
CCTACCTTTCAATTACTACTTCAGCTTCACCCACCACAATACACGAGCACACAATAGATACAAACTTAATGTAAACCGCTCCAAACTCGACTGCAGAAAATACGACTTCAGCAACAGAGTGATCAATGCCTGGAATTCACTACCTGACTCTGTGGTTTCTTCCCCAAACCCAAAAAACTTTAACCTTAGACTGTCTACTGTCGACCTCACCCCATTCCTAAGAGGTCTGTAAGGGGCGTGCATAAGCACACCAGCGTGCCTACCGTCCCTGTCCTACTGTCCTATTGTCCTCATCTATCTGTATTCACTTTGATTATGTTTATGTTTATACTTATACCTGCTATCTTGTACATGTTTGACAAACAAATAAAATAAATAAATA
Source organism: Thermophis baileyi (assembly GCA_003457575.1). Lineage (NCBI taxonomy): Eukaryota > Metazoa > Chordata > Lepidosauria > Squamata > Dipsadidae > Thermophis > Thermophis baileyi. Next base: position 1,177,887 of record QLTV01004242.1, on the reverse strand, counting down.
AATAAATAAGTCATTGGAAATAGTGCAATCTAAGTTCATAAGAATGCTGCTTTCAGGACCAACCTGAGCATCTAATCCAGTCCTGAGACTGGGCTGCTGAAGATCAAGGCTGCAAATAATTAATTACTGACTTGGATATCATTGTTCCCCAAAAGTTTGCTAGTTTGCTTTTTGCTTAGCTGAATAATTTCAATCCTCATTGTCCTAGGCAGTTATAGAAAAACTTTTCTCATAGTCTTTCAGGAGATTTCTTAGATATTTTACAAGTCACTAAGAAAATAATCAGAAAACACTTTCTATATTGTGAATGTAAAATTAGGTTGGCCTGATCTTTTTCTTATTCAAAAATTGTATGAAAATGACAGAATCAGCATAAAGTGTCATTCACAAGGATTGCTATCAGATCAAAGCCTTATACACAAGAGATACAGATAGCAGGGCATTGGACTAGACTAGAAGATGTCCAAGGTCTCTTCCAACTCTATTGCTCTGTTAGAGCTACGTATCAGGACCCCTCTTCAATTCATTTGGAAAGAAATCCACATCTGAATTTGGCCTAAATTCAGAATCCTTTAGGAAATAAACAGAAAAATGCCAGATGGAACCCACTAATTATATCAATTCATTTATTTTACCACCCCAACAAAGGTACTTCAAGATTCTATCTTCAGCAGGAAAATTTATTAAAGTCCCTGTAGCTTGCTGTACTTGTCCCTCTGGCTGTGGTGCTGTTAAATCTATTCTTCATGTATTGCTCTACTGACCCTCTTATAATGACAGCTGGAAAAAACTTATTTGTCCCTTGTTACTACCTGCTTCAGGTTATTCTGCTGAATTTTATGTTAACTTCTTCAGGGAAGAAAACTTCAGTCACATAAATGTTGCCAAGTTTTATACAGCAGCAACAGATCACATTTGTAAACAATTTATGTTGGACTCATAATATCAACTAGACAACCTATGACCCTTTCCTTGAGAGAAAAGAAGTGGAGTCTGATGTGACCAGAATGAACATTAAATTTCCTGAATCATATTGCTATTGGTTTGGTTTGAAAATTAAAGAAGAAAACATCAGTGTGTTAAAGAAGAAAGATGTACAGCTGGTCTTTGTTTAACAAAGGACGTTTCTGATTAATCTGCCATCCATTAAGAATACTCTAACATTTTCACTTTTTCCCACCAGCTTAAAGCGACACACAGATGACCCTGCTGGAATACTAGTTTCTCCAGATAAATCAGCAAATTCATGACCTGACCTTGCACTTTATATATAATGAGAACAAAGCATGACTGTATTGGAAATTGGTCTGATGAAGAGGAACATCTTCACTTTCTGAAAATTCTTGGAATCATGACAATGTCATTTTTGTACGCACCAATGTTTATCGTTGATACAATTAGAATTTTGTAGGGTTCTTCCATAATCCGTTGCAAAGTTGTGGAAGATCCAAGTTTCTTATTAAAATGATAGGAGATCTTGTCTTCAGTACTGGTTTATGTGGTGGCAATTCAGAGAGTTGAAGTGAATCAAAGAATTCCTTTTGAAAATGAGTGGCTTTAGCTTCTTCACTGACAGCATTGAAGGAATAGTATTCTTTCATGATTCCAGGAAAGCATCTAATGCATATGGAATTGATTTTTTTATCATTTCGTTTAGAGGAAACAAAATACAATTCTGTGAGAATGGTTCTTCAGGATTGTTGACTGTTGGGAAGATGAAATCTATACATTCTTCTATAGTTCTTGCCAGCAGAACAATATTTTTCATCATTTTCATTTTTTCTGAATCTTGTCTTCTCCAATTCAATAAGAACTCAGAAACCATCCTTCTCTTTCTCTTAATTACATGTTTCTATCCAATTGCAGCTTGATGAAGCTTCTCATAAATATGATTTTTGATGCATTAATTCTCCATATTATTTCCTCTTTTCACAACTGGTAAAACCTGAAAGAAATCACCACAACAAATAATTAAAATTCCCCTAAAGATTGCGTTTTGCCACATATATCACAAAGACTCTGGTCTATGGCTTAAAATCTCTCCTCCCAATCATGGAGCTCTCATCTATGTTCAAAGCAAAGTATTAAGAGGTTTTTTGATGTTACAAAGAGCATTTCCATTAACTTTGAAGGATATCTTGAATTTATTGTGCTTTCCTATCACCAGACATTAATGTTGCTGCAATTCCAGATGATGCTATAACAATAGCAAACTCCCTATGTCCCCTAACTTTAGCAAGGATCAAGTTGTTGATAAATGTCTTACCTATTCCTCCTGGTACATCAATATAATTATTTAAGAAACATTACTTTCGCAAATGAAAGTATGTGTCCCAGGATAATGTTGCAGGATCCAATCTAGGACCAAAGGTTCATTCTTCCAACTTTCAGGCTCGTACTGGATCCCATCATCAAGAAACTTCTCTTTCTCCATAATATGTGCACTGGGCTGTTCTACCCATGGTATTTAAATGGTTCCTTATTGTGTGTTAGCTTTTAGTTGTAAACTGGGGGATTGATGACTAGCTATTAAGTTGTTAATTGTTGTTTCCTTGTGCTGCCTAATAAGATAATCAGCACTCCTATTGACTGATAAGGGGCCCGTTTTGATTTGATGATTGAAGACTGGCCCCTTCAACAGGCCCTCTTCAATGGGCCCTCTTCAATACTCCTGTGATTAAATCTAGCCAATCATTTGTCTGTTGATTAAAAAAAAAGATGCTATCAAATTTCAGGCCACTTTGGATTGCATATCATTGTAAAGAAAAATGAAGCATTGCCACACTTTTGTACATACATCGTGGCATCTTGACATTTTCCATCATATCTCTTGGTCCACTAACACATTTTGAAGAGAGGATGATGAGTCTTCTGATGTTTATAAAATCATCATTATTCAGTGCATCAGTCAGGCCTCTGTATGTTGTTGATCTCAAGATTGCTTGATTTATTGGGATGTAACTGAGCCTCTCACCTTCAATCTTAGCAGGCATGTCAACTAAGTATTGTTGGAACAGACCTTCTCTTCTGAGAGATTATTAAACTCATTCTTGTGGTTCATTATTTAATATGCATAGTAACACATGGCCATTGTTTCTTGTTATTCATCATAATGCCAGCCTTCAGCTTCGATTGGAAAGAAAAGTTTGTATTGAAAACTGTCGTATGAGGGATGTAAATGTGAAATTATTTGCAAACCACTTTCTTTTTTTTTTCAATATAAGGTGCCATGTTCTTGCTTCTTGTTCACTGTAGTTTGGTATCATGACAGCATCTTTGCAGCAATTCGTGCATTAAATTTTCTCTCATGTTCAAATGCCAATCTTGCTCAGGATCAATGACAATGGACATTTTTGCAATGTCTCAAATTTTTCTTTTTGCAAGTTGAAGGGATACCATGGGGTGGGGGCACGTTGAATTGTCCCATGGCAAGTTTCCCATGATAATTTGTCCTGTGCTAAGATGGCAGAGCCGAGATGGCCATGCCAAGACCAAGGTGGCCATGGGGACATGGCAGTGGCAAAATAGTGGCACTGAGATGACCATGCCAAGGCGACTGTGGTGACATGGGCAAGGCAAGATGGTGGCACCAAGAGGGTGACACCAAGATGGTGGCACCAAGATGTCATAGACCCTGCCGATTGGGTTATGGCATTAACTGTCCAATGTATAGCAATGATGGATTTGCCTTTGAATAATCATAGAAGGATTCCATCCATTTCTTATTGGAAGAACTTCTTTGGCACCAAAGGATGTCATTTGGATTATCTGATGTTCTTCCTGAACTCATTTGCAATAGCTTCATCATTGCTGTATAAATTGGAGAGTTCATTAGGTAGAGGTTGCAACTTGCCTCCTGATCTTTTCCTTCATACAGCAGAAATTGGTGATTTCTCCAGGGAAGGCATGACAGTGAGGCAGCCTGTGGCTATCGCGTCAATATCAGCAGAAATATTATGCCATGTGAGGCATGAATGTTGCCATGCTCTTGCTCTGTTGAGGTCTTGTCATTGAAGTTAAGCTTGTAATGTTGAGGAACTCTCATATCCTGAATGTTTGCCATATATTATTGAATCAATCTTCTCTTTTCTTCTCCATCTCTTTTTATCTCCTCACGCCATGCTGCCCGGTTATTGCCTTTTATTGTCATTTTGGAGATGTGCAGCCCTTTTGTCCTTCATTTCTTCATTTTTATTATTTGTTCTTTTTCTATGATTCTGAAGACATGTATTTCTCTGTTCTTTTGTCCTCTCTTCTCCTTTTGTGCCTGTTGTTGTCATTCTGGATACGTGCATACCTCTCCTCCTTTTCCTCGCTTTTTCTCATGTTATTTGTCCTGACTGATCCTAGACCTAGAGCCGTGATGGCGAATCTATGGCACACGTGCCAGAAGTGGCACGCAGAGCCATCTCTCCGGGCACGTGAGCTGTCACCCGTTGCTCTTCCGGGTTCCGGCGTGGCGGCCAGCTGGTCTTCACATGTGTGGGAGCGCCGGAAACCGGAAGAGAAGCCGCCCGATGTGCATGCACGCACCAGGAAGATGATCTTCCGGTTTCTGGCACGTGCAGCTGGTCTTCGCGCGCGCATGTGCACCAGAAACCAGAAGACCAGGTGGCTGGTGCGCATGCACGTGCCAGAAACCAGAAGAGCAGCCACCCGGCGCACGCATGCGCACCGGGTGGCTGCTCTTCTGGTTTCCGGCATGTGCGCATGCACGCACGCACACTCCCATTTCGGCACTCGGTGCTGAAAAGGTTCGCCAACACTGACCTAGAGTCTTCTAGCACTGGTCTCATCCAATTCTTTTCTCTCCTCCTCCTTGCTCCTTCCTAACAATGTTTGGTGTCATCTGTTAACCATGATATCCCACCTCTCTTTCCATGTGGCATAATTAGGCTGATGATATTTTTTTTTAATCCTAATGCTGGATGGTGCCTTCATCACCTCAGAGGAGTATCTATAATACATGACCATGGGATGCTTCAATGGCCTGAATTTTCCAAATAAAACTGGTGTAACATTGTAAAAAATTCAATTTCTTAGGATTAATGGGTCCCCATTGTTTTTATACATTCTTTAACTTACAAGAATTGAAGGAAGGGCTTTCTTCTGTTCAACAATGTCTAATTCTCAGTGACTGTCACAGAACATGTCTGGACAAGTTTCTGCAGTTTTCTTGGCAAAGTTTTTCAGAAATTGTTTGCCATTGCAACCTTTCTGGGGCTGGGAGAAAGTGACTAGCCAAAGATCAGCCATCTGACAATGCATCTAAGCTGGATTAGAATTCACAGTCTCTTTGTTTCTAGCTTGATGCCTTAGCCACTACATCAAAATCAACACAGCAAATTTGAGGCACCTTGATTCACAAATTGTTGCAGTATAATGCAATAGGAGCAGGAGTTACTTCCTCCTGGCTTACTTCCTCCTGACTTCCTCCTGGCTTCCCCATTGACTTTGCTTGTAGGAAGCTGTTAGGCAGTGTTGGAAATCATGATCATGTGATTGTGGCTAACCACAGCAATGTTGCAGTGGCCACAACTTTGCAAATCCAACAGCTGTGAAAATCCTTGAAATTTCAATTACACAGGAATAATGAGTCTCAGATTTTGTATGCATTTTTACATTAATAAATGTAAGGTATTATGATTCAAATATTTTTGTGCTATGATGCAGAGTTTGGGCTAACTGAGGGTTGCAAACAAACAGGAGAGGTTTAGTAATATATAGATATTTCATGTAGTAATGATATGAATATAATTTATTAAACTCATATGCTGTCCAAATTTCAATGATTCTACATTCAGTGTAATTTTATTTAATTCTTGTTAATTTATTTGTTGGTCATGAACTCTGATTGCCATTAAAGTATATCATGCATTTAAATGATTGTTCTCAGACCTTCACTGATTCTCATCCATATTCAAATTGTTATTCCCTCCTCCATATCCCATAGATCTTTTAATTTATTTTCCCTAATTCTTTCCAATTATTTATTTGAACCTGTTTTAAATGTAGTCATTTAAAATACAAATTGAAAATCTATTATGAGCTTCTTTTCTTATTGCTACATTTCATAATCTTGTGTAACTTTCTCTAAAAGAATTACCATATTTTTCGGAGTATAAGAGGCACCTTTTTACCCCCAAAAAGAGGGTGAAAACTTGGGTGCGTCTTATACACCGAATGTAGCCGCACCCAGCCATCCCCACCCTTTGTCCTCTGCCTCCCAGCAATTTACCTCCTTGCAGCAAACAGAACAGAGCCTGATTATCAGCTTCCCTCAGCTGATTGAGGCTGCAGGCAGGCCACTTGCTAAAACTGAAAGTGAAACTAAAGCTGCAAGGAGGCAAATTGCTGGGAGGCAGAGGCAGCGTTTTATTTTCTTGTGCTAATCAGACTGCTGAAACTAGATGCAAGGAGTTAAGTCAATAACTATAAATGTCTATAGAATGTTCAAATTATTAGACTTATTTTTTAAAGACTGCTTTATTATTGTTCTAGAAAACTTAACAAAATGAAGAAGCTTTTTAAAATAAATGCTTGATCTGAAGAGGCCCAGTGCTATTGTATCTTCTTTTAAAAAGCAGAGAATAATGTATACTTCCAGAAAGCCACATCAATTTTAACAGCATCTGTACAAGTATAGTCTGAAATGTAACAGTGTCCTGTTTTAGTATTAAGATAAGGCAGCTGAGTTAAACCCTGACTTAGTCATGTTTGGAGTAGATCTATTTAAATAATTGGGAGGAGTTAGTGTGACTACATTTAAGAAAACTTTCTGGCATTAATATACTGCCATAATGTACATTTCTCCAATTCTTCGCTATTTCTATGGGTCAGGCACATATGCACAGAAATACACAGCAAACAGTGTATATCATCTGTACTGTTTGCTGTTTGCTGGGAGGCAAATTGCTGGGAGGCAGAGACAGATATTTTTTTCTTGTTTTCCTCCCCAAAAGCTAGGTGTGTCTTATACTTCGGTGCGTCTTATACTTCAAAAAATACGGTAGGCTCTCTTTTTTTTAAAATATCTGTTGTACTCAAGTTTCAAAGTATCATAGATTTCTAGGCCAACTTCCTACCCAGTGCAGGAATCCTCAAACTATTTTAGATAACTGGCTATCCAGTCTTTTCTTGAAAACGTCTGGTGATACCCACAAATCACAAGTGGGCTGTTCCACAACATAATAGCTCTCATAGTCAAGAAATTCCTCCTTATAGTCCACCTTAACTACAGTACCTTAATTGAAGGAGTGGGGTTGAAGTTCAGAGTAACTGGACCCTAGAATCTCTCAGTATATCTAGTAGCTTAGAAAGTTAATCCATGTGTCTAGATATCTAGATTTTTTACTTATCTGTAAAAAAATGTTACGCTTTACTATTTACTATATTAAAGTACTATTTACTATTATTATTATTAAATCTTATTGTTTCTTTTCTTTTTTGAAGATGTTGCTGTAATTGGCATTGTTCAAACATTCTAATAAAAAGTTTCTAGGCCTCTTTTCCTGGATTTGTATTATAAAGCATACATACATATAACAAATTTAAACTGTGATCCAACAATCACAATTGGTAATCATTATTATTATGCTTCATTGCACAGGCAACCAAATGTTTAGACTGAATTTGGCATTTTAGTCCATGTCTTCCCAAGAACCTGGGATAGGTAAACGTTGTTTAATGGTATCATTGCAGGATGTAAGCTGTTCCAAGTAAACCTGCCTTTTGCAGTTGACTAATGGTGATTTTGTCAATGCTGGTGATATTCAAATAGTCCTACAGTTGTTTTGGGAGTGCACCCCGGGTGCTTATTACTATCGATACTATTCAACTTCCTTTTGCTACAGTTGTTCTATCTCTACTATATATCTGGAAATAGTACTGTTAGAAACTATAGAAACTATCCACACATTTGCTTAAATCCATATGATTAGTAAGCAAGTTAGATGTACATCAATTTCTGCAACAAGCATGTCTGCTTCTATATACCAGCAGTTTTGCATCAGGTCAATTCATTCTTCAATTGGAATCATATCTTCAGATATGATCTGGACCAATCATCTCTTTGAGCCATCTTGAGACATGGTCAAAGTTAGCAACGGCACCAGCCATCTGTTCAAAACTAAATGCCTAGTCCCAAGTCAACATTAGTAGCTAGGTGCAAATGACTTCAGCTGCTAGAGATAGAAATGCAACCGGAGGGACTATTTGCTGCACCTGTTCTTAAGTACAGTTCCTGCCAGAGGAGCTTATCTGAAGATAAGCATCCACTTCTGGTTGACTAGAAGAAGCATGTTGGATTCGGTCACATTGTTGTAGAGGATCATAATTAACTTATTAAAAATGTATTCAAAATATTACTTATATAAAATTTCTGTCAATTCAGTTTAAGAAATATTTTGTTCATGAAAACATATTTAAACACTATAACTTTTAATAAGCTTAAAATAATGCATTCCATAAATAATTCTGTATATTTTGTATCAGTACCTATTGTTGGATTTTGTGAAATAAACCATAGATTAGTTTTTTTTTCATAGAGCAGATTATTATTTCTTGAGCAATGGAAAGTTGAAACAGAATTATCATACAAATTTTATAGCAGCATTGTTAATTACAATCTAAAGAACCAGTTTCATGCCATGGATTATATTTGTGCATATTAATAAGGTGTGTGTTTATGTGTTATTTTAAAACTAAATAGCAAGCCAAGAGCTTGTAGAACTGCCCCCTTATTGCAGCTCCAGAACAAATAGGGAAGAAGTGTATCTTCCACAGACCAGCCACTCATCTTTCAAAGAGCGACCACTAAGCAACCAGGTTTATTTTTTATTGCCTTTTCTTAAAATTTCTCTTTGATTAAACTCTAACCCTATCTGTCATGGAATTTGTAATTACAAGACAACTGAGTAAGAAAACCCAATTGGCTGGTTGTGGTTCTCAAACAGAGCCACATGGTGGCACATCCACTGAAAAAGGTAATACTTTGATGACTGGCCTTAAGGGAAGGACTCAAAGTTGAGGATATAACTCCCTATTGGCATTGAACAACTGGTAGCATCTGGAAAAACGTATCTCATCTTACAAGCTAAGTAAGATGATTAGCAGCTGGTTGGGGAAATACTAGGGTGTACACCAGAGTGGGAAATAGAAAAACTTCCTACTTCTACATTGCTCCCTATTTATAAATTTTTGTCATTTTTGCAGATGGAACTAGATAGTATGCTTTGCTGGATGCAGAGTATCAATTGTAGCAGTAGGGAACTAAACAGTAGTTATTGGTAGATCAGCAGCCTGTTATAAGATGACAAATTTCAGGAATTTAATAGCTGTTCTCTTCCAGTTGCTCTATAAACTCTTAGGCTTTAAGGATGTCCATTCATGAAAACTGCCCTTGCTTCTCTGTAATGACAAATCAGCTTAGATAAACTGATTATGCGTGATGGAGATGTTCTAGCTTGGATAACCAAGAGCTGGGAGGATATACTGTACTGGCAGGCCTGGCTACAATAGATTAGATTAGATTAGATTAGATTAGATTAGATTAGATTAGATTAGATTAGATTAGATTAGATTAGATTAGATTAGATTAGATTAATAGAGTTGGAAGGGACCTTGTAGGTCATCTAGTCCAACACCCCCCCCCCCCAACCAGAAGCCCTCCCCCCATAC
>QLTV01004242.1:1137457-1154106 GCA_003457575.1 Thermophis baileyi | reverse complement strand
CGAAAAAGGCGCTAGCGCCCCCGCCTGTCTTTGCCGCCCCTGCCCTCCCAAAGAGCAGGGAGGGGCCACGCGGAGCCGCGCGCATCTCTCGGCTCCTCCAGCCCTCGCCGCCTCTCCCAACATCGAAGCCTGGGAGACGCAGGCAAAGCCACCGCAGCGGTAGCGCCCGAGTTGCCTTAGCATGCTCGCCTCTCGGCACCGGCGGCGACGGGTACTTGCTGCAGCCATCCGGCAGAAGCACGAGCAGCAGCTGCTGCCTTTCTTCCCGGGTCTTTAACGCCTGGCTTGCTTCTCCACTACTGCCACCGTCGCCGCCGCCGCCGCCTCCAGCACCTCCTTCTCCGGGTGGGGCGATTATGAACTAACCGGGCGGCTACATTGATACCCCAGCTTCTCTCTGTTCCCTGGTAAGATTTGGCGTGTGGAGAAAGGAGCTGGCAGCTGCTGCTTGGTGGTCCCGCGGGCGAGGCGAAGTCATCCCGGTCCCAGTTAAGACATACCAGTCACAAAACCAGAGTCCAAGCCGAGAGGGGTCGCTTGCGCGCACGGCTCGGCTCAGCGGGCAACCTCCACGGCCATGTGCCAGGAAGGAGCGGAGCTGGGGTCAGCGGCCGCTTAGCCTGGGGGGGGGCGGTGGGGGGGGGAGAGAGAGAGAGAGAGGCGGGAGCAATCCAAAGCGGGGGGAATTAATGGGGAGAGCTGACAGCGGGCGCCGGGGGGAGGGGACTGTTGTTGCCGTCGCCGCCGTGTGTGGGAGCTGGTTGGTGCGTGCATCTCAGGGACCTGACTCCGGGGTCCCTCGAAGAGCCGGCAGGCGCGAGAACTGCGAGTGGGAGCGTTTGGTGGTTTCGAAGAATTCCTAGAACGCGGTAGGTTGGCGTTTTGTAGGTCTCGGTGAGAGAGTGAGCTTTGTTTCTCCTCCTCCTCCTCCTCTCTCCCCGGGCAATGCGAGAGATGCTGTCTCTCCCCAACACTCCCCCCCCCCATATCACTGGCTGTGGCTGGGTTTGGCAGCAGCACTAAAGCGAGCGAAGTGCCCCCAGCGCGAGCACACAGACACCAGACTGTGGCGGCGGCGGCAGCTGCGAAGCGCGTGGGGGATCCGAAATATGTTGCCCTCGGGCTCAGGAAAAAGCGGTTTCTCGCCGGCTCTCTCTATCTCTCTGTCTGTCTCTCTGTAGCAACCCCGAATACCGTAACTGTAAAGGCGGGGGGGGGGGGGAGAAATAGATACTCGGATGGACAAAGTTGCTTGACGAATCTCTTAAAACGTTCTTTTCCATAACGATCTAAAAAGAGAGTGGAGACTCATTATGAATATTATCTCTTCCCCTTCCCCTAATCTTTTTTATACTTCTTGTAACCCGTAAACTTGAATTTTAATTTGTAATAGGTGGAATGTGATTGCTGAATCTTTTTTTTTTTTTTGGCCGAGTTTTTTCACTTTCCATGAGGTGTTTTTATTCTACTTTATTTTATTGTGGGACAAAGTCAAAGGAGTGTGAATGGGTTTACACATTGCTTGGGAAGAGGTGCTTCCCGAGGTTTTAAATGAAGTGTTTTAACAAAAGCTTTCTGGGACTTTTCTAGTCCTTTCCTTTGTTTTTCTCAGGTTTAGACTTTGCACTGAATCTCAGAGAAGAACATGTTCATGAACAGAATGACTGAGTCCACACATTGGGCTCAGCCACAACACATAATGTTTGATTTTGACCTTTTTTTAAAAAAAATGTGATGTTTTGTGAATCCATCAATATCATTTATAAAGATATAAATAGGTGGTGTGGTCCAACCAGTTATGATTTAGCAAACCATGGCTTAATGCAGTGTGTGAACCGATTTTATGAGCATTCTTGAGAGATTTTTGTATCCAATTTGTGCCCAAGAAACTATGTATGATATAGGGAAGGAAAAAAAGGTGAATGGAAGAGCTTTTATGTTTCAGACTGCAGTATTAGAATAGAATTAACTGTTTAGGCAGAAGTGACTCATGGCATGTTCCCATAGGTGTCTAGCCCGAAAGGAATCCTGTTGAATTCAGTGGCACTTCTATGTAAGTAAGCCAGTGGGGTTTACTATAGAGGAGAGATGCAGGTAGAATTCCATTATGAATGCTATCGTGGGTTTCAAGTATGTTCTTGAGGTTTACATAAATTCTGAATGTCTTTCTCAAATAACTTTTTTTACTGGTGTAAGAAAATCAGCATATTTTAAAGGAATACATTTAATTGTTAAAAGAGGAAAGGGATATTTCACTTTAAAAATTAAAGTTTTTTAATTAATTAATTTTGCATTTAAAACTGAAAATGAACAGGTGAGTTGCTTAGAATTTCCAAACAAAAGTACAGTGAGATTTGAATAAAATTCTGTAGAAAAAAATTACGTATTATGAATGGTATAATAGAGAGAGGTTTTTCCCCCTTAAAAATCCATAATCTGTTCAACTAAGACAGTGGAAGCATCATTTTTGATTGTGGAATATAGGTAAAATGGTCAGATATGAATGGTTGCATTTCGGGTGTTAGGAAATATTTTATTTCTCACTCTTAAAATGTATATTCATTTTAATAGACTTAGTTATGTTTCTCCTGATATTACTTCTGTGTTTGCCATCCAAGGAGAAAGACATTTTCAGATCAACTCCTTTAGGATACCAAATGGCAGGAAAAGTTCCCAATTTTATGGTCTGTTAAATAGGTTCTACTGTATGCATCGTTGTTTATAATAGTATGCCCAGTTGCTGCTGCTGGTGGTGGTGGTGGTTTTTTTTTTGTTTTTTTTTTTTGGTGGTGTGGGTGGTGGTTGGGATTTTTTTTTTTTTTTTTTTTTTTTTTGGTGTTTTTTTTTTTTTTTTTTTTTTGGCTCTACCCAATTGCCATGAACAGTCAGATACAGGACAAAGAATTACCATTTTAAAGACTCTATTTTTATGTTAATCTCACTGTTCTGTCTCTCCTAAATCCTCACACATTCATGTTACTTTGCAATACAGTTAAAAATAGAGCCATAAAATAAAGCAACCATGTGTAACAAAGTAATAGGTTCACTAAAGAAGTAAACTGGTTGATTATAATTCTTAGTTTATTATAGATATGCTCATGGAATTTATAAACCTGCTATTAATTAGAAGCTTATTCAAAGATTAGCTACATAAACTATATACAATTTAAGGGGGAGGAGTTTTGTTAAATATTTGAATGGTTGTTGCATAGGCAACAAATAGAAACTATGGCGCAAAGTTCATTTTTGAAAGTCTGACTTCCTTGTTTAGTGTAGTTATCCTGGATACAGTATTAGTTCACTGTTATAGCTTCACAAATTCTAAAATCTTTTCTTTTATTGGTTGCTTTGTAGACTAATAATAAAGATGATGTTGCTCCTCTATGCTTAAGAAAGTGGGGGAGTCTGGGTCATTAGATAAAATGGGAAGAAACCATGTTTCAAGAACCTCCACTCTTTTGAAATGATTTCCAAGTACTAACCAGGCCCAAACCCTCCTGCTTAGCTTCTGAGCCTAGACATAGTCAGCTGGATGCTAATACTTGGGAAGATGCTTTGGAAGAAGCCAGTCCCAAATTTTAACACTTTGAATCAGTAAACCCAAACCAATCAAGTTTACCAAGATTACAACTTGATTGTATCAGATAAAGCCTTGAAGAGCTAATATACAATCACTTTATCCTGGGTTCCCTTTGTATCATTGTTTATTAATAGAGACTCAAAGGTAGCTCAGACATAATTATGTTCTACCAAAGAATCTCCTACAATGTTCTCCCATTCTACACATAGATGGTGTTTTGAGGATTTAGGAAAGGCGAGTAAGCACTTAGCTGTCTGTTTGATATGTATCAGCTCTAAGGGAATAATATAGTTGCAATGATAAAAGGCTACCTTATTGATTGCTTTCTTCTTCTTCTGCAGGGGAGATTTCCCTTTGTACAATAAATTCTACTTACTAGCATATTTCATGTACCAAGAATATATGCTGAAGGGATTGGAGGAATGTATACAACATCATTATGTCCACTTGTTTCAAAGTACAAAACTACGGTTGTCCTTGTAGTCAAGAACTTTCTATGAAATTGAACTATAAATGTATTTGGGAGTAACAATTACATGTATGCTAAATCCCCATTTGATGCTTGAAGGAAGTAACTGTAAATTCTATGGCTTTAGACGTTTGATAAATTTCATAGAAAAAGTTATTATTATCATACATCCCTCACAATCCATCTAGTTTTGCTGCCTTTTGCATTAAGAAAGAAATTTCAGCATGCTTTCATCATACGAATGTTGTATATCAATAATATCTTTAAACTCATGTATGATTCCATAGTTTTTGTAGTGTACACAATGCATACATATATTACAAGGCTTTCTGGAGAACTAGAGTTTTAGCTTTAACATTTACATAACCTTTCCGATTTTAAGAGCTTCTCTATGCGCTTTTACTGTTTTTTCATTCTGAAGAATAAATATAGTTTTCAGTTAGCATGTGCTAAGTATACTGAAATATCGGCTCAAGATTGAAACTTTCCTTTTTGCTTCCTGTGTTTTCCTTCAGTAGTTTATAACTTGATTCACATGTATAAATAAACTATAAATAGCAGTTTATACTTTATGTAATGCATTCACTTCTTAAGGTAGTTTAAACAAAGCTTCTCCTTAGTGATACATTCCTTTGTTATATTATGAGATATGCACTTTGTGTCATTTAGTATAGTGCATGACTTTTAATTTGGGCACCTGTTCATTTATGTGTGGGTTGTAAATAGTTGGAAAAGGAGTAGAAGTCTAAATTAGATGCCATTTTATAAAGTAGCTAAACTTGTAGCAATCTATGTCAAGATAAGGTACATATGGAAAGCAACAGATATGTAATTGTAGTTGATTGATTCTGCAGACAAACAGCATTAACCTCTAATTGAAAGAATAATAAGCTACTTGGCAGAGGAGTGTGTGTTTTGCATATACCGTTAATGAAATTAAACTCGACATAAGGTAGTAACAGAAGAGGAAGAATGTGATTACAGTAAATAAATCCATCCCATTTTTGGCTACTACCAGACTATTCTAATTATTTCAGTTTTCTCAAGGTACCTGCACAAATACTCCTCCTAGGGTTAATACTAATTTTACTTTATTGTACTAATAAAGTTAAGAGAACATCTGAAAAATGTCTAAAATTCAACAATATTTTTATAAAATAAGAGTTTGGATTGCTAGACTGCTTCTGGAGGTGGACTAGTGCTGGGATGGTTGTTAGTTATTGTCATAGCCTTTTGTCACAACTATTGGCAGAGGTAACGAAACAAAAACCATTAGCACCCAACCCTGGATGCAGCCCTAGGAACTTCAGAAGTTACCAATGAAGTGAAATTTGGAATGTGACAGAATAGGGAAATCCTTAAATATTTGGGGGGGGGAGTCCTGTTAATTAATTTGGCTTACATTCAATTTGCATTTAAATATGATTTAATTTTTCTCCTATACTTTCCCATTTTTTTATCTTGTATTGTTACACGAACTTTTCAGAATGTGGCTACTGAACACGCCATCTACAGGCCAAACATAACCTTTTGTCTGCAGAAGCTTGCCCAGTTCCGTTATAAAACATCCTTGACCTGCTGGGGGTTTTTTGGTCACTATTTTATTTCAAAAAATATGTAATAGTCATGCTATGTCTATTGTAGATAAGTATATGTGAGAATACACTTAAAATGAAGTTTAAAACATTGCAATTCTTTCTGATTAGTGCTGACAGTTTTTCTTAACTTGCTTAGAAAATATTTCCCCAATACCACATTTTTACTGATTATTTTTGCCTTCATTTATGACTCAACAGTGAAAATAAATCAATATGGAACAGACAGACCACCTATTTTGTGAGGAAGAGACAGCTTTCCTCAATCTGTTCTGGCTGAGAATTCTGAAAATTTTAGTCTTCTTATCAGTTGTTTTCTAGCCTGATGATCTGGAGGCCATAAGGCTGTTAAATACACAGTGAGTTTTTCTTCTACTTATTTTTGTTTATGACGATAGTTATTATTTTAGTTATGGGGATGAATTATATCAATTTCTTTAGAATGTTTCCTTGTACTATTCCTTTATTAGAGCAATGCAGTCCTAAATCTTGGGGGAAGCATAAAGATACTATTAAAAGAGCTTGCTTATAGTGCTTCAATACCATATTTGATAAGTGAGAGAGCTAACCTGATAACCAATGGGAACAATGATTTCCAAGTACTAGATAGAACTGTTATGTCAAGCCCAAAAAATAACAGCCTTTTTCTCAAAATAGTGGTAAGAGGTTGAGTTTCATGTTTTGCAGTAAGGCTGATCTTTTGCACATATATGGATGTTTCCTACATAAAACAGCATATCTGGCCATTTTATATCAATGTTCACAAAGCAAGTTTGTGAATATAGAGTTGAATGTCAAGATTTATTGCTATCCCTGCTGTGAAGTCAATAAGTAGGATTATGGATTCCAGCTTTAAAAAGATGTTTACTAGCACATTGTAATTTAGAACAACGACCCCCAACCTTTGGGACATCAGGGACTGGTTCTGTGGAGAAACTTTGTTCTGCTGACCAGAAGAGGCATGGTTTTGTGTGATGCCTGCATCCTGCGAATGGGGCTTTACTTGTTTGTGCGGCCCAGTTGCTGGCATGCCATGGCCCAGTGCTGGTCCATAGACTCGGGGTTGGGGACCCATGATTTAGAAGGTATGGCTGTACTGCAGGCACAGTGATGCAGCATACCTGCTTAAATGCTATCTACTATGTAGATTTTAAATGGCATTTTCACTCATGGCATAAATTGGCAATGCTGTTTGATAACATGGGGAAGCTTTTTTGCTTTGTTTCTGGTAGTAGAGGTTCATCTCTAAGGTCTGTCTATAATTAACATTTTGCTATGTTAGCAATTTGTGTCATTTTCCACAGGCAATACTGCATCGGGATTTTGCCACTGCACAGTGGCAAAACAAAAAGTGAAGGAGATACATTGAACCATGAATATTGATGGCGATGGATTAAATGAAATCTGTATTATTTAGGACAGAAGTTCTTTCTCACTATGGCCCAGGAGATGTGTTTAGGTTATTTGCACATAGACTGTAGCATAATCAAAAACATCTGTGCACTTGATTTATATTTTCTAACCATGGAAATAAAGGCAGTTTTTATCTGGACATGTCTCTTGTCTGTGCCTAGTCCAAATTAAAAAAACAAGATAATTAAGGGAACTGAATTGAAACCAGAACTAACAAATACTATCCATACTATTATAAAATTGTACTTTAAAAAATCACATTAGAAATATATGTATGTTTCATACTAAAATAAGCTATATATTCCCTTTATACATTTAAAGAAGAATATTACATTTTTGTCAAACCTCCCCCCCTCCCATGGTTTGACTTTTCCCCCTCTGGAAGCTTAAGTTCTGTTGATTTAGAACAATTACGGTAAATACACACAGAATAAAGATCTATATTTCAGCCAGTAATGATGGTATTAATTCTTACAGTTGAGTTCTAAAAAAAACCTCTCACAATTTCTTTGACCCAGAAAATGGGCAAACAACTGGCATTGCTATTAATAACTTATTAATAACAGGATTTATTTGGGTAGTCGGTGTAATAAAAAGTAAATAGAAATAAAAATGGATGTAAATAATACAAGAAAAATAGTAGAGGGAAAATCGGCATGAAATTTACACGAAACATGGTACCTAGTGCTTATTTCACAAAATATTAAGAATAAGCATTCCATTTTATTCAAGTACATTTATTTTAAATAATTATATCTTAAATGGTCTTGTAAAGAGCATTTTTGACAAATTTGCGTGTTAGGCTTTTATTATCACAGAAGAGTCTTTGTAAAATATTTGCTTAAAATATGTTCATTCCCTACAATGTGAATATTAATCAGTAGGATACTTATTTATTGGATATAATTTATCTAAATATTTTATAGTAAAAATTGTTCTGTCAAAAATATCTCATAAACACAGGGCTTACATTAAAACAGGATTCACTTTGCTGTTTAAAGATTTGAGTTCCATGCCATGTTGCATGAACCGATAAGCTGGATCGCGTCTAGGTATAAGGAATATAGTTAATTTTTGTATTTTAGCTGCATGCAATTACATTGTTGAGGTTTGTGAAAAATGGTAACATGAAATTCAGTTTCCAAAATTGGATTAAATATTTTATACTCAAGGATTCACCAGAAACTTAGGAAATATGTAAATTTCTTATTAAGCTTTACTAGATTATGTATTTTAAGTTACATGATGTTTAGGAAATAATTAAGTAAGTTTTCATCTCAATTATTTAGATATTTTTAAAATCAGTCTTATTATTCCATCTCTTTTTTTATATTTTTTATATGGCCCAGAATGACAAATGCAACAATCTTGTGCTTACACCAATGCTGACTTTATGTCTTGACTCAAGCTATAAGAAATAATAGTCATGTTAGCATGTGCCAAAAAGAACAATCTTAGTTTTCTATGTTAAATATTTATTTATAAATAAATAATGATCACCTCTGAGGCTGCGAACTTAATAGAAGTTTTTTGCCCTCTCCGAGCAACTGGTATACCTTTGGTGCATTTAATCCCCATCCCCTAATACTTCACTCAGTTATATTTAGACTCCATTCACTGACACGACCTCCACTAAACTCCATTAAGGATCAGCAGTGAGTGAATTTTCCCACAAGTTTTTTGCTTGAAAAAAATAGAATTTGTACTCATGCCTCCTAATTTAAAGTTTCCACTAAAAGAGTTGCAGTAGGTGCAATATGTATATATGCATAGATTGTTGCCATATATTGGTCTTTGTTTTACTCTATCTATCAGAATCTTGGGCATTTTGCTATTAATAGATGTTAAAACCAGCCTCTAAGACAGGTAGGAAATATCTGGCCAATGGGTCTAATTTGTCTATTAAGGCTTCCAACAAGACCCCTCCTGATTTTAAACTCCATTCTAAATTTCTCCCTTTCTTTTCAGTGAGTTAGTAGGACTTGGCTTGGGGATTGCACAGATTTACCAAAGGTAAGAGGACAAAAAGACTGTCAGAGCCTTCATTTCAATAAGGGTCTCCATCTTAACTATTCTATGTCTTTCCCATGGTTGAAAAATGTTGCACAGCTGAGATGACCAACAAAGTATTTTCAGATGAAATAGCAAACTGGTGATCCATAGTATGGTTTCTATACATGGGGAATGGGGAGCTTTTGTTATATATACAATTTTTGCTATGCAGGGCAAAGCAGAGAACACTGCATAGACAAATGCACTCCCTCTGTGGACATTATCATGGTGAAATGGAGTGATTTTCTCCATGAATGAAGAAACAGTGGTCTCTCTAATCTTTTCTCCCTTTATTGAGCTCAGCCAGGGAGATGGGGAAGTTGAATCCAGCACTTTGATCAGTTTCATGTTCTTTGTGCCATCAAACTGCACTCTTGCAACAAAAAAATAGAATGCAAAAGCAGGCATTCTTTATTACACCATTGCAAAATGACTTTAATTTTGTTTTGGTGAAGCAATTTGTGTCATGGAAAAGACACAATGTGCTCAATAAAGTGAAGAAGCAACTTAATTCACTTCAGTGGAGCAATTTAAGTGCCCCCAAACCACTTCAGGTCAGTGCTGCAGCAAAAAGACCCTCTTAGCCATTTCCCCAATGTTGACTGAAGTACTTCTAGATGGGTAGATCAAGACTATCCAGTGCACACCACAGCAGCCCAGCCTGACAAATTTTCACCTTGCACTGAATGGACTCATGGCTTGAGCAACTGCTACAGACCATTTATCTTTGTCAGGTGTGGCTAAGGATTACTACTCCTTTCTTCCAGTTCACTCATCAAAGAAATACTTTATGTGAGTAACATTTAGTAATTGGTCTGAGGATGCTCTAGGCTGAACAGCTTCAATATAGGTTGCATTTGGAAGACCCTTGGAGTGTACCACGATCAATCCAGAGTGATCATCTTTAGTGCATGCTGCAGACATTCCCACAATGTCTGCTAAAGCTGCATCATTTTAGGCAGCACTATAAGAGAAGCTCTTGTCAGCTTATTCAGTCTCTGCAGGTCAAACCTGAGAAGAGATTTGAAGCAGAGCACAAGGAAGTAAAATAGTTAAACGTGAGGAATCCACACTGCTTCATGAAGCAGCTTCAGGGGATGCCTCATTCATTTCTTCATCAAAGCGAAACATCTCTTGTAAGCTCATATAAACCTGTTAGATATTTCTGAGTTTATATCTTCTTCTTTTTGCCAACAGATGGCACTCAAAGCCTCAAATCAAAAATTTAGAATAGTTATTAAAGGCATATTAAAACAAAAAAGAGCATAAAATATCAGCCATTTTCAAATCCACTATTGCATTAGATAAAAATAACAATTTCTTTAAGGTAGGCTTGTTCCAAAATGTGTTCTTGTGCAAAGAGTTCAGGCAAGTGTAATACTGAATTATTTAATAAAATAATAGTTACATTAAATTATAAAATAATGCTTAAATTAACTGATAAAATAATTTTTAAATTAATGAAAAAAGCTGAATTGATCTTAGATGCAGAAAGGGCTATTGACAATTTGAACTCAACTTCCTTGTTTAAGGTTCTGAAAGATAAGAATTTTGTAAAAAAAAAAAAAAAACTTCATAAAATGGATAAGTTTGATCTATACTTAACAGAAAGCACAAAATACTGCGAGAAAGGTCTGAATAATTATGCCAAAGTGATATTTCAGGGTTTTTTTTCTTTTTTTAAATAAATTTACAGACATTTCTGAAATTCTGTTTTCACTTTGTCATTATGGGGTACTGAATGTAGATGAATGAGAAGAAAAATGAATTTCAACAACTGTAGAATCAGGCTGCAACATAACAAAATTGACAAAAGTGAAGAGGGTCTGAATACTTTCTGAATGCACTGTAACAACCCAAGAGAGGCATATGGATAATTTTCCTGTATTTGATTGATTGATTGATTGATTGATTGATTGATTGATTGATTGATTGATTGATTGATTAAAAAAATATAAAAATGGGGAGGGCAGGGATGGAGCGGGGGGAGGTGGGATTTGTTATTACTCAATCAACCACCTCCATTGTGCTGTTCTCCCACTGGGGCCCCAACCCAACTGGAACAGCCATATCTTTAGGCTCTTACAAAAAGATAGGAGGGTTGGGGCCAACCTCACATCGGGGGGGGGGCAAGATGTTCCAGAGGACAGGAGCAACAGCAGAGAAGGTCCTCCTCCTGGACTCCGCCAGCTGGAATAATCCTGCTGACAGGACCCGCAGCATGCCTGCTCTGCTGGCATGAGTGGTATGGGCGAAACCCAGTGAGGTCACTCAAGTAACCTGGATCCATGCCTTGAAGGGCTTTAAATACGATCACCAACATCTTGAATTGAACCCGGAAGCAGACTGGCAATCAGTGCAGTTTGCGGAGCAGTGGTATTATAGGGGCCATTCTTGGGGGGCCCAAAACTACCAGCACTCTGTACCAGCTGTAGCTTCCGAATGCTCTTTAAGGGTAGCCCCATGTAGAGCACATTACAATAGTCCAGCTGTGAGATGACTAGGGCCTGAACAACTGCCCTTGGGAGTTGGGCGGCATAAAAATGCAACAAACAAACAAACAAAAACAAACAAACAAACAAACTGAGTGCAAGGAATCCTGATCCAGGAAAGGCCGCAACTGGTGCATAACACAAAGTTGTGCAAAGGCTCTTTCCTAGCCGTGACTGCCACCTGTTCCTTGAACAGGAGTTGCGAATGCAGGAGAACCCTCAAGTTGTAGACCGAGTCTCTCTGGGGCAATGCCACCCCATCCATTTACAAGAGTGATTTGTTAAAGCTTTGAAGAATTTGTGAGGTGGAACAAAAAAATAAATAAAAAGAAATCAAGTTTTAGGACATTACTTGAAGTGACTAAATGTCAAGATTTTTTAAAATAAAAGGAGTATAGAGTTGGTTTATTTGATCAAGGTTAATATAGATGCTATCTCTGATAATCCTTAATTGACTTTTATTGATCAGGACTAAACAGCAAGGTTTTAAGGATTTCTTATAGATAAGAGATGGAATATGAGAAGAAGAGATCATTTGTTTTATTTTAAAAGAAGGTAATAACTTACCAATTTTATATTTCTTGTGATGAAGAAGGAAATCATTTCTTTATATATTTCTTTGGGTTTTTACTGTATTAATTTTTTTCCTTTTCCTTTTTATATTTTTTTCTTTTCTGCATCTTCTATTTTTCTTTTAAAAGCATGTTAGATTTTATTTACTTTTAGATAAAAGCTAATATAAACCTCTTACATAAACTTCCTTATAAAAAGCATTCCAGTCTATAAAGGTTTGTTGCTGGCCAAGCATTAATATGATACATCATTTCTTCCAGAATGAATGTAGGGGCATGAAATGATCAAACATTAAACAGGAGTTGTCTGCCCTTGCATGCAAGATAGAAGTATATTGCTATTCTGGAATTGGATATCCTAGCTTCCTCTGTTGCTTTAAAAAAACCCAAAGCACATTTAAAATAAGCCATAATTCTTAACAGGTAAAACACAGCTTAAAATCATATTAGAATATGAGTTTAACCACAAGTTATTCCAAGCAAACATACTGAGACCGGGACTCCAAGGTACAAAATTGAGCAGTCCCTCAGAATTGGTCAGTGCCTCCATCTAATAAGTCTATTTTCTGTAATACAATACCCCTGTCTTATGTATTACGTTTCAGGGTAGTAATTCAAGCAGCAGCATGAAGGCCAATAGTTCCTTTGCTTTCCCCTCTTAACTTACCTGTTCCCACAGATTGCTGCTGTTGTCTGATTGATGCAGCTACATGAGTGGAACAAAAGTATAAGCCTGTTGAGCAAATTGCATATCAATTAATAGAATTTGTGGGAGGTTCACCATGATGAGCTTCAACTTAAGAAGATGTGTACTTGGTCCATTGATTTAAAATGAATGATTCATGGACATCTCTTGTTCTGCTTACGCTGTTCTCTGTGGAAGAAGAATTGTGATTTCTACTTTTGTTGCTTTGCTTCTTTCCATTTTATTAAATAGTTGTTTTCAGCCATAAATTTGCTCCAAAATTGGCTTTGCTTAGATGGAGATTGCATGAATGTATTGTATTTGTCACAATACTTATTTTCCACTGATAGTTGTTACTTATCAAGGTGACATTTCATGACCCTGCTGCTATAACTTCTTCCTTTATTAGGTCAATCGTTTTCTCCTCATTTAAAAGAAACTCTGGCGGCATGTAGTATTATTGGCATTTTTTTAAAAAAAACTTGCAGGCAAATCAAATCTTATCTCCTGAAGGACCTGTCCTATATATGTTCTACATACAGGTTTTATTTCACTCATTGAGTTGTGTAACAGGTTGACTTTTGTGACTAGAATGAAATAGCTATAGAATCCCCCCATCCTTTTTTTTTTCCCCTATGTGTATTTCTGGTTTATTTTTTAGGTAACATTACTTGAAACACTCTTGACAATCCCTACAGTTTTTGTTTTTATTAATAAGCTGTTTTACTTACGTTCATTTTCAAAATACCTTGAATTTTTTAAACAGAATTGAAAGCGTGAGCACTGAATGAAATATGTGTTTATTGATTTGGTAAGTTTTGGAGGTTCTGCTGATAAACTTGTAATAATTCAGGAAGCATTAAATTAAAGGCTTTGTGCCTATGTATTTGTACCAAGTATAATATGGAATTAAACCTGTGTATATAAATCTTCTGGCCCATAGCCATTCCTAAACAGGAGCCAGCATTTGTAGCTGGTTATTTATTTGTTTGTTTATGGGCAT
The DNA here is from genome assembly GCA_003457575.1 of Thermophis baileyi. Lineage (NCBI taxonomy): Eukaryota > Metazoa > Chordata > Lepidosauria > Squamata > Dipsadidae > Thermophis > Thermophis baileyi. The sequence continues at coordinate 1,140,245 of QLTV01004242.1, read as the reverse complement.
ATTGTGTATATTTCTTCCAGCAGAAGAAATAGCAAAAAGCCTGTTGATGACTCAGTGCTATTTTCTCCAGGTATCCTTCACATGGTAACTTCACATATTAAGGGAATTGCTCTTAGCATGGGCAGGGCTGATCCACCTACTCAGATACATGTTATAAAGAAGTCACTTTTATCAGCAGTAGCAAAGTTGTAACAGGGGCATAATTTCTCACATGCTTACAAATGACGTATGGCAAATCAGAAGCAGGTTTTTGTATTGCTTCCCTCCAAACTCGGGAATGCCATTCCAGGAAGGTGTGAAGTTCCTAACTTCTTTTTTTTTTTTTGTTACATTACTGATGCCACAGAAATATGCTTTTAAAATTTTTCCCAGGCTTGTTACTTATTATATTCATATTATTCGTAAAATATGACTTACTCCCAAAAGGGAGCAAGTAGATAGATATAGGTAAGCTGAAGTGGGATTCTTAAATTCTAATTTATTTCTTCTGTTTTACTAGATCTGTAGTTAGAGAATTTCAGATGCAGTGGACAAATATTCTGCCTGGAATTGCCCCCAAATAATGGACAAATACATTGCATCTGGAGTAGTGTGAATGATACATGTAAAAACGTAGATTAAATTGTGTTATATTTATGCAAATGCTATAAATGCTGTTTTTGTTTTCATTGAACACTCAAGAACAACCAATTTAGCAGTCAGTCCATTAAATCAAGAGTTTAATGTAATGTTTGTTTGTTTCTCATTGTGCTTTCAGGTCAGTGTAGATTCCTGGCAACTGCCTATACATTTTATTTTATTTTCATTCAGTTGTGTCCAGTTCTTGGACACTGCCTAGAGAAGTCCCTATAGTTTTCTTAGCAAAGTTTGCCATTGCTACTTTCTAGGGCTGAGAGAAAGTGACTGGCCCAAGGTCACCCTGCTGGATTTGTGACTAAGGTGGAATTAGAACTCATAGTCTCCCAATTTCTAGCCTGATGCCTTAACCACTACACCAAACAGATTCTCAATATTTAAATAGTAAATATAAAACATTTCTAAGCTATTTTAGAAAAACTCTTGTTTTAAAGGTTGGGCTAAAAAATAAAAATAAAGAGTGACCACAAAATATATGTAAAACAATTTGAGTCTCTTTATATTTCTTGGAGAAAAGATAACGGCTATAGTAAAAAAGAAAAGCAAGATTCTAAAGGGATTTTATAAACAGTTGAAAGGTTTGCTCTTTCCCAATTAACTATGACATTGTGCTTTCTAGCTGCAGATGAAAATGATATTCTTTTTCTGAATCCACTTTGCCATATCTTAATTCAGTCTCAGTTCTCATCCAATATTCTTGTTTATCATTTCTAATTAGCAATTTTTCACCAACTTGGAGTGATTCTGACCTTCACAAATGCTTCAGTCTTTGATGTATACCTTCATGATTTCATGCCAGTAAACAGCATTTGCAAAATAAATAAAAAATGTAATAAATATTGCCGTAGTGTCAGCTGTGATTTTTCTGGGACAGTTGAGGTCCTTCGTTTAAAAGAGAGAGCCATTATGGTGGCTAAATGGAGTAGATATAAATGTGGATGCTTCTTTTGAAATCTGAGCAAGCCCAAAGCATCTGCTATTCCAGCCTTAGTAGGTCTGTAGCTGAAGAATCTGATTCACTGCTAGTTTATTTACTTATTTATTTATTTATTTATTTTATTTATTTTGTCAAGCATGTATTAGATAACAGATATAAGTATAAACATGATTATGAATACAAGAAATGGATACGAATAAAAGAGAATATTAGGACAGGGACGGTTGGCACGCCGGTGCGCTTATGCACGCCCCTTAAGGACCTCTTAGGAATGGGGTGAGGTCAACAGTAGACAGTCTAAGGTTAAAGTTGATCATCTTTCCTTGCATTTGTTTCTTCTTTTACAGTAGCTTAAAAATGCACAACAACCTGAGTTCCTATGATATCAAACAAGTATTTACTGGTTCATACTGAAAGCAATAACTGACACCAAATAACAAGATTAAGATGGATGCAAAAACATATTGCTGTCTGCATTGATGCCTCTGAACTCTGCAGTAATTAGAGGCTCTCCTAGAAACTCAGGTTAGGTAAAAAAAATATTTCAACATGAGGAAGTTTGCCTGAACTAGTAACATAGCACATTGTGAGACATAATTACTGAATTTTAAATGGGAATACTGGTCTCTTCCCAGACTCATCACAGTTGTATGCTTCAAATGCATAAACAGCTACATAGCATTTAAACCAAAAACAGAAAACTTCTTTGGTAAATAGTTAAACCCAGAGATGAGAGAAAGGTTTTGCAATTTATTCTTTTGAGTAAGCATTGGGAATTGTATGGATTCTGTAGGCTTTCAGTCATATATTTAATTTAATCTATATATATATAAGCGAAAACGACTCACGTATTAATCATGAAATCTCCAGAACCGTAAAGCCTATAAACTTGAAATTTGCCATGTATGTTCCCCTTGGCTTCTACAGTAGGTGCTCACTAAGAAAGGATTTTTCAAAATGACCATCACAGCATGAGTATTTCTTATATTAATATTAACAAGCTCTGGTGCTAAGGACTACTCCCCCCTCCCCACCTGAAAAGAAATCTGATCCAAATGCAAAACACAAGCAGAGGAGTTTCAGTTTCGCTTTTGCTTTTGCTTTCACAGCAGCAAGCAGCTTTACTACAGAACAGTTGAGCTAAGCTGCGCTATCCAGATGAATACCGATGGATGCTGGTAGGCAGAGACAGATTTCCCCCCCCCCCCCCCCCTT
>QLTV01004242.1:1103175-1126312 GCA_003457575.1 Thermophis baileyi | reverse complement strand
CTTTGATATGGGCTGTCGTTAAGACCCATGAATGTAACTTGCCCATAAAACATCTCATATCCAGCAGGGCCTGCAGAACACTGAGCTGGTGGGACACAAACAAAGTCACCAAGATCCTTGTTAATGTGTTTCTGAGTTCCTTGTTCCTTTCCAATGAGGGGAAACAGGAAGGCTCCAACAGGGGAAAACAGCAGGCCACGATCTCCGGTGTGGAAGCAGGCCCCGACCAGGTGCTCCCAGGATGGACTCTGATGAAACACGCCCAGGAGGCCCACTGCTAAACGGCCTCGGCCGTCTCCCTCCCAGACAGCCGGATGATTACAAACAGAGGCCATCTGTGAGTTGTTCCACCACAGTTTCAAAAGTTTTTCACTCCCTCAGAGGCAGGAAAAGTGTGTGTGCCCGGAACAAACAGTCCCGCTTCAGGTTTCAACACACACACAGCTGTCAGATCAGACCAGCAATTCCCCCCAGGCCACATAGATAACAAGGAAAGGAACACACATCAGAATTAAAACCGTCTCTGGAACAAAAGCTTGCCTGGTTAGTTCCCCAGAAAGAGGCCAAAATTCAATCTGAGGTTTGGAGCACCAAAACAGGTCAGTTAGCCAGTCCAACAGTTGGTTTCTTCATAGATCTTCATAGGTCTGTATATGATGTCTTTTTTATCCCAGCTTGATTTTCTTTATGCCAAAGCCTCTTCAGGATAATAGGAGGTGTTTTTCTGCCTGCCCTTTCCTTCAGATAGTTGCCAGGAATGTTTGTAATGTTTGTAATGAAGAGAGGAGGAAGTTAAGAGTCTATGGAATATATTTAAGCATCACAAAAATTCAGTTAGTTTTAGTTTTCTGAAATTGTGTTGACTACACTCCAATTTTTAATCTATAGTAGCGTTTTATCTTTTTTTTTTTTAATGAGCACTTGAACTATTTATTGAGAGAAAGAGCATAAAATCTACGATCTCCCATCCCTTTCCAGCTGCTCCTGAATCTGCATTGGGGTGGGGTTGGAGTGGGAATGGAAAACCTGACTCAGCTTGTAGACTACAAGACCAAATTAAGTGTAGTTTCATTATTTCAAGACTATTGATGCTTCCCAAAGGGATTAAGTCTGCTTAATTAACTTGAACTGTCACTTTGTACTATGAATTGATTGTTCAAATTCTTTTCAGTCAGAATGACTATGATAAAATCCCACTACTGAACAATATAGTTTTTTCTGTCTACTGTAAATAAATTAATATGGTTATTGGTTACAGTCTGATTATTTCATGGAAGTATAGTTTTTGGATTTGTAAAGATGCCTGTGAAATATTAGTAAAAGGAGAGAGAGGAGATGGGGGGAAATCTGTTTAAATTACCTAAGAAACATAAATTCATAATATGCACAAATAACTTTTACAGTATTGGTGTCAGCAATAATTCAGCTTCACTAACGCAACATGACCGCATTAGTAAAAAGCATTAGAAGTTGCCAAGATAATTTTAAAGTACATTTTAATTCTTTTCAGCCAAGTCATTTTAAAAGTGCAAGCCAATGAAAATTAGGAAAATATCCAAGTATTAAAGAACACATTGTTTTTTTGGAACTCTTTTTATCTTTGGAATGCTTAGTTCAATTTATCTCAATATGAATAAGCAAAATGAAACACCACCTCTATTTTGGTATAAAGTTGTGTTAGAAATTTGACATTATATAAAATGTTCTAAGCTAAGCTAAGGCTAAAATAAAAAGTTGTAAGCTAAGGTTTCAGCAACTTCTTTAACATGGATTTTGCAGATTAAAATAATGAATTTATTAATGAATTTATATCTCACCTTTCCAAAAAAAACCTTTCTCATAGAGCTTGCAAACTTAATAACATTAAAATTAAAATATATGAAAACTAAAGTAATCATTGCAGGACAGCCAAAAAAAAAAAAACTTCTAAACCTGAAAAACATTTATTTTCCACAGATATTATAATAAAAAGAATCTCTCTCTTTATTTAGAATACCTGATGTAAAACTTCTGACAGAGAGTTTATTAAATAGGGAAGCTATTTAATATATCAGAATAGTGTCAACAATAGTGCAGATTATGTTTCTTCTCCAATGGTAAAAACACTCATCTTCCAATCCAGGATGTATTCAGAATATAAAAAGGGAACAGAATACAATCTTGTCACACTCCTATGCCAGATATATTTATTATAAGTCACTTTGTCTGGTTTGTAAATTCAATAATATATGATTTATTGTTAGAGTTTCAACTCCTTTCTTGTTTGTTTAAAAGATTGATGCAATGTTTCCATATCAAGTTATTTTTTTTATAACTCTTAGAATCAACAAATGTATTTTAAATAATGGTCAAGACGTGGGAGAAAAGGCAATCAACCTTTACATAGTTGGTGGAGAAAGTGAAAAGTGCTTAATTGAGGTGTGAGCACAGCTGGAGTTTATACGGAATCTGGGAAATCAATGCTGAGCCACCCTTCTAGATTTTAAGTGTTTATTATATGGGTTTAATGTTTGTGTTTCTGTGTACACACTCAGTGAGAGAGAAAGGAGCAGAGAATTGGATGTCCAGGGAGGAAATACTTGCAAAGGATAATAACCAGTGAGGGGAGGGGGTGTGGCAAGCCAGGCAGCCAATCACAGCTATGGCTGCTAGATAAATTGGAAAGGAGCACTTGAAAAGGTCTACTCTGAAGGACGTGAGGTAACCTGGGCAGAAAAACACTTCTTTTGAGTCATAGCAGTCTATTCCCTGCACTTCAGAACAGGTGGGCATCCTGTACTGTGATCAGCTAAATGGAACGTGCAGGTATGTCCTTGGTGTAATATCTATAAAGAGTAATATGATTATTTATCTTTTGGAATTAATGTGATTTATATTCCACCTTGCCTTTAAGGACTGAAAGCAAAACTACACCTCCATCCCCCATTTTTCTCTGTAACAGCAACTTTGGCTTTGATGTAGTGAGAGGCTCAAAGTCACCCAGTGAATTCCCATATCTGAAGGTGGATTTGAAACTAGATCTTCATGATCCTAGTTCAACACCAATTCATCTCTAACAGCATCCTCCTTGGTAGGGAAATAAGTTTCCTTTTTTCCATTCATTGAAAACCAGAAAGACCAGGTTAGGTTTATTTTAAAAAGTACACTTGCTGTACTTAAAATAACTCATACTGGATTTATTTTATAAAACACTGTAAAGTAATACACAATCCTACATTATCTACACATGCAAGTGCTTTCAATACACACAATTTCTGATTCTCGTAGAGTAATCATGTCTTCTCCATCTTCTTTTCTTTGAAATTCAATACGTTTCTAATCAAAATACTTGTTCATTTTTTAAAATCCTCCACTGCAAGATAAGAAAATAACAAAGTGCCTGACATGAAGAATTTCAACTGTTTCTAAAATAAAAACAAACTATACTTTGCCAATTAAGGGTTAAAACTGCCCTGATTGCTTCCTTAAACCTACCCTGTTTCCCCCAAAATAAGACATCCCCTGATAATAAGCCCAATCGGGCTTTTGAGTGCATGGCAATAAGGCCAAGCGCTTATTTCAGGTTTGTTTAAGTAATGTAATTACTTACTGTAATTTGAAGCCAGAGTTATTACTAGTGGAATATTATTTCAAATGAGAGTTGATCTAGTACAGTGGTTAAACTGCCAGGTAGGCCAAAGTTCTAGTTGACCCTTCACCATAGAACCTCACAGGATGACTTAGGGCCATTCATTCACTCTCAGACCAATTGATTGTTGGAAGGAAAAATTTGAGGAGGGAGCACTACGTATATCAAATAAGCAAAGAAATAAGTAAATTTAGCTCTGTAACATGTGAAGTACTAGGGGCGTGCATAAGCACACCAGCGTCCCTACCGTCCCTGTCCAAATGTTCCCTTTTATTTGTACTCATTTTATGTATTCAAATCATGTTTATACTTATATATATTATAACTAATATGTGCTTGACTAAATAAAATAAATAAATTTTTGAAAAAGTGTTTTAGGGCATGTACAACAAAGCTTATCTACCACTACAAATAGCCCCCAAACATCTTTTCCTAGAAACAAGACAATGGTGTAATTTCCATGTCAGGTAAGAACAAATGAAGCTGTTTTGTGTCAAGTTAAAACATTACTGCTACTTTTTCACTGCTCCCTATCAACTTTCAAGGCTAGCCAAGGTTTTTGTCAGAAAGTGTGATATAGCTGTGATTGGAGTAATAAATGTTAAACTTCCCTGCATGTATCTTGTGCTATAAACTATAGTATAGCACTTTCTACTGTAACTAGAATTTGAACTTCAAAGCCTTATACTTTAACCTAATTTCTTGTTTTTATTGGTTGTGGGTGGACAAATAACTTTCTCTCTGTGAATTAATCTGAGGCAATATAAATACGCCTTCCTGCCATGAGTAGTCAGGATGTGCATCAAGCTGATGATTAATTCTCTCCATAGAAGTTATGCTGCTAGGCTCAGACAAAAGAAATCTATTACAATCTTATATTCTTGTTATAAATTGAATTGACAAATTAAATAATGGATGTTGTGAATTCTTGTACCGTATGTTGCATTAAGTAGATTGTGGTTTAGACAAAGGGAAACAAAACGGGAGCTCTTTCTAAAACAGTCATGAGGGACATTTCCAGATTGAGGCACAAATGAAGTTGCCACACTCTGCTCCCAGGAACAAGAAAACATATGGCTGTGAACCAGAGAATGGGCCTTAGTAGTAGGATGTAAGAATAACTCCTTGAGCGTAATTTTCCATAGCACCAATAAAGTGCTAAAGATTACCATCCCAATCAAACTGAGATATTTCAGCCATCATCTGTCAATTTTTCCCTCTTTATTCAGGTAGTCTTCAAGTTATGACAGTTCACTTAATGGTTCAAAGTTACGACAATCTCCCTCCCCCAAATATTTATGACTGGTTGTGAAGTTGCATATGTTTCAGCACCACGGTGGTCATTCACTCTTATGGCTGACCGCAGAGATGCTGCAACATGCCCCCTACCTATATCCCCCCCCCATCCTTCACCACTAGGTCCCCAAAGGCACTGGGGCTGTTTGCTAGCTCACAGGGTTCCACGTGGTCCTCCCCACCCCATCACCAATAGCTCACTTACCTTTCAAAGATCTCCAGAGCTCAAGATGTCAAAGTAGGAAAGAAAAAGAAAGAGCCATGTGGCAGAAAAGCAGCCATCTTTAGCTCAGATGCTGGCAAAGCTGTTTTCCTTTTGTCATCACTAGATGGTAAACTCCCCACACACACACACACACACACCATTAGCTCCTCTAGTCTTATACTAGTGGAGTTAATGGTGGGGGAGAGAAGGCATGCAGCCAACAGCAAACCTTCCTATAGACTAGTGTGTGTGCATCCTTACATATGCTTCATCTCTTCACAAAAGCACTTTTGTGAAGAGGGAAAGTGTGTGTGAGAGAGAGAGAGAGTGAGTGCGCGTGCGCACACACATGTGTCCTTGTGCACGCTTTCCCTCTTAGCAAAAGTGCTTTTGCAAAGGGAATATGCATAAGGATGCACACACACAAGCCTGTAGGAAGGAGAGGTTGGCTGCATCCTTCTCCCCAACCATTAACTCCACTATGTAAGACTAGGAGAGCTAATGGTGGAGGGCAGGGAAGTCTATCATCTAGCGACGATGAAAAGGAAACGGCTTCGCCAGCATCTGAGAAAAAGACTTTTCTGCCACATGGCCCAGCCTCTTCTCCTTCCCTACCCCAACATCTTGAGCTCTGGAGATATTTGAAAGGTAAGGGAGCGATTGATAATAGGGAGTTGGTGCGGAGAAGGCCCAAGGAGCTGTGGGGACCCCAAGGGGTGGGAAGTGGAGCATGAGATATCATAGGGTGGGATGAAGCCTTGGATGGCCAGAGGAAGGTAGTCTTGTTCCTGCACTAGCCTCCCCACGGTCTTCTCCACCCCTGAGGTACCCCATGCACACTTAACAATCCATGCACTCTATTAACAAATGCATTAGGGAGAGCAGGGATTGGAGTTCAATCACTTAACATGATTCAGTTAACGTCCTCTTGGGTTACGACTATAATGGGCAGGCTCCATTACGGTCATAACTCAAGGATTACTTGTACTTGATTCTTTTCCAATCTAGCTCTATTGCTTAGAACCCTGGTCCCTAGTACCTGCTTAAGTCATGTTTTGGAGTGTAACCTTGTTAGTTTGCTGCTTTTAATTTAAAAGGCTATGTGGTTTGACTGTCTGATTATCTTGTGTTAATGTTATTTCAGATTCCTGGTGTTTGATATTACATAGCAGGATATGGCTAATTGTATCATTTCTTATCCATTTTCAGGATGTAAATTCTACAAGTTGGAATTGGAAGTGAGGATGAATGTGACTTTCCTGTGACTTCGCACCATGGTTATCACTGGCCAGCATTGCTGACTATTTTTCCACTTAGTTTATGAGGTATTTTAAGACTTTGATTTGCTGAAGGCAACCAGGAACACCCCCCCCTCCCCTCAGGATATTAGAGTACATGTAGTCCTCAATTTAGGACCAGAATTGAGACCTTAATTTCCATTGCTAAGGAAGATGGTTGTTGAGTGAGTCATGCCCAATTTTACAACCTTTTTTTGCCACAGTTGTTAAGTAAAACACTGCAGTTGTTAAGTGAATAATGTGGTTGTTAAGCAAATCTGGCTTCCCCTATTAACTTTGCTTATCAGAAGCCAGCTGCGAAGGTCACAAATGGCGGCCACATGACCCTGGGATGCTGCAATCATCATAAATACTTGCCAGTTGTTGAGCCTCCGTATTTTGATCACATAACCGTGAGGATGCCGCAATGGTCATAATTGTGAGAACTGATTGTAAGTCACTTTTCTCAGTGCTGTTGTAACTTTGGTGGCTAAACAGTTGTAAGTTGAGGACTACCTGTATACCAAGTTAACAAAAGAAATTATTGATCAAGATTGGAAAATAATTGTTAAAACAAGGATGTGCCACAAGTTTGGTCTCAAGACGTACCCAGTAATTGTGCATCATATTGAAGGCCAAACTTTAAAAGTTAAATGCAAGGCTTAAGGAATGTAACTCTGTAAATATTTTAATAGATTCAAAAGACAGACACAAGACTCAGGGGTCTATTTTTTCCTTCAAAATCCAAGAGCGGTTAAATGTTTTGGATCCCAGCCGTTCTGGAGGTTAACTTCAAAACAGAGTCTGATAATCACCTTGCTCCAGTTCAGGTGTAACGGGAAGCTAAGGTTAATTGAAGACTTCCTGATTTATTATGGAGCGCTGAAGAAGGAAAGCTTAAGTTTTGGCACAAGTCTTATATGTAGTTCACCTTATTAAGAATAAATGTTAACATATCATCTGTTCCATGAACTGCAAGAAGCTAATTTCTTCAGTCAAACATCTAGGTAGATGATCTGGAAAAAATAGTAACTACACAGCTCCACCAAATTTTGCAACTCAAGCTCAAGATTTTTGTGGTGTTTCATCATTCTGATAGGGGAAAAATCTGTTACAGATCTAAGCTAGGATTGTTAGCTCAAATTACTAGCATTCTTCATTCCAAAGACTAAAATTATTAGAATTTTTCATTAATAGGAATTATGATTCCCATCCTAAGCATTTATTCTGTACGTCTTGGGATCAGAGTTCAAATAAACTTTTTTGAACATTTGAAAGGAAATTATAGATTGTCACGTTGACAGGAAAGAGTGCTAGCTTAGAGCTCTGCTATTTTAATTACACAGGTTCCTGCATAACTGCCTTAGAGATATTTTAACTGTTTTAACTCAGTAATACATTGAGGAAATATTGCCAGTAAATTCAGAATGAAGATTTGCATAGCTCTGTGTGAAAATGGGAAAGTAATTAGGAGGCAAAATAGCTGGTAATAATTTCAAATGAAAATTATAATTTCATCTAGATACAGTCCTTTTGTGTTCAGAATTTTTATTCAACATGCTCTTATATTTTGTATGTACCTATATATAATGGATGTATCTAGTGTACTGATGATAAAAGCATAAGCTTAAAGAATTCAAGTAGCAATAGACAATGCTTGCAAAATTATGTCCATCAGCTCACAAAGAATTGGAAGTGAGCGAATGACTAAGCCACAAAATAATGACACATATTTTTAAAACGTGCCACTGAAAAATTGTTTCTTTAATATATGATTTTAGGAAAAATAATGAAAATAGTATAGATTAAATATCTAATGGATCAATTCTTTGTTCAGCCAGAGTGAAGTGGATCTCTTCTTTATATTTTTTGTGATAATAATTTATAGGCACACAGCTTACATACTGATTTTTCTAACCTACTAAGAGCCAAGGTGGCGCAGTGGTTAGAGTGCAGTACTGCAGGCTACTTCAGCTGACTGTTCAGCAGTTCAGCGGTTCAAATCTCACCGGCTCAAGGTTGACTCAGCCTTCCATCCTTCCGAGGTGGGTAAAATGAGGACCCAGATTGTTGGGGGCAATATGCTGACTCTGTGAACCGCTTAGAGAGTGCTGTAAAGCACTGTAAAGCGGTATATAAGTCTAAGTGCTATAAGTGCTATTGCTACTATAAAATCAATGACCAATTCTAGTGTCTGGATGTTAAAAGAACAAGTTATTTTGATCAAATTTGCTTGAAAAAGCAATTGTCTCAGCTGAAGATGAATGTGTCAGAAAACAAGCATTGATTTATTTTATAAGAGAAAGATAATTAAATTATCTTGTTTAGAATGTATTGGCTTGTCATGAACTATGCAAACTAATTTTATGTTTTTATTTAAGTCAAGAAAGAAAAGTAGTACTAACCTAGCAATTTCAGATTGTAATTTTTTTCAAATTACTTTCAGCCTTTAAACAGATTTTTAAAATCTTACTTTGTCACATTTTCTTAGGGATGGTAATCTTTAGCCACAGTACAAATTTAAATTAAATTCCCTAAATAAATTTAAATTAAATTGCTAAAAAAATTTGGGGGCGTATGACACCATTAGTAATGATGTCATACCCAGAAAAAAGTGATTTTTCCCCCAAACACATGGTAGCCAAATAATATAAATATATATCTAAAGGTAGAGTAATAAAATTTGTTATGAATTCTGTATTTCTTTAATATGATTACTATGAACATTAAATTCTAAAACTTTATTATGACTTATACAGCATAAACATTTTATATTGGTTGGTTTTCTCAATATTTTTGAAATTATCTCCTCTGTAATCGTTTTAATATAAAGAAAAAAAGTTTAAATCAAAATGAAATCTCAAATTATGACCCATTGGTTGTGGATTTTCAAGAAAAGGTTGGACAACCATTTGACCAAGTTAGTATGAAGTCTCCTGCCTTGGGCAGGGAGTTAGACTAGAAGGCCTCTAAGGTCCCTTCTGACCCAATGATTCAATGGTAATCTATTAAAGATGTTTGGAACTAAATTGTAAAGTTTTCAGTATAGCTTTCTGTGTGCAATTATTTTTAGGATTACTGCATAAATTTCTTTTTAAAAAAAGTAACATTGTGAGCCAACCCATCCTGAAACTGTTTCTTAATGCTACAAAATATATTCAATTAAGCTAAGTTTGTTCAGTGATTAAAGTGAGATTACCCCTCCTCCGGATGAGGTATAATTTTAATTCCTTCTTGTTAAAAGCAAATATAGGAAGACTTAGTTACGTTTCACATTATGCTTGAATGGCATATTTTGACTTAAAAATAGTTATACATGTTTATGTGTGGTGTATCAACCACAGCACACATATATAAAATTTATTTAAAATACAGATTAAATAAATTAAATGGTGTTTGCCAGCTTACAAAAATGTAAACATTAAAGCCACATGGTCAGCAAAATAAAAAAGGTCTTATAATCCTAGATATAAAGGAATATTTTTGCACCTTCTCCTAAACTGTAACAAGGAGGGATGGACCAAGCAATAAAAATTTCTTTCAAAACATAGGGAAACAATAATACTTGAGTGTCAGTGCTAAAGATACCTGGCAGGATCTGTAAAACTGCATGAAAATTGACAGCTGGACAGTGGAAGTATACAGATATACATATACATACATACACATTCACATACATACACATACAAACATATCCTTGTCATATTTATTTAATAACTTTATATGGCCATCCATTTTATATGCATGACTCTGGGCAACTAAGAGTTAAAACAGAGTAAAAACAAAGAAAATTAAAAACAACATTAATAACATAATGACAAAATTAATAACATTAGTAACATAGCTGACAACATACAAGATATTCCACATTTAATACAAGCATAATACAACCATGATCAAGAACTAAGTTCTGGGCACAGATATCTGGGCACAATATCTTTTTTGTTGCATTAATCCTTTCCTTCCTTCCTTCCTTCCTTCCTTCCTTCCTTCCTTCCTTCCTTCCTTCCTTCCTTTCTTCCTTCCTTCCATTTTATTAGATAAGGCAGTAAATAAATAAAAGATGCCCCATTAAAGATTTTCAAGTCAGTTCTATAATGAAAATTAAAGTACAAGTTCATTATCTGTTTCTCATAATATTTTTCCTCCTTGTTTTTCTCATGACTACAGACGTAAATGTGGGTTAACGATTTCCAAGGTGTCATATATAAATTACACTCAAAACTATACATAAAACAAGTTTGCTTTGTCATATATCTGATAGTTCAATTAATTAAATGAAAATTAATTCAAAATATGCATGTGACTTTTGAAGACTTATTTATAGTTTCAAAATATTTTCAATATTTTGAACAGCATTAAGATATGTTGTTTATTCTGTTTCCTTAAACATAGTGTCTGGAATATAGTTGAATATCTGTGCCAAGTTATACATATTTCTGCAGGTCTGATATTTGGGAGAGGAAGGGAATTGCCAATAGACCTTTTATTGACCTTATGATTCATTTAAACCAGAAGACATTTTTCACAGAACCTCTAATCCAATTATACCTGGTGCATTCCTGTAATCCTGTACAGTTACCTGCTAGGTCAGAACAGGAGAGAGCTATTTGAATCACAGTTTTTCAGTTCATATGCTTTTCTACATTGTACTAATTACCTTGTGTTTCATTTCTGCTGCACCACTGTTAACCTTTCAACTAATATGTCAGGTGTAGGGAAAGGGACATTTTAGGAGACAGAGAACTTTAAAATTATAACCCCTTTGTTCTTCCTCAGCAGACATAATTATTCACAGGTAACTTTAGGATGATGATGTTAGCACAGCAGATGGACTGTATGATAATTCGTGCTACTGGCTCTTACAGTTCTTGGGGGTTTGCTAATAGGATTGTTCTCACTTTAAAACTACAGGTTTTTCATCTGCTTTAGCTAAAGCTAAAAAGAATACAGTACTGTAGTATCAGATTCTGAAATGTGACAAACAATCCATCTACTTAATTAGTTGTTTTGGCACCACAGAAGATTGGGTAGTGGTAGTGGGTATTCCCCCCCCCATATAATATATACCCTTGTAGTAAAAGTTATTTAGCCAGCTAAGACAACTTGTATATAAATTTCTCCACATATACATGTAGAAAAGGTTATTTAGCAAGCTTATCTTGTATTGTAAATTACTCTCTCTATAAGCCTTTTATCTGTATTCCTACTTGTAACAATTAAAGCAGGCAGCGTGAACTCCCTAATTTAACACCTGCTGACCAGTGGAGAGCCAGGGCTGTGCACTAGAAACCGTTTCCTATAAAATTATTTTTACTAAAGGATCCCCGGTTAGTGGTTATGGCCATGTCAGTGATAAGGTGTGCTACTAAGCCATCTCCGTGTCTACCTGCTGAGGGAAATATTGAAGATTTGAGCTCCGTTCCTGCACTCTGCTGAAGGCGTTGCCTTCTGCTCATTGGAAGGGAGCTGAAATCCTTAGGTAGGCAGTTCTCATCCAGCCTCCAGAGAGAGGAGGAAGCTGAAATCCTAGCAGAGAGCAGTCTTCTCATATATCCAAGATACCCTGTGCTTCTTACCTGGACTCTGTCCACTCAACAACACGTAAGATTACTTAACAACTGCAACCAGGTGTGCCAAAATTGTGTGTGTTTATTAGATTTTTATCCTGCCTTTACTACTTTATAAGTAACTCAGGGTAGTGAACATACGTACAGTATTACTCCTTCCTCCTCCTATTATTTTCCCCACAACAACAACCCTGTGAGATGGGTTGGGGTTAGAAAGAGTGATGACCCAAAGTCATTCAGTGAGCTTTCCCATCTAAGGCAGGACTAGAATTTACAGTCTCCTGGTTTCAAGGCCAGCACCTTAACCACTACCTTAACCGCCTCAGCTGACCTTTGCTGTCTCCTGCTTTTGACAAGGCATGCCTGGCCTAGCTGCTAGGCCAGTTGAGGCTGGGCTTCATGCTGCACTGAAAGCAGCCCCCTGGGACACAACACAGAGCTCAGCCCCAGCCCAGCCTAGCAGCATGGTGCAAAGCTGCAGCCCCCTCAGTCCAATCCCAGCTACATTCTCATGAGGAAACTCATGCATGACCAGGGGAAGAAAATCTCATGTAGTTAGCAGCTACCTCATGAAGAGCAAGGCCAATCATGTCTTCTCAGTAGAGGAAGCAAGGAGAGAGAAAAAGTCAACTGGGGCAGCAGAGCACAGGGCTGCCAGGGGCCAGAAGGCATAGATGGTGGGGACATAGGTGGATCGAGAGAGTCAAAGCCCCCTGCGTCATAAATGTAAACAGTCTGCCAAACGCCTGAACTTTGAACATGTGACAATGGGGGTGCTGCAATGGCCATAATCTTGGGCACCAATGATAAGTGCCTTCGTTCAGCACTACCATATCTTCAAACAGTTGTTGAATTCATAGTCATAAATCGAGGAGTACTTGTCTTGTAACATTATTCTTTATCTCTTACATTTTCTAAGGTGGTATTTTGCAGACAAAATATTTGTCAGGTTGAGCACAGCTATCTTTATATGGCATGGGCTGATGACTTCTAATCTTCCTATCTCCAATAGGCTTTTTACAATTTAGGGATTAAAAAGGATTAAAGAAGGGAGGGAAAGAATAAGATGGCTACTACTTGATAGAAAAAAGGGCGGGAATCATAATTCTGTTCTTTCTGTCTGTCAGTCGGTTGGTCTGTCTTTTTCTTTTTTCTTTCCTCTCTTCTGTTTTTCTTATTTTTCCTTCACTTTTTTATACTTTTATTGTATTCAAACATTCTAATAATAATTTTTTTTAAAAAAAATAAGCTTCTTTAGTGGAGAAATTACATCAGTTTAAATGGTTAAAATCACTATAATAAAGAGTGAATAATGTTCCTTGGGATGCACCAAATAGAGAAAGATCAGTAAGCTATAAGATTTTTTTCAATTCCCTACTCACTATTCCTTGGAAATCAGCCAGATGGCTTACTTGATGCATTAAAATAATGAAAAACTCTTGACCAATTTGAGAGGCCAAGGTGACATGAGAATGGCTGTCAGTTGCTCTCTTAGCCCCTTCACTGATTGAGATATACGTTTTTTGTCTGTAAAAACTCAGCAGTTTCTTGTGACTCAATGGATATTTTTGGTCCATAGGAAAATCTTGACAGGTAAAGGTAAATATCCTGTGAATGATGTGCTTCATTTTGTTCCTGATAACATTTTCTTCTATGAAATTCTGTATTTTCTTCATTGTATCTTTGGGGGGGGGGGATGAAATTCTGTTTTTTCTTCTTTGTATCTTTGGGGGTGGGGGGAAATGATTGAATTTGTGAGGTTCTGTGTTTCCTTTTCCTACTGTTTTCTCCATTTTTGCTACCAATGTAATATTCTTAAACTGCTCCAAGTAGCAGTCATTTGAAACTTAACTGGCTGGCTTTTCTCACTGTTCAATTTTTAATTGAATTCATCAGAACAGGAAGTTTATAACCTATGTGATTTTTTGCACCAATATTCTATTAACCATCTTAGAATAAAATAACAGAGTTGGAAGGGACCTTGGAGGTCTTGCTATCGATGATCTAGCATTTTGTGTTTTCTTGGTCAGCTGTGGTCATTCAATAAACGAATCATACCTTAAAGTGACATCGGAATACAGCCATCATTTATAATTGACATACTTCTTGCCATTTCTGTTATATGTAAGCAAAATTACCAAGGTTAAGTAGTATATTGTATATGCTTGTCTAGGTACAGTATATGCATGGAAGCTTCCTATTCTGCCCTGAAACCCAACCTTCCCTCTTCCCAATGATTGGAGGATCTAGGTTGGGCAAGTCAGGCCAGTGTATAACTATTAAGATCCCTGACAGGACATTGAACCACCTGTAGACAGGTTGATGTTGGTACTGGTATATTGATGGCCCATCAATTCAGGACACAGGCAAAAATGTCAGCCTTGTTCAATGTAGCTACATCACTAGTAATTGTACACTGGGCTACAGAGCATGTATAACTCCAGGTTCTGAAGCCAAGTTATAATTCACTTTGTGCTGAGAAGATTTTTTAATTACTTTACTCAGCTAATACTACTACTGTAAAACATTTTCTCTACTTAACCTGTTTAGACTTCAAAAGAAATTTGCTTTTGGAATGTCTGATTATAATAATTCAAAATCCTTGCTAACCTGGAAACAAACTTCTAATTGAAAGGTGGTGATGGAGAGGAATCCATTTGTCTTTTATTTAACAGTGCCTAAACTTGAACTCTGATTTTCCTATCTTCATAAGGCTTGTCTCTTTTTTTTAAAGGAACTCTAAGCAATGACAACGAATGAAAGAAATTGCTTGAAAGAAATAGAGATGCTTCTTCCATTCATTTTTTAATTTTTATTTATTTTTATTTATATATTTTGTCAAGCACGTATCAGATAATATATATAAGTATAAACATGATTTGAATACATGAAATGAATATGAAAAAAGGGAACATTAGAATAGGGACGGTAGGCACGCTGGTGCACTTATGCACGCCCCATTCAGTTCTCCCATAATAAATAGAAGGAGATCTAGTTTAGAAACCTTCAAGTACCTTTTGTTACAAATAATAGATTTAGCAGAGAGGCTACACTCAGCTATTTGGAAATGATCACAGGAAAAAATAAGACTCATTCAGCACATGTTTCAACAGAGAATGCTCTTTGTAAATAGTGACCTGTATGATCAGTTCTGGGACTCTTAACTGTCATGTGACTTTGCTATATTGCAATTTAAGTGCAAGTAATATCATTAATTGTACTATTTATATAGAGCTTTTAATTGTTTAATAAGATTGCTTTACAACTTTTCAGCATTGTTTTAAGATAAAGCCATCTTATCTTCACCTTTCAAAAATAGGTATGTAGAAGGGATAAAGATAACAGCACATGATTATGTAGAAAATTAAGTGCCCAGCAAATGTTTAAATATTACATGTCAGGTCTATACTTGTCTTGAATCTGTACCAAATTTGAGCTAATATTTTAGGTTGCATTGATGATCCTCTCATGATACAATATATCAGTACATTAAATTTCCATTAGCATATTTTAGTTCTTCCAGATCTTTAGCACCTGAAATAAAGTCTCAATCAATTATACAAAATTCATTACTTAGTAAATACACATAGATTGGATTACATCTCTTCTTTACTTCTGAGTAAAACAATTTTATTTTACTAGAAGTTGTGTGTTTCTGCACTAGTTTACTGGCCATGGTTTAGTTATCACACAGCAGTGTCCTCTCAAATCACCCAATGCTGAGTAGATGAAATTCAGCTTTCCCTAAAGGACTTTTCCCATTGATACAAAAGAAGAATTGATGACCCAAGACCATTCCTGTACAATTCCAGCAGAGGTCTTTGGGGTAATAGATTTAGTCTACTAGATAATTTCTGGCTCTTGGCTAGACTCAGGGCATCATACACAGAGCATTGTCTTTGATCGAGTAAAGCATCAGGGTCCCCAGAGAAATTGGCTTTCACTTTATTTAACTCTCCTCCAATGTATAAAACTGAGGCTACACATTCAAGGGAAATTAATGAGGAGCATCCAATCAGAATGCCCAGATAAATTTTCTCCAATCATTCTTTGTGTGTGTGTGTGTGTGTGTGTGTGTGTGTGTGTGTGTTATTTTCCTATATTTACATTTCTATTTCCCTTTCCCCAATAAATATATTTTTATAACTATAGATTGTCCTGATTGATTTTACAAAATAATTGTTAATTAAAAACTTTCCTAAATGCAAGACTGATTATGTAGGTGTCCAATGTGTTTCAGAATTAGCACAAGATGTTTTTTTTAAGTTCCCTGTCACTCCTTGTGTGAGAAAATCCTTTCTGTTTTTGAGAATTGGATTAAACAAAATAGTCATCAGTAAAAAAAAAAAAAGATAGTAATTTTCTATCTGAACAAACTGACAGATGTCAAAAGATTCACCCTGACCTGTAGCAGCCTATTATAATTATTTAATTATTAAACAAACTTATGTGACTGCCCAACTCACACCTCGTGACTCTTTACAACATTAAAAATCCAAGAAATAAAAATCCCACCCCCATTTTATTACAAACAAATTTTATTGAATAAAATTACATTTTACTGGAGAATGATGGTTATATCACAAATTATGTGACTGAACTGTTAGTAGAGAAAAGCAGTCTATCTTACAATAAGAGTAGCATGGTTTTAGTATAGGTAGTTCAGAATCATCACATTTAGAGTTCTTATTTTTCTGAAAAATAGATTGCTTCTTTGCTGTCTTGTGAATATTTCAAGAGTTTCATTAATACTATATTTTTTCCAGGTCTTATTTCTTTTCATAAAACCCTTAAGGCACAGAGGAATTGTCACAAACATTGCCATGAAACCCAATCTGAAACAATGGAAACAAGTAATGCTGTTTGGAATATTTGCCTGGGGCCTCCTGTTCCTATTTATCTTCATATATTTCACAGATAGCAACACCACAGATGCAGTTCCTAGTTCCTTCTCGTATGTTGAGACTAAAAGACTCTTGCCTATTCAAGGCAAACACAGGGTTATCATGGGAGCAATTCATGACCCACCCTTCTCCGAAACAGTCAATGAGATGCTCTTCAACAAAGATGTCTTAGATTCATTTAAGTCAGATTCTGGGAATATTAAAAAGTGGACTGGCTTAGATAATAGTTTTGAAAGTGAAGAATTTTTTCCTTCTCAGTTAAGAAGAAAATCCAAAAGCAATTTTCATCAGAGGAACAGTGATTATTTATTTGCTGCTGGTCAGTCTCAGTTATCAAATAATGTTCAGCGAATAGTGAAATTAAACTCTGCACAAGGGGAGGTTCAGAAGAGGAATATTTTACAGAACACTTGGTTCCCTCAAAAGAAGATAAAGAAAAGACACATAAATCACAGAAGAAGAGAACTGGTTGAAGAGTCCCATGAATGGAATGAAATTTATTCCACAATGTCAAAATCGTTCCTGTTCAAGCTTTGGAGGGGGGATGTCTCCTCCAAGATGCTGAATCCTCGCCTTCAGAAAGCAATGAAAGATTACTTGAATGCCAATAAGCATGGGGTGAAGTTCAGAGGGAAGCAAAACTCCCAACTGACTTCAGAACAGCTCTTCTGTGAGCTCAAGGCACGTGTAAACATCAGAACCATTGATGGCGAGGAAGCTCCCTTTTCAGTCCTTGGTTGGAAAAAACATGTCCCTCAAACTTCACTGAATAAATTATATCCTCGTGGATTTGGAAGCTGTGCTGTCGTTATGTCTGCTGGTGCCATACTGAACTCTTCTCTGGGGCATGAAATAGGTAGGTAAAGATGTTTAGCTTATTTGAACTCTGGTATGTAGCTGGAATCCAGATAACCGCATGTGGACTATTTCTGTACACTTTGCCTTTATAAGATAAGGTAAAAGAAGCAGTGGGTTAGACCAAAGCTTGTAAGAAGGCATCCTGTTTTGTATAGAGGCAACCATATTCTTTTTCTGGAATTAAACAGAAGTCTTCCCATATTGCTATTCTCCAGCAATGACACTATAGCAAGGCATACTTCCTCTGAATCAAGTAGTAATGTGCATTGTCTCCATTTGAAGACAACGAATTTATAAGTATTATGAGAAGGGGTTTTTTTTCTTCCAACACTTAGTTTCTCCTTTTTATATGATCTTTTCTATCAACTACTCCCCCCACCCAAAAAAAAAAAAACTTTTGTGAACCAATGTATTTGGAGGTCTGTGGAGATTCTCAGTCATCCAGGTCATGGTTATTCCAAAGGTGCTTTTCAAAATGCAACTGGACTCGGGTTTTTCCTTGAAGACATTTTGCTTCTCATCCAAGAAGGTTCTTCAGTTCCGAACTGAAGAAACTTCTTGGATGAGAAGCGAAACATCTTTAAGGAAAAAAACAAAGAAAATCCAGTTGCCTTTTGAAAAGCACCTTTGGAACAATGTGTTTGGAGAAGAAATTAGTATATTTTGTTTTTAATATGAATGCATATTACTCATATGACCTGAATCAGTATAGAAACAATGTATATTGCATTTTTCTAAATTTTAAAATATGTATAACACAAATTTAAAAATCTATATTCAACAAATACAGTATATTGAGGGTTAGGGTTTACAAAATATTTGTATTAGGACAATGCATATGGATATAAAAGCAATTTGGGGCATATTTTTCTAAGTGGTTTAGAAAGAGGACAAACATACCTGGGTCTTTGAAAAATTAGAAATTGAGAGAAACAAACTTTACAGATTTATGCATTTCAAGTGGAAATGTTATCAAGCAAGGTTGAATACTCAGTTTATAATATTTTTGATTATATAAACGTATGAAACAGAGTTCTCATTTATTTCAGTTTTCTTTTTTTCCCTATCAAGTAATTATTCAATTTAAATAGAAATGCCACATTTAAAACTTGGTTAAGATTGGAAAGATTTATACACATGCAAAATTCCATTACACTATAAACAGCTGTAACATTCCAATAAACTAGTATAGCAGTCAGTGAGTCTCAGCTTTGGATACATCATATATTTAATCACAAGCGGCACTGCAGTGTCAATTAGGGCAAAGTTCCATTGCTATATGGAAGCAGAAAAGTTTGAACAATGAATTAACTATAGTAACAGATTTTATGTAAAGGCTAAATCATACATTTAACCTTGTTTCCCACCAGATGTTGAACGGCAACTATCAGCATTCTTTACCATTGGTTGATTGGGGCTGCCAGATATTAAAGAACAGCAACATCTGGAGACCCCAGGCAGTACTGTGCCCAGGCAGTGGTGTTCCTAGACAAGTGAATCATTTGAAAGTATGAAAGGACATTAAGGTTAAATAGTTTTTAACCCTCTATATGAAATTACAATAAAAGTATCAGTAAATATAATATATTCATTGTGATTAATGTTAATACAACAATTTGTTAGCTATTCTATTATCATTAACTGTCAGTACATGAATTTGAGTCATGAACAAAATAATCATTTCTTTGCATATAATGCTAAAAAGAAACTTATAAAAGTTATCTTTTAAATTGTAATGTAAATTTCAGTCCTTTCATTTTCCCATTTATTCATTGGTATAATACAACCAAAGGTTTTAGCCATTTTCTCATACTCTCTTTCACTTCTTCTTTTTCTGTCTCAAATCTAAATAAAAACATACATTTTAGCAATTACATGTTCATCATTATCACATAATTCAATTTTGAATTCGGCCTTATATTCTTCAATTCCAAATGCCCTGTTATCTTCTTTAAATCTTTCTGTCAACTATACAAATGAGAACCATTGAAAAGTTTCTCAGTCAGTTGGTCTTTTGACTTCATCTTATAGTCTCCATGTTCTTGTTTTAACAATTCACAATATAATATATTCCAAAAGATGATTCAACATGTTTTGCTTGGTTAATGTATTGGTCAGGGAATAATGCATTCAAAGATTATTAAAGGAAATTTGGATTCCCCCCCCCCCCAGCATTTTTACCTCTTACAAGTAGCAATGTTATGAATAGATTAAGACCTTTAAAGTCTGGTATCCTATTTTACAGAATGGCCCTCCAGACCTCTCTCTGGAAAGCCCACAGATGATGGCATGCTCTCTTTTCTGCTGTTGATAGATCATTGGACAGTCTTATAGCTCTCCAGATCAATAGGCACCAATTGACTTGTTGTTCATAATTGTAAACTTTAAAGCAATCCAAGGTGATGAAGAACATCAGTGCTGTTCTTACAGTCTTCTTAAGAATGCTTGATAGCAATATAAAAATGTGTAGTATTTTTTATTAATTTTTAAATCCCAATGGACATAAATTTGAACTGTTTGCTTTAGTGAAATTAGATTTCCACGTTGTTGAATTTTCCAGTGCAAAAAAATCTAGCATGAGCCAACAGTTTCTGGGACTTAATTCTTAGGATGGTACTCTACTTTTGTCTGTGGGGATTCTCAGTCATCTAGGTCATAGGTCATTGTTTCAAAGGTGCATTTTTCTTCAAAAGGCAACTGAACTGTTTTTTCCTTGAGGAGGAAAACGTTTTGCTTCTCATCTAAGAAGCTTCATCCCTGCTATCAGAACTGATTAAGCTTCTTGGATGAGAAGCATTTTTTTTTCTTCTTCCTCAAGGAAAAAACCGTTTGAAGAAAAAAAACACCTTTGAGACACACTACCTTTGGTTCTCCCAATAAGGAATCCAAGAATTAGAGTGCCTAAATTAAAGCCTGTAATAGGCAGAATCACTTGCTTCCCCCTTTTCTCTAGTTTTCCTCTCCCCCACAGTTTTTCTAAATATAACTGAATAATCTTTGTATCATATTGTACAGTAATAATAAGCATCTAAAGTAGCAAAAACTGCCTCCCTTCCCCTCCATTTTGGTACTCCTCTCCAGTTTTCAAAATGGCTACGGGTTTGGTTGGATTTGTTTTTACTGAATTGTATCTTATTTTTTTATAGAAAGCTAAGTGTTGAAAAAAATGTTAATTAGCTAACATCAGAAGTTGAGAGATGAAAAAGTAATGAATTCATTCCCCTGACTAATAAACTCATGTGGCCACAGAAAGATGTTTTCTCTTGACATCTACAAGACAAAACTCTTAAGCAACGTTTCATGTGTAACCTCAATAAGACACTTTATCCTGTACTTCAGACATGAAAAATACTCTTTATAAGTGCAAAATAAATTATGCAGAACTAAAATATGAACAGTTTTCTTTAGGGATAATGCAAATCCATGTCTGAATCCACTAAGAAGTATGCAAAATTTGAAGTCTTCTAAACGAGGTGGTTCAGGCAGTTTTCCATTCACCCCTCACTACGTGTTCTTCAAGACAGAGAGAGAGAAGAGTTTCTCTATTATTAACTCTCTCAAATATTAAGTTATCCTATGGGCACTTAAATATGTTTTCTTATTTTTACATTTAACTATCCTTCTTTATCTTATTACTTGTTATTCTTTTCTCAAAAACTAAAATGTTTGTGAGCATTGGAAGTGCTATGATTATCCAGTTACTTCAGTAGGCATCTCTGCTCAGCATAAGAGCCATGCTGTCCTAGCACTGAAAGTCGAAACTGGGTAATGTCAAATATTAAGGGAAGTCCTACTGGTTTGAAAACTTCTGTTGTAAAATAGCTTAACCATTTTGTCCTTTTCTCACAATTCAAGTTAATAGATTTTTCTCAATGATAGTTGCTCAGTGTCTCATTTTCATGTCCCTACTCCTTGGAGATTCACTGAATATACATTAATTAAAACATTTTCTAAGCCAAGTTTAGTTTTAAGGCTTTTGAGAGAACAATGACCTTTATTATATAAATACATGTACCACTTTTTCCACTAATCTTTGTCATTTAAACAGAATTAACAGTTTTGTCTCAAGCATAACCTTCCTGGAATCTTTCTTTCTATTTAGTATGTTCACTACATTGTGACTCATCCTTTATTGAAAATGTTTCTCTTGCGTCTGTGGTGATACACATTTCCCTCTCTTCGAAATATTCATTAAACATCCCTATATATATGCAAATAAAGATACCAGCTTGCATATGGAAGAGACCATCTTGAATAATACTTGGCTGAAAAAATTTCTTCCAATTTCCTGAAAGTTTTCTTCCTCGGGGGGGGGAAGCTTCTGTTTTGTATCTCACTCTCAGATGCACGAGAATTTATTTTAGTGATGCTTATGAGGTTTGTTTATTTTTGTGAAGCAGTGGAAGGTACTGTGTTCTGAATCAAGCGTAGATTGGTTATGCTATCATCAGGCAGCTTAACACAAACGCAATGGTACATTCAATCAGATTATATTTTATTCTTCAGGCATCCTCTGACAACACTCACGGTTATGTAAAAGTTCTTCTGAATCTACAGTCATAATCTGGAACCATCACGAATATTGTAAAAAAGGATTAATGCTTCCCATCTCCTTCTTCAGGCATGCTTTCCCGGTATATAGCTTGAAAGTGACTTCCTTTGGGATAGTGTACTTCAATTACTCCCGCCCCCCAGGCATACTTCAATGACCAGTTAGAGTACACAGTTATGATCACATGCCATGGACTACATGGCATGGACTACATTGCATGGACTACATTCCCCAGAATGCTATGTCTTAAAGAGACAGTTCTTAATTTTAGGCTAAACCCTTGATAAGCCAGCACACTCCACGCCTGGGATTGTAAATTCCACTATTAACTAACGAATTAACTAAAGTAAATAACAGTATAGCATAAACAATACTAACTCAACTATCTAGTTGACTAACTAAACAAGGCATATAAGCAAACAATGGAAACTTAACTATCTAATTGTCTAAAATAACAATGCATAAAATGAAGCAATGCAAACAATAAGGTAAACACAGGCATGCAAAGCTTGAGGTTCAATCTTCTAGTTCGGCCTTCCTTCTCAGCAGTACCAGGTCGGTGACAGGTCTGATGTAGAGCTTCATGGCGAAAGATGTGGTCTATCATTTTGGTCATCGGGTCTGCGAGCTGTACAGCCAGTACGGCGCCACAGAGTTCTAGTCTTGGTACAGTGTGATCTTGTCGGGGCGCTAACTTCGCCTTTCCCATGACAAAGCCGATGTGAATGTCGCCCTCCCCGCCGTAGAGTCTGATGTACGCTACGGCTGCTATAGCCTGCGTGGACGCATCTGAGAAGACATGCGGCTCTTTCTTCAGTGCGACAGTGGGTGAGATTGGAACATAAGG
>QLTV01004242.1:1078387-1096887 GCA_003457575.1 Thermophis baileyi | reverse complement strand
TTTTTTGGCAGTCCCTCGACCCCATAGTGATCGAAACTAGGGACAAGAGGAAAATTTTACCTTCCCTCTCTAGGAGGGGCAATTTTCGTTCCTCTCCATACCCTAGGCGGCCCTTTCAGGCTGTGGACCGGGCCTTCAGCTTCCCTCGGGCCTCAGGTCAGTCCGGATTTGGACAGCGCCAGCCGTCCGACAGGTCCGGGAGGCGGAGGCAGTTCAAACGCCCCTATGGGGGGGAGGTGGAGGTCGCTCCTTCAAACGCCCCCGTTGAGTCTCTGACCAGCCCTCCTATTGGGGGCCGGTTGTCCCTTTTCTCCTCTGCTTGGGAGTGCACGACCCTGGATAGGTGGGTCTTAGAGTCTATTTCCTCTGGCCTGCGGCTAGAGTTTCTCTCTATCCCCCCAAGGTTTTTCGTGGCATGTCCCGTTTCCAGTGTGCCCTCTAGGAGGGCTTTGATGGACGAAGCCGTTCGACACCTTCTAGATATCTCGGCCATCCAGCGGGTTCCCTTGGACCAGCGGGGCCGGGGACACTACTCCATTCTCTTTGTGGTCCCCAAATCCTCGGGGGGATACAGGGCGATTCTGGACCTCAAGCGCCTGAACCGCTACATCAAGTACAGGCGGTTCAAGATGCACTCCCTGCAGTCTATCCTGGGGGGTATCAGGAAGGGTGATTTTTTAGCTTCCCTTGATTTGACTGAGGCCTACCTGCATATCCCAATTTGTCAGGAACATCAGCAGTACCTCCGGTTCTGCTATGCAGGTAGGCACTTCCAGTATCGGGCACTTCCCTTTGGCCTATCCTCGGCTCCTAGGGTCTTTACCAAGGTCCTGGCCGCCGTCGCCGCCCACCTTCAGATGGTCCCCGTGCGACTCCAGTGAAGGGTGATTTTTTAGCATCCCTTGATTTGACTGAGGCCTACCTGCATATCCCAATTTGTCAGGAACATCAGCAGTACCTCCGGTTCTGCTATGCAGGTAGGCACTTCCAGTATCGGGCACTTCCCTTTGGCCTATCCTCGGCTCCTAGGGCCTTTACCAAGGTCCTGGCCGCCGTCGCCGCCCACCTTCAGATGGTCCCCGTGCGACTCCAGTGCTACCTGGATGATATCCTAGTCCAGGCGCCCTCCGACCATCTGGCGAGGCGCCATCTCCAGGTAGCCATTTCCACGCTGGAGCAGCATGGTTTCTCCATCAACTTGGAGAAGAGCCATCTTACCCCTTCCACAACCCTGCCCCACCTGGGAACCATTGTTGACACCCTGGAGTGTAGGGTCTTCCTCTCTCAGGAGAGGCGGGACAGCATTGTTCAGTTGGTATCCCGGATACAGCGGGATCGCCGGGCTTCTCTGGCCCTTCTGTCCACTCTCCTGGGGAAGATGATTTCCTGCATTTCCGTCGTCCCTTGGGCGCATCTACACTCTAGGAGTCTTCAATGGTTCCTTTTACCTTTCCAGAAGGCTGGCCGTGGCACTTCTCGGGCCCGGGTCCTGATCCCTCCAGATGTCCTTCAATCCCTCTCGTGGTGGCGATCCATGGCCCTGGACAGGGGGTGCCTTTTTCGAGAACCGTCCAGGGTGGTCGTCATGACGGACGCCTGTCTCTTCGGCTGGGGTGCTCACTCAGACGGTCAACTGGCTCAAGGTCGGTGGTCTCGCAGGGAGTCGGAGGCCTCCATCAATTGGCTGGAGCTTCGGGCAGTTTATCTGGCCCTCAGACACTTCAGGACATCCTTGGCCGGTCGCCATGTCCTCGTCCTCACGGACAATACGACAACCAAGGCCCACGTCAACAGACGGGGGCACCCGGTCACGGTCTCTCATGCGGGAGGCCCTCAGGCTCGGCCTGTGGGCGGAGCGCCACCTACTTTCCCTGGCTGCGGACCACATCTCCGGGGATTCCAATACCCAGGCGGATTGGCTAAGCCGTGCGGAGGTGGATCACGCAGAGTGGCGACTGAACCCTGCCATCTTTCGGTCCATAGTGAGCCGTTTCGGCCTTCTGCAACTGGACCTGTTTGCCACACCGAAGAACTCGCAGCTCCCGAGGTTCTTCTCCCAGTTCCCCTCCCCGGGGGCGGAAGGGGTGGATGCACTCCGACTCCAGTGGCCTGCGGGGCTTCTCTACGCCTTCCCGCCTCTAGCGATCTTGCCTCAGGTCATCAGGAAGGTCCTGGAACATCGGGCGGAGGTTGTCCTCCTTGCACCTTATTGGCTGCAGAGGCCATGGTTCGCGGACCTGATGTCCCTGTCCGTGGAATCACCTTGGACTGTTCCCATCACAGAGGCGTTTCTCACCCAGGGTCCCCTGCTACATCCGGATCCCGGGTGGCTCCGCCTGACCGCTTGGCGGTTGAGTGGGGCGCTTTGAGGCAACAAGATTACGACCCAAACGTAATCCTGATGATCCAGGCTTCGCGCCGCCCTTCCACCGAACGCATTTATGCCTCCACCTGGAAGTCCTTCTGTTCCTGGTGTGCCTCGGAGGGCCTTTCGCCCATCAATATCCCACTGCCCAAGGTACTGAAGTTCCTCCAGCGGGGCATGGACATGGGTCTATCTCCCAATACTCTTCGCTGCCAGGTTGCGGCCTTGTCGTCGGTCCTTTCCTGTGCTGAGGTGGAATCACTGGGTCAGTTTCTGACGGTACGTCGCTTTTTGAGGGGTGTGTCTAACATCCGGCCTCCCGTCATACACCGTTATCCCACTTGGGATCTCCCCAGGGTGTTGCAATCTCTAACAGGAGCGCCCTACGAGCCTCTTCGTTCCACTACCCTGCGCTACCTGTCGTTCAAGGTGGCTTTCCTTGTTGCCATCACCTCGGCTCGCAGGATTTCCGAGCTTTCGGCGCTGTCTGTCCGTAAGGACTTGTGTATTTTCCACTTGGACCGTGTTGTCCTTCGTTTGGACCCCTCTTTTGTTCCCAAAGTGAATTCTGTTTTTCATCGGGATCAGGACTTAGTTCTACCCAGTTTCTGTTCGAATCCATCGCACCCATCTGAGAGGGTCTGGCACACCCTAGACGTTCGTCCGGCGGTTCGCATTTATATTGACCGCACCCGCGGATTTCGCAGAACAGAGGCCCTTTTCGTGGCCTTTCTACCTCAAGCTCTAGGCTGGAAGGTGTCCGCTACGGCCCTCGGGCACTGGATTCGGGGCACCATCGCAAAGGCCTATGAGCTGTCTGGCCTGACAAGACCCCAGGGGATTACAGCACACTCGACTCGGAGTGCGGCGACATCGGCTGCCTGGGCGACGCAAGCCCCCTTGGCGGAGGTGTGTCATGCAGCCACCTGGACTTCTCCCTCGCCCTTCATCCGGCACTATAAGATTGACAAGTTTGCGTCGGCTGACGCGGCCTTCGGCCAGAGAGTTCTTCAGCAAGTGTTGGAGGAGTCTCGGTAATTGGAACTTGGACTGGCCCACCCTAGGGACTATCTTGCTTTGGTAGGTCCCATCCTGAATGATGGCTCCTCCCACGTTGGAGAAGGGGCGTTGGTCTTACCTGATACGCCTCTTCTCAACAGGAGGAGCCATCATTCAGTTCCGCCCTGTTTAAGTCCAAGTTTCCCTTTGGGCTTGTTGCAGATCTTTAGTCCGGTTGACTTTGGAGTAGCCGGGTTCCTTTTCTGCCGGCCTGTTTCTGCCTTCTCCGTTTTTTTGGCAGTTCCAGGAGGGGAGTTCCATTTCCATTGATTGTTTTAATTTTGGTCCACGTCAAGTCTGTTCTTCGTTCTCGCCGGATCTGGGTCATAGGAGGCAGACCCAGCAAAAAAATACAGACTCGGTCCTCGTTCTGAGTGGATGAGGACAACCCATCCTGAATGATGGCTCCTCCTGTTGAGAAGAGGCGTATCAGGTAAGACCAATGCCCCTTTTATCTTCCTGCCCATACATATGTTCCTTCTGCTAATGTTCACTTTAATTTTATTGCTTATTTAAGGTATCCTTGCTTTATATCACATCAGATCTCATGGGGCTTGCTGTCATAGTCAGGTTCAAACCTTACAGTTTTAATATGCAGTTTTGTACCATATTTATGTTGGTACTTATAAGAAAATGCCCCCTACTTTACTAATCTACTTTTTTCTCACTTTTTGTGGGAGAGGAAAAGATGAATGATAGGTGACAAAACATGAAAGAAAGAGCATAGAAGTGGAAAATGCTAGCATCTGGACCTCCTATAAAATGCCATGAATGAGACAGCATGATGATAGAACAAAAAGCTTTTTGGAAAACTCCTTGTATCTCACAATGGAACTGTAAGCCCTTCAAAGTAGTCCAGGCAAGAAACCAGAACCATTAGTACTAACCCTACTACCTTACTATTGCCCTGACTTTGACTCTTTCTCTTCCTGTCTCCCAATTACAGGAACATTCTTTCTCCTGACAGCTACATTACATTGATCGGGTGCCATCAAGCCAGTGACAAACCTTGGTGATCACATTCATTTTTCTCAAGAAGAATCTGATCCCAGCTTGGTCTTTTAGTTCTTACAATGGTGCACCCATTGTTGTTGCAATCAAGGCAACCCAGCTTCCTGCTTCCTTCTCTTTCCTTCAATCTTTCCCAGTATTACAGAATTTTCAGATACTATTCAATCTAGCCAATACCTACCATGTAGAATTCCAGGGCTTATCAATGCAGTATAGAATTGTTTCACAGCAGAATGGCAAAATATTGTATGAATAACTGAACTGTGTCTGATGAGGAAATAAACATTGCCAGGGTATATTCACACTCTCATAATTTAAATGTTGGCATAGCAATACAAGAAACAGCAAAATGTATTTGAAGATAAATATGCAAAATGCATAAAAATACCCGAAGTATATAAACACTAGGAATTTCATTACAACTGAGTATTCCTTCAGAGCATAGCTTTTAAAACAATAGTAAAAAAGGAAATAAGTGTAACTAGTTCTGCAACTAGGTATTTGCATTTATTGTCTCTCTGTGAAAAGAATTATAACAATAGAACCATATTTACATGGATTATTAATTGTTCTGTTCTAATTTAAAAAGCTTAATGAAATTTCTGTTCACATGGACTGCTCACATTTCCATACTAATTTTAAAAGCTTAAATATTTGTCTTTGTTTAGACTGTTTTTTGTACTAAGTCTTGAGTGAATTTAAATATTATAGTAGAATATAATAGAAAATGAGTGGTGTGGTAGCCTAGATGTGCAGCCTCACAGTCAAGTGGCTGTGAGTTTGATTCTAGGTAGTAGCAGATATTTCTCTTTCTGGGCACAAAAGAACATATCTGCTGTGAGCTCCATGTAGGTGTCAGGAAGGGCATCCAGCCAGTAAAAGCTCAGCTCCATTCAGTCACCTCGACTCCATCCTAATACAAGGGATTACAGAGTCGTTAAAAGAAAAAAAATGAGAATATAGTAGAAAATATTTGTGCATAATACCTGCAGATCAAGCATTTATACTAGAATCCATTTAGAATATAGTGGAATCTACTTTTAAGTAAGCATCTGTATGATTGCACATGTATAAAAACCCAAATTATTGCAACGCGCTCTACATGGGGCTACGCTTGAAGAGTGTTCGGAGAGTACAGTTGGTCCAGAATGCAGCTGCGCGAGCTGTCATGGGTGGACCTAGGTACACACATATTATACCAATTCTCCATGAGCTGCACTGGCTCGCTATTGGTCTCCGGGCACAATTCAAGGTGTTGGTTATTACCTTTAAAGCCCTATATGGCTCAGGGCCAGGTTATCTTCGAGACCGCCTTCTACCGCATAGCTCCCAGCGACCGGTAAGATCCCACAGGATTGGGCTCCTCCAGGTCCCGTCAGCTAAACAGTGCCGGCTGGAGGGCCCGCGGGGGAGGGCCTTCTCTGTGGCTGCCCTGGCCCTCTGGAACCAGTTACCTCCTGAGATCCGAACTACCCCACCCTGCTGGCCTTCCGGAAAGCCATGAAGACTTGGCTGTTCCGGCAGGCATGGGGCCGTTGATCTCGCCTCTGTAATTTGCCGAGATCCCGTCACGAAACAGTGTGTATGAGTTTTTAGTTGTTTTTTGAATGTTTTTAATATGTTTCTTTTTAATATTTTAATAATGTTTTTTATTGTTGTAAGCCTCCCAGAGTCCTCCGGGAGTTGGGCGGCATAGAAATATAAATAAACTTGAAACTTGAAATAAATGTAACTTTTTTCACACTAGATTCTCATGATGCAGTTCTGCGATTCAATTCTGCTCCAACAAAAGGTTATGAAAAAGATGTTGGAAATAAAACTACAATGCGCATCATTAATTCTCAGGTAAATCTGTTGCAGATCCATAAATGTATATTATTTTTTAGGAGATATTGACCTTTTGTAAGCAATATGAAACTTAATAAATCCATTTCTAAAAGTTTACATGTATCTATCTATCACCATCCACATAACTCTACAGAATTTCTTTAACCACTCTACAACATAATTTTAAAATGTATAATCTAAGTTATTAGGTTCTACTGTTCGAATAAACTCATATTTTATTTATTAATCAAAAATGGATTGCTGCTCTTAGATAGTTGATAATCATCAACCAGCATATCTATTAGCTTCAGTGTAAAATTCTGTTACCATAGGATTGTAAATAATAAACTTCTAGCTTCATAATACAGTATGTGGGGGGGGGGAAAATAATTTTATATCCTAGGGATCACATAAAATTTAAGACAGAAGAGGAAAATAAACAGGAAAGCCAGACTCAGTGGCTTTGTTGATTCGTCTGTCCCTATCATCTTTATTATTTCATTCTTTATAAATTGTATTTTAAGTAGACAACTTCATTTTTTCTGCATTTTAAATGTATAAATTTATGCTTCCTAGGCAAATAATCAGGGCAGATCTTTTGGATTGTATAATTTTCCAGATATCTAATTCTTATCTTTAAAAATGCATGCAAAAATGGTTTGTAGAAAGATATTTTAAATTAGTTAGAAAGGCATTTTGTGCAGAAGTAAATCTGAATTTTTGAAATTTAAAAATGCCATAGGATGTGGAAATTGGATGGAATGGATATAGATTTTAGTACATACTGTACTGTCATTAAATATTCAGACTGTTACACCGTAAGAACTCACGGGAACTAGATAAAACAGAGATGACATAAACCAGCAAAGTTGTAGAGAATGGAATGAAGCTAAGAGCTGTAAGTGATTAGAGATTCATGACCAAACAGAATGAATACTCTTTTTTAAAAACCTGCAGCACCCTCTTGTGGCAGGTACATTATTCACTTCAAAACAAACTTCTATTTGTATGCATTTTGAATTTTATATTTCTTAACTATGACTTGCAGCTAATAAATTTCCTACTCCTCAGGCCATAATTATTTCTTAAATACTTGTTGGAAAATATTTCATGCCTGCAGTATCCCTGTATATGCTGAAAAATGACTTTACGATTTTTTTGCATGGGATCTCACCACTCTTGAGCATACAGATTGTTCTCGCTTACCAACCACAATGGGGATTGGCAACAACATCACTAAGTGCTGCTGTCACTAAGGGAAACATCACATGACCACACTGCTCTTACAACATCATTTTTGCTTCCATAGTTAAGCAAATCACCACAGTCATTAAAGAAGCATCAATGACTGCCACTTCTTTTTGACTCTGCTTGTCAGAAGCAGGTTGTGAAGCACACATATACCAATCGTGACTGCATGATGCTGCAACAGTTGTAGATGTATCTCCAGCTTTTCATGGTTTACCAATAGCTAGCATTATTTTAACAGTGACAAATACTGATTGAAACCTACACAGAAAAATAAAAAACTGGTTTATTCTATGTAGACAGAAGCATGCTCTTTGGCAGAGCCATTCTCTCTTACTACTTTCTTCCTTGAAAGTGATAAGAGAACACTTACCTTCTTCTCTACAATGGTATTCTACATATGGAGTGTGCAATGGTACTTAAAATTTATTTTCAAAAGTGGGAAGGGGGCATTTAAACCTGATGACAGAAGGATTGGGGGGTGGGTTTAAAGCTAATTTTTAAGCTAAACTGCCAGATGGTAAGAACATAGGTGGGAAATAAAGTTTGGAATATTTTTAGTAGATATGTGTTTCTTTGCATTTAACAGATTCTTACTAATCCTAATTATCATTTCGTCGGTAACTCCTTGTATAAAGATGTTATTTTAGTGGCTTGGGATCCTGCTCCTTATTCTTCAAATTTGGATAAGGTAAGTCATAAGTTATTGTGTTGACACCACTGTGTACTTTCTTTATTCAAAAGAAATGAGCTTCACAGTCTTCCTCAGGGCTTTTGCCAAAACTGAATCTATGATAGGAATTGTTAAACCATTTACGGGGTGTAGATTTGAATGTTTAAAATATTGAAAAGCAATGTTGTTTTTCATATCTCATTGAAATGTATTCACAGAGCAGAAAATGACTAACTCAAAGATCTGTCAGTACATAGTTGGACTTTAGCCATTTTTAAATATCTAGCTTTGGGGAGTTCTCTGTATTTCCAATTTTTTAAAATGTTTTCTGATTCATACGTGCACACATCTATGAACATTTTCTATTTATCCCACTATTCTTTTTCAAGATAAGCAAAGTTTTAGAAAAGGAGTAATAGTAAGCAAAAAAAGAAACGATGAAATAGACAGCAAAAAAGGCATGAGAATGAAACACCACTATTCACTATTTTATCAAACTTGTTTCCACCCTGCTTCATACTCTGCCTTGTGTTTCTTTAAACTTTTCCCTTTTTTAGGATATAAATTCAGCCACAACTTTCTTGAACTTTTCTTTCCTTTCAGTCCATGTATTTTTCCTTCATGTATATCTTTTGCAGCTCGGCCCTCATTCATTTTATTTGCCCAAACCTCCTCATTATACTTTTTCTGTACTAATTGTCAACTCTTGTATTTGGTCTACATTCATTCAGCGACTGTTCAAAGTTGTGACAACGCTGAACGAGTGACACTTATGATTGGCCCTCAAAAGTTCTAGCCATTGCAGCACACCCGTAGTCATTTGACTGCATTCGGGTGCTTGGCAACTGGCTCACACTTCCAAACGTTGCAGAGTCCTGCAGACATGTGCACAAGCAAAGTCAATGGAGAAGCTGGCAGGGAAGATCATAAGTCACTCCTGTCCCTTTTTCTCCCAAGGAGGCTGCTACAGAGCACGAGATCCCAGGAATAGCAATAGCAATAGCAGTTAGACTTATATACCGCTTCATAGTGCTTTACAGCCCTCTCTAAGCGGTTTACAGAGTTAGCATATTGCCCCCAACAATCTGAGTCCTCATTTTACCCACCTCAGAAGGATGGAAGGCTGAGTCAACCTTGAGCTGGTGAGATTTGAACTGCCGAACTGCAGCTAGCAGTCAGCTGAAGTAGCCTGCAGTGCTGCACTCTAACCACTGCGCCACCTCGGCTCCTAAATCTCATACTCCATAGTACATTCATGCCTGACATACCCTCCCAGCCATATTGCATAAAGCTCACATGTCCAACCATGCCATAGCATCTCTTCCCCAACTCAGCTTACTCCATAGCACTCACTCACCCACCGGCCTGCTCGTGAGCCAGGATGTGTGACTTCCTGATAGCAACTTTATTGATTTTGCTATTGTGGCCCGCCAGCTGCCAGCAGAGCTGGCGGCAGACTCGGAGGATGAGGAGGTTGGGGAAGAACTTGAGCCAGTTCTGGAGCCTGGGGAAGGCTCTGATGGATGCTCAGCATTGGACACAGAGATAGAGCCAGGGCTGTCTGGCATTTCCCAGCCACCGGAGAGGCAGCTGCCTTTGGAGTCAGAGATGAGTGAGGAGGAGGAACAGCTGGGGCCTGTTCCAGATGCGCGTATGCGCAGAGCAGATAGGAGAGGTGAACAACGGAGGACAAGGAGTCAACTCGGGAAGCAAAACAAAGGTGGATGCTGAATGGCCCCTCCCTGGCTGGGGAATAAATAGGAGGAAAGGGGAGTGGTGGTTGTAGCAGACAATCTCAATTTCTGGAGATTTTGCTCATTGTGTTTCGTGGGACAAAGACTGCCTTGCCAGAACTGAGGTTTGTTTATTGGAACTGACTTAATTTGCAGCCTTTGGGGCTGGGAGCTCATGGCCTTGCAATTATCGTAACAAGCTGATAAGGCCTATTGCTTCAGTTAACTCCTTGCAGGACTCTTGCCTGGACTTTGTGGGTGAATGCAGTTAATTCACAAGTTGTAAATAAAAGGGGGGTTTTCTTTGCGAGGAGTCTGTTTCTTGCTTCTGCGAAGGCTGGATCAGACTCAGAACATTTGCTTGTTGAAATCTTGCAGAAAGACACAAGTCCAATCACATGAAGGCTTAACAACAGAATTGGCGACTGCACCAATTGATAAGCAATATTGTCATGTGACATCATGCTTTATGACTCCATCACTTAGCAATGGAAATTCTAATCCCACTTACCGTTTTAAACAAGGACTACCTGAAAATGCTGCAGTTGGGATTGCTGTTTACTGAAACTGTAAATATGCAAAGAAATTTGTCATATCCGGGCACTTTTCTGTCTTACCCATTTGCATGGTATCATTACAAAATCAAATAACGGAATCTTGCACCAATAGAGAATAAAACACTATATTCATGCTGTAAAGTACAGCCTCAAATTTTGTCAGCATTTTCTTAAAGTCATAAAACCATAGGGCTGGAAGGGAACTCAAAGGCCTTCTAGTCCAATCCCCTGTTCAAGGCAGGAGCTTTATACCATCCCAGTCAAAGGGTTTATTTATATTCTAGAATTATCTGGAAAGTATGTCAAAAACTCTGCTCATTCTGCTGACCCTTTGTATCAAAACTATCTAAAATATAGGTAGTCCTTATTTAATTATCACAACTGAACCCCAGAATTTTTTGTCATTTTTTTAGAGTTATTGAGTTGCCACATGACCTATTTTGTGACCATTTTTACAATGGCCATAAAGTGAGTGACTGTCATTAAGCAAATTGTGTAGTTATTAAGCAAACCGTGTGGTCATTAAGTAAATTCATTCTGAATGAATGGGTTTTTTTTGCTGGGAAACTAGCAAAAACATTGTAAATGTTGCTGGAAAACTGGCAAAAACATTGTAAATCACAGTCGCATGACTATGGGATGCTGCATCCTGTCCTAAATTCAACCAAGTGCCCAAAATGCCGTCAGGCAACCCCAGGGAGGTTGTGCGGCTGTTATAATTTTGAGGATGGGTCGTAAGTAACTTCGGGGGGGGTGTCAGACATAATTTTGAATTTTTGGTAGTTAAGTGACTGGTCATTAAGTGAGGACTATTGGTAGTTAATAGTGATTAAAATAGTGATAGCCTTTTAAGTCAAAGATGTAGCATTCTGCTGCTACTGTGCTATACACCAAGGTGCATTCATATTTACAAAGATGACAATGTGATACCTTAGATAATTTTTGGTGTATGCTAAGCACTCTAAGAAATTTTTTTTATTTTCCCTGCTAGTGGTATAAGAATCCAGACTACAACTTGTTTACTCCATACGTACAGCATCGCAGTAAGAATCCAAACCAGCCATTCTACATTCTTCATCCAAAATTTATATGGGAGCTCTGGGATATTATTCAGGAGAACACTAAAGAGAAAATACAACCCAACCCTCCTTCGTCAGGTTTCATTGGTAGGTATGTCTGATGGTAGATTTTCTCATGAGTTGTGTCTGTGTAAATAATTATTTATATCAGTTGAAATCTTGAATATCAAAATGGTAAAAAAAAAAAAAATACAGAAACTGATGGAAAGCATGTGGTTCAGTAGTCATATCAACTGTTCTTATTTCCTAATTTTTCAACTGCTCTTATTTCCTAATTTTTTCAGGACACCTGAAATTTCTGAAAAACTCATTTATTATTGAAGTGTACACCACAACTTTTGTCTATGGTGGACAAGCAGCTTTTACTTGGTTTCTTACAAAGATAAAATATAAAATTAATGAATAATGACTAAAGTCATAAATCATCTTACCAGGTCACAGTTCAACTCTAGATATGAAAGTATTTCAAGCTATGGCTTGCTGGCATTTGGGAATTAATTGAATATTTTAGCTTAAGTAACTGAAATTATAAATAAATTTGTATAAAGATGTTTCAGTGATATTTGCATAAACATCAAAGAATTTATGAAACATAATGTCACAATTCAGAGCATACAGATAGTGTCTACTTTCTAATTTAACAAGGTCATCCAGCTGATTTTATGCCGAAGGCAGGACTTGAACTGGAAGTTGAACCTCCCTGTTTCTAGCCAGGTGCCTTAACCACAGCATCAGACTGGCTCTCTTGCCATTAGTTGGGTCATCTTTTTATGCAGTCTTATTTTCTCACTGTATTCTGTGACTTACATTACTAGAGCCTGCAGATCGCTAATACTGTCATTAGCATGGCGCAGATAAATTATTGTTTCTTCCTCTAATTTTAAACCCACAATAATCTTTGAATCCTGCTTTCTTCAATATATATTCAGCATATAGGTTGATTAAATAATGAAAGAGCATACAGCTTTATTTCAGTCTTTTGCCAATGTGAAGCCAATCTGTGCCGTGGTAGTGCAGTGGTTAGAATGCAATATTGCAGGCTAATTCTGCTGACTGCCAGGTGCTCGCTCCTCACTGGCTCAAGGTTGACTCAGCCTTCCATCCTTCCGAGGTCAGTAAATGAGGACCCAGATTGTTGTGGGCAATATGCTGACTGTAAACCATTTAGAGAGGGCTGTAAAGCATTGTGAAGTGGTATATAAGTCTAAGTGCTACTGCTATTCTGTCAAGGCTATGGCTTCTTGTCTAGTGTATAGGTTTTGTAAGAGGACAATGAAATATTTTGGCATTCCCATTTTTCTAAGCATATTTCAAAGTTTGACATGATCAATACAATCAAAGGCTTTTTTATATGTAATTAAGCACATATTGATTTATTTTTGGTATTCTTTGGGTTTTTCAATTATCCAGAGTGCACCAACAATAATGTTTCTTGTTCCTGGACATTTTTCAAACCAACTTGATGATTTGGTTTTCTCTCTTATCACATAGGGCTCCAATCTTTGTTGCATCATCCTAAGCATTATTTTGTTAGAATATGAAGTTAAGGACATACGATAGTTTGCAGGAAAGTCTGCTTTCTTTGGTATTTGTGTTTAGACTGAACTATTCCAGTCTGTTAGCTACTATGTCATTCTCCAGATTGGCTGGCATACTTTGGTTAGAATCTTTACTGATTCTTCTTTTGTTGCTTGCATATTTCTGTAAATATATATAATCAATTCTTGTAGCCTTCCAAATTGGCAATGAAGACT
The DNA here is from genome assembly GCA_003457575.1 of Thermophis baileyi. Classification (NCBI taxonomy): domain Eukaryota; kingdom Metazoa; phylum Chordata; class Lepidosauria; order Squamata; family Dipsadidae; genus Thermophis; species Thermophis baileyi. The sequence goes on along the minus strand of QLTV01004242.1, from coordinate 1,083,581 downwards.
CCTAATTTGACTTCATCATCTAGCACTAGAAATTCTTATAAATAGGTAATATCTTCTAAGATATCTCTATTATGCAGAATTTCAGTATGCTGTCTTTGATCTGCTTGGAGTCAGTTAAATCTTTTAGTATACAAATTTGAAGTTGGAAACGAGTTCAAAAATATTTTGGAAGAATTTTTTTGTTTTGTTTTCGTGTTAGTTCCCAGGTTTTTTAAATTTTCATTGAAGTACTCTCTTTTTTTTTAGCAGCCTTCTGAAATTCCTGAGATGTTTGTCTTTTTTGTAATTAAGTTTTCTGGTTCATTCTCTGAGCTTGTGGGTTGGTTTCTGAACATTTCGTTACCAGGCTAGGTAACATCTTTAGCGGAATTTAGGAGGGGGGTAGGATAAAGATGAACAAATAGAGAGGTGATGTAGTACACAACATAGCTAAATGCTGGCAATACTAATTGGAGCCTTTTGAGAGATTGAGAGACATATACATTCTAGCAGTCAGTTCAGAAATAAATTGATATATAATTTGAGCTCCATTTGCACCAGATTAAAACATAGACATCACTATGTTAAAAAAAAAAGGTTTTGATTGCAAATCTGCTAAGAAACATGGAAGCGAAGACTCTCTATTTTACTTAGCTATGATAGATACATGTATCTATCACATGTATCTTCAGGATACAATATTCCTGCATTCTATTAATGTCTGGCTTTTGGCTGTGACTACTGGTGGGAACTGACTGTTGAATTACACATGCTTTGGCTGTCATCCAGAAGGGAAGTGGTTTTGTCCTTAAACAAATCCAGACACAGAAAGATTTGCAGCACTTTAGAGACAAAGAAATGAAACAGGGATGTAAATCCAGCCTCTGTCAGAAACACCATAAAGCAACTGCTTCAAAATATTCTGATAGGTGCTTTGTGTGTACCCATGCATGTTTGAAATCAATTTCTTATTTGGGTCCTAAAATACTGTTCAACCCTGTTGATCAGAAATGCTACTACAATGATTGCAATGAAGTTTTCAGTTATTATTATGGATTTCTAACTTGGGGCCCATATAATTCACAAATTAAAATTATAAATATGTGATTTTTACTGCTTACTGTGTATTTGACCAGAATGAAATACAATAGACATTAATCCCATATTTTAAAAGAAAGGAGCAAGGATTGCTGACCAGTGTTCGATAAGTTTCAGTTATATTTTGTTTTAAATATTTGAGGGGAAAAACAACACCTTCAACATTAAAGAAATACCATCTGGATTCCCATACTATCCTTTAAAGTAGAGGCTGGGAATTTTTGTCATTACAGATGTTGCTAAACCACAATTCCAAGCATCCTTCCCTAGTTAGGCTGCTGGGAGTTAACAGTTTAGAACATCTGGGGGATCACAGAGTTCTGCCTTTGCTTTACATATCCATTGCAATATTTCCCTTCCTTCAGTCCACAATTGAGCATAATGGATCACAAAAGAGTTAAGAGTATCAATTTAAAAATCAGTTATTTGGGTGTAGATTAATTTAATAACATTGTAGGCTCTGAAATCAGCTGCATTTAAGTGACTTATTACTAGCTTCTTACTGATATCATTGGGACTAAAAGTGATCAACTTACTCTGAATCTTACTCTCTTTTCCCTGAAGAGTACTCTGTATTTCAAAAGCAAAATGAGGTTTGGGAAAATAATACTCATTAAGACAACTGAAGAAAAGATGAGTATCTTTCCCATATAAAGGCACCCAGCAGGAAGAGAACAGAAGCTGGTAGCAGCCAGAAAAACATCTGAACTTTCCATCATAGAGGGCTGATACAAAAATGAAGATCCCGGCAGCCTTGACAGACTTGTAAACTGTGATAAATGAAAGTGATATTAATGACGATTTCATGTTTGGTTTCCTATCTTAAAAAGAACATTTTTTTCCATAAAACTATCTAGTAATTTTTAATTACACCCAGAATTGTGTGACTACAGTATATATTGCAAGCAATTATGTCTTGTTTTATATACTGTAACTCTTAAATTGTCATTTATTTGAGCCATAATGATTACCTGGCAAAATAGTCTGTTGCTGAGTACTGTGATTGCAGAACTAGACATTAAAGAAACTTTTTTAAAAAATAGTTACTAATGAGTATGAAATTGGCATAGGCTGTACCATAAATTGCTTTTTGGCTTTGTTTTTAGTTTCTGTAGTAACAGCATTCATAGCTTGGAAGGAAGGCAAAGTATATTTTATAATGTTATGTAGAAAACACATTTACAATGTGTAATTTCTTTTTATTTATTATTAAATTTATATAGCCACTCATCTCACAATGTTGACAATTTTTATTTTTAGAGTTAAGTTATCTGTTAGTTATCTAGAGACTGTATATGTTTATAAAAACTTACCTTTTTATGATAAAAGTATTCAGAGCTTTTGCATCTATTGTAAAATGGCATATTTAAGTTTAAAAGGAAAACAACCTTATGGCTTTACTGTATGTAAATATTAGAACATTGTCTTTTGCTAACTCTATAGAACAGGAAGAACAGGAACAATACAATTTTTTTCCAACAAAGGAATAAATTATTTTAAATAAATATTAAATTTTCAGTTGAATACACTGCACTGAGCATTGAGCATTGAAATATTTGCAAATATGGTATTGTAGGCATTAAAGAAATTATATTGCTACTTTCTATTTTGAAAAAGGGAGAGTTTGGATAGCTCAGGTCCAAGAAAATTATTAGTTCTTACATTGGTTATGCTACACTCCATACATATTTTCTGAGAGAGAGATAATCTGCCTGAAAATATTCAATTGCCACACACACATGATAAAGGAATCACATGACATACTTTGAAAGGCTATCATAGCCCAAACCAGGATCATCTGCATGCTTAACAGGTGGCTACTTTTAACAACTTCCAATGACGGGGAGTCTACTGATTTATTTTGCTATATTGCATATTGAATCAGTATAGGAACAAGATGCAAAACATTTCAGTAGTCACCTCGGTCCATATCAGCAGAGCCATGAAAAGCAGCTCTCTTCTTCTCATCTGGAAGAGATACTTTGTGATGACTAAGAAGGTCAGAGGCCCAGGCCTATTATTGTGCTATCATTGAGAAAGAAGCAGCCTTCAGAGCCTCCTTATCATACTTTGGGCTTCTGGGATTGAACCTTCAGTGCATAAAGACCTCCTTGTGAAGTTTTTTCTCTCTTTATTTTTAACATACAGTAGCTAGGAGAGCCTTGATTTCTCTTCCAGCAATGCAGGGCTAATAGCATTTACATAAGTAGATACATGAGCGTGCACTCCTCCATAAATTTATCTTACCTCTCTGATGACACTGTGTGCAGTAAAAAGCAGAAAATCACTTTGAAACTCTAATTACAACGCTGGGGAAAGAATTGAAATCCAGAAAGGGGTTTCTTAAACCAGCTTCATTTCCAGCTAGTTTGCACATGGGATTCAAGCATCTTAAGTCTGCAGTGTAGAAGACCCTGTAAACAAAAGAATTGCCTTTCTGTGGCCTCCAGACATTTTCAGACTCTCATGTTGCTCCCTGAATCCCCCACAAGGGCAACTTAGCCAATATTCAGCCTTGGCAACAAAATCTGACCCTGAAACATGGTCATCATAAGGTAGATCGGCTAATTAAAGCAAGATTCAGATAACCCTCAGAGATCCTCTAGCCAACTTTCTTAGTCCTAAGCAGGACTTTTCCAATGTTTAATCTGTCATAGCCATCACCATCATAAACATTATGTTACTGGAACAAGGAGGAACCAAGAAAGCCTTGGAAGTCAATCCATTCATCTAAAATTACATCCCAAGAAGCAAAACGAATTGACTCCTCTGATATGGAACCTGCAATCCCAGTTTTTTTTTAATCAATATTATAACCAAGCCTGTCTGGGTAAGAGAACCAAGAATTTGGGAGGCACACAAGCATAATTTTCCAAACAGACATTCCCAGAAAAATCTTTATTGAATCACTATTGCCTACATTCTGAATGAATGAATGATCTGGGCTTCCTTGGGCAATTGGTTAGCCAAGAAGAGATTACTGGGCTAGATTGACCAAAGGTCCGATCAGAAGGGCACTTCCGAAGTTCTAAGCTGTCAGAAAGTGGATATGTCCAGTAGCTGAGCTGCTACAAAAAGGAGCAGCTGTTAACAAGTTGCATTCACTGTCAGCAAATGTTATTATTCTTGAAATATATTTGTCAGTATTCAACTAGGGAGGACAATCTGTGTATATGTTGTTTTTATGCACTTTTTAATGATTTGTTTAGCTTTGCTTTATTCTTGCATTTTCTTTCTTTCTTGAGTTTGTATTTTAATTTTGTGAATAAAAATAAAAAATATTGAAAGAAAAAGGAGCAGTTGTTAACAAGTTGCATTCACAAATGTTGCCGCATTCTTAAAGAAAAGACAATTCAGATAGTGTTTTCCATGTACTAATATCCAACTGAATTATAAACAGAAAGGTTCAACTTTATTTTTCCATATCTTTGTTTTTATCATAGTTTAAATTCAAAATATAATTGTTTACATACAAGTTGTCCTCAACTTACAACATTAGTGGAGCCTGCCCATTTCAGTCTTAAGTTGTGATGATTGTAAAGAGGGTTACCCTGTGACCAACCTAGTTTTACAACCTTTTTTGCAGTGGTTAAGCAAACCAATTGTTGATTATAGACTGGTTTTCTGCAAAAACATTATAAAACACAGTCGCATGACTGGGATGCTGCAAATGGCCATAAATGTAGGCCAATTGCCAAGCACTCAAAATGTCATGTGACTGTGGGGGTTGGGCAGCCATTGTAACTTTGAGATTGAGTCATATGTTGCCCTGGGAAGGTCCATCATAACTTTGAATGCTAAGCGGGATGATTTGGGATAGATAAGGAGCAATGGTAAACTTTATACAAGTTGATTACAATAACAGTTTGTTCACAGAAAATTTTGAAATTTTAATCTTGCTGTTTTATTATTGTTTTACCTGTTAACTATTTTGTCATTAATATAGTAGATAGATGACAGGTTAATAATCTGCAAATAGAATTAGTACCGTATTTTTCAGAGTACAGGACGCACCCTTTTCCCCCCTAAAAGAGGGTGGAAATGTTGGTGCATCTTATACACCGAATACAGCCATTTTTGGCCTCCTGAAGCTATACCCCCATGTCCCATTTTTGCA
>QLTV01004242.1:1065471-1078344 GCA_003457575.1 Thermophis baileyi | reverse complement strand
CTTCAGGCCTCCCAAAACCTCTGCGCACCCCGTTTTTTGCAAAAACGGGTGAAAAACAGGCCCATTTTTCGCAAAAACAGGGGCGTTTTTTCCTTCCCCCAGCCCCCAGGAGCACTCTGCAGGCCTCCCAAACCCTCTGCGCACCCCGTTTTTTATAAAAATGGGTGAAAATGGGCCCGTTTTTATGAAAAACGGGACGCGCAGAGGGTTTGGGAGGCCTGCAGAGTGCTCCTGGGGGCCGGGGAGGACAAAAACCTTTTTTTTCTTTCTTACCTCTTCGAAATCTTGGTGCGTCTTATACACCGGTGCGTCTTATAGTCCGAAAAATATGGTAGTTTCAAAATTTGGGGGTCTTTAATATTGTTGTAATATATTTATCAGTATTCAACTGGGAGGATAATAGGTACAGATAAGTTAGCGGTTTTTAATGCACTTTTTTAATGTCTTGTTTGTTTAGTGGGGTTTTTTTTTAAATTCTTGACTTTTTCACTTTAACTTTTTTAAATAAAATAGAAAATAGAAAATGATCTTTGAAAGCTGAGCTGTAAGTTGGGGACTTCTTTATTCAGGAGATTGTATAGGTGTTTGAAGGAAATGCCTGTACAGACCCAATGCTTGCAATGGGAGCACAATGTCTTATTCAAAAGTTCAACATTTCACTGGATCCCATTTATCCTTAAAGTCAGATGAGAAAATGGACTGTATTGTCGATTAAAAATAATGCAGAGATTTGCTACTATTTTAATAAATCAAAGGATTATGCTTATCTTGCAGCACAGAATTTAGTACCATATTCTACTTTTTATTCTAATACACAGTTATATTATTTTCCTGTTTATGCTGCACTTCATGCTCCCAAATCTAGCATCATCCAGATGTGTTGGTGACTCTGGTTTCTGGTAGTTGCTATTATAACCAGGTTGAAGCATGATTTTGTCCTGGTAACCAAACATGTATATTAATAACAAGGTACAATAAAATGTTTTTAACCTTAATTTTGTGAAAGCCAATTCCATTTAGAAATGTTTGATTTGACATTTGTATCTGCAGCCATGAAAAGAAAAAGGGAGTTGACATTGTAATTGCATATTACAGTCTGTGGCGAAACTGCAGTTATGTATGTGCTTTATTTTTAGGGATTTTCATCATGATGTCCATGTGCAGTGAAGTCCATGTGTACGAATATATTCCATCCATCCGACAAACTGATCTTTGCCACTACCATGAACATTACCATGATGCAGCTTGTACCCTGGGGGCTTATCACCCTCTGCTTTATGAGAAACTGCTGGTGCAGAGGATGAACACAGGAATGAAGGAGGATTTATATCGGAAAGGGAAAGTGATTTTGCCAGGGTTTCGGTCAGCGAGATGCCGCCGACGATTCTGGTTCCCATAAGAATGATATCTTTCTCAAACAATGTGCAATAAGGTGCTATAGTCATACTGATAAATAGCAGAAATACTTGAAAAATGGATCCTAGACTAACCAGTCTTACGTCTACAGTGTGTAGTTAAGTAGCAGGCATGACGGAAATTCTTGTTTCTAGGGCCTCTTATTTTTTCTTAGCAAGGTTTTTTTTTAAAGATGTAGCTTTTTGAGAAATGCAAAATATAGTGAAAATAAACTTGAGTATTTATATGTGGTCTGCCAGAAAACATCAAATGTTTCTACTTACATGTGTCAGATTAAAGCCTTTTAGAGGAAGCATTTTATTAGTTTAGTGTAATCCAATAAAACCGTTCTTAGAACAAAAATAAAAATGGAATGATAGCAAAAACTTCTAGCCTAGGATTTCTATCCTTTCCCTCTTCTAATTTTTTTTTAAAAAAGAACAATAAAAAGAACAAAAACTGGATGTGTATTTAATACAATGAGCCATATTCTTTTCATGCTTTATTTTGTCTAGTGCTAGAACATGGCATCCCAGTCTTACAAGTATTTTGTGCTAGTCTATTTTAAAATTAAGACTGTATTTGATTAAATATATAGATAGATTTATAGATAGATAGGAAAGAGTGACAAGAGAGAAACTACCTATTATTTCAGAAAACAGTTTATTATTTTGACCTGATGCATTAGCCAAAAACCCTCAAAAAATCCACAGGGGAAAAAAATATTCTGCAGAGTGGAAGAGAACATGGTTTGTATGCAGGAGATTCCAAGTTAAATTCCAGCTAGAGGGAAAAAAATCTAACCATTGCCAATAAGTATTGGATTAGATCAGGGGTGTCAAACTCCTGGCCCGTGGGCTGGATGCATCACGTGCTGGCCACGCCCACCCCCGTTTTAGCAAGGGGGGAAGTCATGATACGTCACGTGATGACAACGTGACGACGCGAGTTTCACACCCCTGGATTAGATGGATCAGTGATCTATGAAGCAGGTTGTTTGCTATAAAGCAACTTATACTGATGGAGGAATATTAAAGTGCTGCTTTTGCCTTTGACAATTTGTCCAGGTTCCGAGCAGGGGAAATAGATGTAGAAATTGATACTGATATGGATCATTGAAAAATGTTTATTAGAACAAACTACATCTAATCAGTTGTCCATTTTTATTCCAAAAACAAACAAGTTGGTGCCTCAGGGAAGTTCAGATGTAGAGCTTAAAGCTTATAGACCCCTATGGAGACAGAGACTTCCTCTGAATCCAATATTTGGGCATTAGCTAACCATTTTCTTAAATATGAAGATCTGTTGAGCTGCCTTGCCTAATTGCAAGTGAGTATTTGGCATTACCAAAAACATTTACTTTGTACCCTGACTAAAATTGTAACTTTTTCAAAATTAGTTTGGGTCAAGATGAACAAGGCTGGTATTTCAGAACTACATAGGAAACACTTTTTTTAAAGAAAAAGCTGGAAACACTACTGTGTACTAACTAAAATCATTTACATAGTATACATTTTTATGATATGCGCTGAATCATAAGCAGGCCTGACGGGGAAAAATTGCCAACTGTACATTCTGTTCTTTAGATAAACATACTCTTTTTAATATGTGCACTCAGCTGAGTTTGGAAAAAGAATTTCCATCCATGTGCACCTGCTGCTTTTTACCAATAAGCAGCCAAATGCTTATTATTTTTATTATTTTAAAAAGTATCATTTGATACATGTCAGTATACTTTGAGCAGTCACTTTAACCAAGTGGCATTTGATATTCCTTCAAGAATTTTTATTCAGTATATAGTGCCAAATGGTCTTTTTCCAAGTATTGCCTGTTTTCCAAATATCGACTAGCACAAACTTATGGATGCCATGATCCTATTTTTGAACTAAACTTTGTTTCTTATGTCACCATTTTAAATATTCCAGTGCAACCACTTCTACCATTTAAGTTGTGGTTGTTTATTCTATCAATTACAATAGCCTTAGGCTGTGAAGTTTAGATATATATATTCTTAGCTCTTCTTCTGAGATTATTGGTTTTTCAAGAGAAGAGCTCCTGTATATTTTACTCCTATGTAATCCGAGGGGAGAAATAAGAGAAAAAGAACAGGAGGATTTTGGTATGCCACTCTGTTCTTCCTAATTCTGTGTTACTAATTTTTTTAAATGTCATGAGTAGAAGAAAGCAGAATAATTATAGATTATTGGAAGTTTATTTCTTTTGAGACAGTAAATGAATGTGAACTAAATGTTAAATAGAATGTGTATATTTTTAGGTCACCTTACTATATATACAAAGAGGGGGAGAGAGAGCACGCACACGTGCATTTTGGTTTATCTATAAATACTGCATTATTAACATTTGTACTATAATTCAGTGAAAAATCTCACAGACGCATGTAAATTCTGTTCAAGAGTTCGCTTTATTTGCTGGTTTAAAGAGCAAGTACAGGTAGTCCTTGATTTACAGCCACAATTGAGCCCAACATTTCTGCTGCTAAGCAAGGCAGTTGTTAAGTAAGTCATGTCCTATTTAATGACCTTTTTGCCATGGTTGTTAAGTGAATCACTACAGTTAAGTGAGTCATGTACTTGTTAAGCAAATTTGGCTTCCCTCATTGATTTGCAAATGACAATCCCAGGACTGGGTTGCTGAAACCATCATAAATACAGGCTGAAGTTTTATTGGGTGGCTGTGGGGATGCTGCAACAGTCATAAGTGTGAGAACTGATCATAAGTCACTTTTTCAAGTGCCATTGTAACTTTGGTCATTAAATGAATGGTTATAAGTCAAGGACTACCTATAATGTTTTTTTTAAAGGCAGGGATTGATTGGAAAGGTAAGTTTCAGTTGACACAAAGACTATACTGATAGCCTCACTTATCTCTGTATTGATAGCGATACAGGTGAAAAGCTGCACTCAACTCTTTTGGTAAATGATTCATTTTCTGTTATTTTATGGTCTATACTTTCCACTGTGAATTTTTTAATGTGGTGCTCTCGATTTTTATAATAATGCCTTCAAATGGTGAAATTGAAATGTTTTTATGTATATTGCAGGGAATTAACTATCGAGCCAATTTTCCGTTGCTAGACAAAAACACAATATTCATTAAATTGTATTCTTCTAATCTTATATATAATTTGAAGGCGTATTTAACCTATCATTGGTCTTCCCATTAGCCTTGCTTTCTGAAATCTTGTTTTTTAATCAGTTTATATCCAACATGTGTGCTCTTATTCTGCCAGAGCACTTAAAAAGAGTAAAACCCACATTAGAAGTAGAATCCAGTTTCCTATGAATTTCAGCTTTTATGATGTTAAAAGATAGAGTTCTTACATTCAAGATTAGACATTCAAGATAAATTGAAAGTGGGGTCCCTGTTTGTTGGAATTTTAGAAGTCAAGGGTGTCCAGATAAGATTTTTCATTGGCCTAGGAGAGGAATTGTGTGCTCTGTGTAGTCTTCACAGAATCCACAGTGTTGCTTAGTTAAGTCTCTGATTCAATTTCTCTGATGGAACCTGAGTTGCCTTGAACTCTGAAAATTTAATTACTTTTAATGAGTACAAATAGCCCTATTCATATATAAACAATGCCTTCTTATGAATCAGAAGAGTTTTCCTGGGTTTAGTTCTAAAGATAATATTCTAGTACTCTCAAAAGGATTTACTTTCAAATCGAAAGTTAATCTTAATCTTGAGGCAATTACAAAAATTGGAAGATGAGAAGTATTTAGTATCATTTCAGTTATATAATGGTGGGATTAGTACAGAAAGTCCCTGGATGACTTTGGGCTAGTTGTTAGCCTCAAAAGAGTTGTTGTAGAGGGAATTAAATTGAAGAATAATGCTGTATATGTTGCTCTGAATTCCTAGAGAAAAATAATGATGTTGATGTAGCAAGCAAACATAACACTTAAATCATACTTTAAATCAGAATAACAGAGTTGGAAGGGACCCTGGAGGTCTTCTACTCCAACCTCCTACTCAAGCAAGTAACCCTATACCATTTCAGACAAATGATTGTCCAATCTCTTCTTTAAAATCTGCAGTATTGGAGCACCCACAACTTCTGAAGGCAACTCATTCCACTGATTAATTGTTCTGTCACAAAATTTCTCCTTAGTTCTAGGTTGCTTCTCTCCTTGATTAGTTTCCATCCATTGCTTCTTTTTTCTGTCTTCAGGTGCTTAGTTGACTCCCTCTTCTTTGTGGCAGCCCCTGAGATATTAGAACACTGCTATCATGTCACCCCTAGTCCTTCTTTTCATTAAACTAGACATACCTAATTCTTGCAACTGTTCTTCATATATTTTAGCCCACAGTCCCCTAATCATTTTTGTTACTCTTCTCTGCATTCTTTCTAGAGTTTCAACATCTTCTTTATATCATGGCAATCAAGATGCACAATTTTTTTCAAGCCAAAAACATGCTTGTCCCTTCCGTTGCTATCCCAGGATAGCCTGCCAAACAGTGGGTAAAATTAGTACAAAGAAGTAAATGACTAAGGACAGGACAACTAAATTTGCACTACTTTAATTAAAATGTACATCTCATGTACATAACAGGCAATAATAAGCCTTGGCTTCTGTGCTGTGTTATTTCCTTCTGGTGGAGAGATGAGATCACTCTTCTTACTTAAAGTCACCATAGTTTATCATTACTGCACATCTATATGTCTGAAAAGTGCAAATTATTGTTAGTTTAAATTATAGATCAGTGGTTCTCAACCTTCCTAATGCCATGACCAACCCCCCCCACGACCTGCCCCGCCGCCGTGACCCCTGCCCCGCCCCCTCCCCACACGCGATGAGGTAACAAAGGGGGCGTGGCACCAGGGGTGAAATGCTCCTGGTTCGGGCGTGCCTGCGGGTCGCCAGATAGCTGGTAGCGACGGAAGCGGGAGACTTCGGCCACCCGCCCGGACGCCGCCATTTGGGTTCTTTTACCCTCTGCGCATGCGCAAAGCATTCTGCGCATGTGCAGAGGGTAAAAGAACCCAAATGGCGGCATCCGGGCGGGTGGGCGCTCCCACTTCCGTCGCTACCGGCTGTCCGGTGACCCACAGGCACGGCCGAACCAGGAGCATTTCACCCCTGCTGACGGTGGCACCAAGATGGCAGGCTAGCGCGCGCAGCAACCCCTGTGAAAGGGTCGTTCAACCCCCAAAGGGGTCGCGACCCACAGGTTGAGAACCACTGTTATAGATAGTTGCCACAATCCAGGACAGAGCGAGGAAGTTCTTTGTCTTTTTTGGAGGAAGTTTTCTTAAAAGCAAAATCTTTGATAATTATGTGAAATTTACCTGCTTATGCTATCAGTGTTGACTTTAACAAAGCAGCAGGAAACAGTAACACTTTTTAGCAACGATATTGTCCAAATTTAGGGGCCATGAAAAATAGCTCTATTGCTGCAGATAACTACCCTGATTTAAATTTAACATAATTGATCCTTTGGTAACATAGTAAAGTACATTGGGGGGGATGTGTTCATGCCCATATATAAATAGCCTCATTCCAGATAATTAAACTATGGTTAGCACAACCTTGGCAAATGTCATCTAGTATTTTGGCCTCTAGTTTCTATCATCTCCAATTACTGGAATGGAAATGGTGAGAATTACAGTCTAAAACAGCCAGATTTAAAAGAGTTTAATCCAAATGACTGAATTTAAACTTTAATGAATACATCTAAGCACACTTATTTGAAAGTATAGTCTAGTAGAGTCAGTGGTATTTATTGCCAAAGGGGGGGTCTGAGTTGTAAATATGTGTAGAGAGGTGAAATGTGTGCTTGCAATGTTTTAGTCTTAGTTTTTTTCTCATAGATGAATTATTAAAAGCAAGCAGAACAATTTGGACTAATTTTAAGGCAATCATGGTAAACTGGATTTCAGAATGTAAAGGCTTTGCTTGAAGAGGTTTTGAAGCCACAGAGCAACGGACTTATATTTCCTACTTAGCACCATATTTCAATTGGGCCAAAGATGCCATGTCAGCCCTGTGGTTATGTCTTTCATCCTTAAGTCAAGATATTAGTATTGTGTATAGATTGAAAAAGATATGTATTAATAAAGAAAAGATATGCATTAGTAATAATTATTAAAAGAAAGTCAGCTTATTAAATATAAAATATTAATGAATGTACAGGTAGTCCTTGTGTAACAACCATAACTGTTGTTAAGCAATGCAGTCATTATGCAAGACATCAAGTGACCATGAGGGGCTTACAACCTCATTTCCACCACAGTCATTAAGTGAATCACCTGTAGTCATTATGCAAAACATCATGTGATTGTGACTTGCAAATTTATTGCTGGCTTTCTCCATTGGCTCTAGTTGTTGGAAGCCAGCAAATGGCAATCACATAATTGTGGGACATTGCAACAATTGTAAGTGTGATGAAACAAACAAGGCAGTTGTTAAGCAGGACTACTTGTATTGGAAAATATTCAGGCTCTATATGATACTTAGCACTTGAAAAATGTGCTGGTTTGAACTCTATTCAACAATTATTCTAGTCACAGATTAAACTTTGAACTATGTAATGCAAGTCAAAGTTCCTCATTTAATTTGATTACAACCCATACTTTTTACCAGTTTAAATACACAGGCATGTATATTAAAAAGTATGCCAGTGTGGTTTTCTAGTGTTCCAGCTGAGCATGTACAAGCTGACAATTACTGTTTTTTGTAGAGTTCAGAAGCTCAACCATCTACGGCTTATGAAGGTAAATTAAATATCAATTGAATTCCATTTAATATCCAACTTTTTTTCACCTGGTATTCTATTATTTGGAAATAAATGAATTACACTGTGGGCAATTTTTTAAATAAATTTCCCTTTCAGAAATAGAGGTGGTCATAATACTGTCTTCAGTGTAGCAAAAAATACCTTAATAACTGATTTAGATTTTAGTAACTGATGCTTCTTGAAAGTTTATGGAACTAACTTTTAATATTGCAAATTTCTGTTGCTTAATAAAGGACTGTATCCTATATGGTTAGATCAAGGCTGGTTCGTGCAACAAACTTTCCCTTTTGGAAAAGAAAACGAAACAAATGGCCTCAACCCATGGCTGAATCTACTGAATAGAATGGACTGTGTGGTAGGAGAATTGCTCTTCTTGGGAATCTTTCCCTGTTGAATTTTCCACTTCCCACTGCAACTCTCCAAGATGTAGCTAGTAATATTCAGTTTGATACTCTGTGGGAAGACCTTTGGGGGGAATAGAAAGCTGCAGCAAGAATTAAGAAAAGTCAGTTGCACAAAGCTACCTTTCTCCTCATGCAACTTTGCATACAATGCATGAGTTGAAATTTGTTCTTAAATTATTATCTGTGAACTGGATTCTTTAAAGCTAGTTGCTGAGTTATTCAGTAGAAAACTGTGTACTTTTTAATAGCCTTGATAATTATTTTGTATGATGATTTTTAAGTCAATGTACACTCTTCAAGAAATGAAAGTTTGAGATTTTTCCAGGAGTCGTGTTTTTAAAAAGTGTTTGTATACATTTTAACACTTTTGTATTTTCTATTTTGATTTTATATATTTTTATGTATGAATAGTGTATAGACTTTCTTGTAAATAAAGTTCTTTTTTGTAAATTAGAAGCACTAATTGTTTCCTTATTTAGCTTGAAGAAGTGAAATTGCCTGGGCTAGATATCAGCTACTTCTCCTCACTCCCTGGGCTACAAAACAGCTACTTCTTCACAATCCTGTCCTCACTCACAGTAGTAACAATGCTACCCTGGCCCATCTGGTTGCACCAGCCCAACTTCACCTGCCTTAAAAACAGCACCGAAGACCTGGCCCTTCCCTTAGCCTTTTGGGCTACCTACCAGGAAGACGATTGAATGATATGATAGAATTGTCTGGAGTTTGGCTTCAGTTTTACTCTGGCATGGCCACTGGACTTTTGTTGTTTTAGCCTGTCAAGGCTGTCTGAATCCTTGTTAACTGCCCAGAGACACAGACAAATGAATCTTCAAGGATAAAATATTGTAAATGTTTCATGAGTTACTAATTAGAACTAATTAACATCAAATGGTTTGGAGACCAGTGAGCTGGTCAGTTTTCTAAATTAATTTAGGTGCGATAGAATTACTGTATATACTTGTGCATAAGCCCATCTGCAGATAAGCTGAGCCAAATTTTTAACCAAAATACCATGGAAAAATTAAATGCCAATAAAATTTTAATGTTAAATATTTAAAAAAATAAAATGTTAAGTTTTTAAAAATTATTTTTTAAAAAAATTAAATACCATTTAAAATGTTAATTTTGTAAGCAGCACAATGTCAGTGAGTTGGGAAGCCATATAAATTTGTATAATAAATAAGTGAAAAATGGTCCATTCTCAGATAAGCTGACCCTCTAAATCAGGGCTGTCAAACTCCCGGCCCGCGGGCTGGATTTGTCACATGCTGGCCACGCCCACACCCAGCTTAGTGAAGGGGGGAAAAGTCCCGATATGTCACATGATGCCGCCGTGACAATGTGAGTTTAACACCCCCTTCTCTAAATGTTTGTATGTTTTAATTTTCAAAATTGGCTTATGCACAGGTGGCACATTTTCCATGATATTTTGCTTAAAAATTTACGGTCTGCTTATCCACAGGTGGCCTTATCCATAAGTATATACAGGACATATGGGTACTTTTTTAAAAGTTAAAGGAAAAACCTATCATATATACCAGGGGTGTAAAAGTGGTAGCCCGCAGGCCGGATGCGTCACGCACTGGCCATGCCCACCCCCGGTTTAGCGAAGAGAAAAAAGTCGTGATACATCACGTGACAACGTGACACTGCAAGTTTGACACCCCTGATATATACTAACATATGCCCGTTCTCACATAAGCCAAACTAAATTTTTAATGTATTTTAGTATCTAAAATCTTTGTTGATCCACAAATATATATGGCAATAACTAATAGAGGAGTGATGTGCTGTAAAAGTTGGAATATTAAATTATAAAGTATTTGGATGTCCCTTTGTAGGGGGCAGAAGAAGTATTGGCTTTAAAGAGGAAAATGTAGCCTTAATACCTCCCCATAGCTCCTGAATAAAGCTCAAGAGCCCTCTTAAATAGATCCAATCTATTCTAGGTCCCTTATATGCCCACAGCCTATTAGCAGATTTACATCCATTCTGCCTTCACTGAAATCAATGGGAAGGCTGATGATACTACTAAGTTTCTTTCCACCTTACTGTCATGAGCCCAATAATAGCAATAGCACTTAGACTTATATACTGCTTCATAGTGCTTTACAGCCCTCTCTAAGCGGTTTACAGAGTCAGCATATTGCCCCCAACAATCTGGGTCCTCATTTTACCCACCTCGGAAGGATGGAAGGCTGAGTCAAGTTTGAGCCTGGTGAGATTCGATCTGCCAAACTGCTGGCAGCCGATGATCAGCAGAAGTAGCCTGCAGTACTGCACTCTAACCACTGCGCCACCACGGCTCTTAATAATACCTTGACTATGAGAGCTAATCTACTTAGTGATCTGCCTCTGGTGGTATTGCTCCATTAATCATTAATTCTATTGCACCTAATTTAATTTTGAAAATGAACTAGATCACTGGTCTCCAAACTATTTGTTGTTAATTATTTCTAATTAGCAACTCAATGAAACATTAACCATAATTAGCCATTAACCATTGAAGCCTGACTTGATTGCCTCCTGCCTACCACAGGGAATGAGAATAATATTTTAAAATAGAACATTCAGCAACAGTCCCTAGTGTCGAAAATATATTTTCCCTTATGTGTGCATTGTAACTCAATTTTCTTGCAATGAACGGTCCTCATAATTCCTTATGAAGTTTTGTTCTAGGTTTAATACACCCAGAATGCCAATTTCAGCAAATGCAAAGTGCTTGTCAAAGTAAAATTTCCAACTCACAAAAAGAGGTAGTTCCCCTATATACAGCATTGGTTAGATCCAGAGGTGGGTTCCTACCGGTTCGGACCGGTTCACCCAAACCAGTAGCGACCCGCTGGTGACGTCATGGTGACATCACGGAACCGGTTCTGTTGGTGCTGCCATCTTTTTTGGGGGGGATTTTTTTAAAAAAAAATTTCCAGTTTTTTTTTTCTTCTGCGCATGTGCAGGAGCCGAGTTTCTGGCACTCTGCATGCATCGCCATCTTGTTTTTGGCTTTTTTTTCCCATGAGACGTGGCCACGCAGCGCGGGAGGAAGCGAACTGGCAGTGAGGTAAGTTAGAACCCACCCCTGGTTAGATCTAATCTTTAAAATTGTGTCGAATTCTGAGCATCACACTTTTTTAAAAAATGCAGAAACATGAGAACAAGTTACATACAAGGCCAGCATTAAGTAAGCAGGGGCAGTGGTTCTTAAACTGGGTCAATTATCCCTTTTCCACATATTGAATAATGCCATCACATACACACAGACACACACACACACACACGTTTTACCCCATGTCAGCCTTCCAATGTAAGCCAAACTTGGAAACCAAAGACACACACCCCCCCAACAAAACCTGGTGTTATTATAAAGCTTTTGTCGCCAAATCTCACATGTCTGATTGTGTGTCCTTCATCCCTCCCTTTATCTTCAAGAGAACTAGGGATGGTCAAGTCTGATGTGCTTTCTTAAACTGCACTTCTGACCTGGACTCAGATTTCTTTTATCTGACCATTCTCTTGGTTGTATCTCTTCATCCTGTTCCTCAAAGTTACTTTTTGACCATTACACAGAAAGATCTCAGTAGCGGCATTCCCAAACTGGATTTTTGACCCACAAACAAGCAATTACAAATTTGTCCATAACTTCCAGGTATATCCTCCAAGTTTAAGAACTGTTGGATTAGGGGACGAAAACAAAATATTACAAGGCGTATGGAAGGAGAATCTTTAGAAAATCCAATGTGGAAATAATAGCAGCTTCAAGAAACAACTTGTTGAAAGTCAAAGATTGTTTTCTTCAGACCCCACAGTGCAGGACACAAGACCAGGTTCTTGAGTTGCAGGAAAAGAGATTCTACTTGAAAGTTAGAAAAAACATAACTGTGATGAAACATCTGCATTCTCAGGAGGGAGGGGCTGTTTTTCAGAGGGCAAAGAGACAGTGGCACTTAGAAAGTTCAATTGGCAGGAAGGGAGTTAGACAGCTCCTCCCTAGCTTTTTCCAGAGTGTATCGGTGGTTAGGCAAATAGTTGCTTTAATCTGGCAAGATTTCATCTATAGGTGAATAAAGAAAACTACTTAAGTAACTCTACATGTCGTTCTTGGTTTTTGGGACCTGACAATAACATAACAGTAGTTCAGAAGTGGAATGAATTACCTGGTAAGTACTTCACATTTATTTATTTATTTATTTATTTATTTTATTTATTTAGTTTCTTAAACATGTACAAGATAACAGGTATAAGTATAAACATGGACATGTTTATACTTATAAATAATATTTATTTATTATAAATATATAATATATATATTATATAT
>QLTV01004242.1:1053270-1065280 GCA_003457575.1 Thermophis baileyi | reverse complement strand
TATTATATATTTATAATATATAAATATATTATATATATATATGACATGCTAGTTCAAGCATTATGTATGCAATTTGCACTTCTGTGAGAGCAAGTAATGAAGCTCAGTGCCCTAAATGGATTTTTTTCTCTAAAAAAAAAAAGTAGCACATGATAGAGGCATGCATACTATTGGAGGCATATATACTAAAAAATGTGAACAGGTGACAATATGCCTTTCGGGACATGGTGGAAATTCTTAACTAATTGGGGGGGGTGTGTTATACTTGATTCAAAACAATATGCGTAAGACTTTTTGTGGCTCAACAAGCATGAACTGAGCTTTCTAGTTTTCAAAAAGCTTCTACTTAACAAGAAAGTAGAATTTATTTTATAAATAAATAAATAAATAAATAAATAAAGCTATAGATGAAACGTAGCCTGGCTTATAAGGATTTTGGTTTAAGGAACATCTTACATGCTTTTGCATTTGGAATCTGTAAACTATGTTTTAATCTTGCATTACTTGGTAAGGTATGAATCAAAATCAACATTTAATTGTATATCCTAATTAGTAAACTAAGATTGCATCAAAGTTCTGGACACAGCTATGAAGAAAAAGAAACCATAGGTACAGCTATGATTATATCTGAATCATCTATGTTGCTCAATGTCTGGAGATCACAAAGAAAATCTATGTTTATTATGTATGTATTCATTTAGTACCTGCAACATGACCCCTAGTATTATAAAGACTGCACTACAGTATTATCCAAAGCAATCAGCAATCTTTTGGGAATATTCCCTCTAGTCCAAATACCTAAAGTTCAGCAGAAGGGATTACAACTCCTCCCAAGTCAAAAGCTGCCCAGAGACATCGGATACGAGATGGGCAACATTTATACGTTTTATAAATAAATAAATAAATAAATAAATAAATAAATAAATAAATAAATAAATAAATAAATAAAAATAAATAAAAATAAATAAAAAAAATAAAAAAATAAATAAATAAATAAATAAATAAATAAATAAATAAATAAATAAATAAATAAATAAATAAATAAATAAATAAATAAAAAAAAATAAAAAAAAATAAAAATAATAAATAAATAAATAAATAAATAAATAAATAAATAAATAAATAAATAAATAAATAAATAAATAAATAAATAAATAAATAAATAAATGCCTTGTTCATGCCTTTGACATTTCATATCAGCACTTTCATAAAGCATATACTTTACCATTTGCCAGGGATCCACGTTTGGTGGTTCGAGGCAGTGGTCTTTCTCTGCTGTGGCGCCTGCCTTATGGAATATTCTCTCCCTGGACACTAAGTTAGCTATATCAGGGGTCTCCAACCTTGGCAACTTTAAGAGTTGTGGACTTCAACTCCCAGAATTCCTCAGCCAGCTTTGGTGGCTGAGGAACTCTGGGAGTTGAAGTCCACTAGTCTTAAAGTTGCCAAGGTTGGAGACCCCTGAGCTACCAGTATATCACTTCTGATGTTCTGAAAGTCCATCAAGATCTGATTATGCCATCAGGCCTGGTTATGTCCCAGGGAACCAGAAACTTGTTTAGAAGGTTCCACTATTGAGATAGAAGTACTCACACATTCTCTGCTTGGGTTTTTCACATATTTTTAATTTTAATGATCTCCATTTCTAATACTCACTTTTTTTCTACTTTTAAATATCTGTTTTTATATATGTATTGTTTCTTTATTTACAGTGTACACTGCCCAAAGTCACTTCTTGTGAGATGTGATATAAATGTGATCAATCAATCAATCAATAAACCCAGATACTTCAGGATACCCATTACTCCCTAACATATCATGTCTCTATCATGTCTTGGCAATGCTATATTTTTTCTTGTGATTGTTATATACGGTAAGTAGTGAAGTTTATTGAGTTCCCGTATGTTGGTATGCTCTGTTTTGGCAGCAGAGTGAGCAGTGTATGGAATGTAAACATTAAAAAGGAGGTGAAATGTCTCCAGGTAGCCTTTCTTTCACACCTGAGATTGGGAAATGGCTCTGAAGCAGTCAGTCCAACAGGTGTAACTTCTTCCAGCTAAATCTTCAGTGGAAAAGGTTTGTATATTTGATGTTTCATTCTACCACATCATAACTAAGAGTTACTAGTTATGGAAAAGCTAACAATGTTCAAAAGAGAGAAATCATTCAGCCAGAACAAGATTTTAGTTATCAAAAATAATAAGAAATCAATTATCTGCACCTCTATAACTGTCTGGTTTGGTTCTGCAACCCAACAAGACAGTCACATACTTCAGAGGATAATTAGAACTGCAGAAAAAACAATTGCTACCAACCTGCCTTCCATTGAGGACCTGTATACTGCACGAGTCAAAAAGAGGGCTGTGAAAATATTTATAGACCCCTCACACCTGGACACAAACTGTTTCAACTCCTACCCTCAAAATGACGCTATAGAGCACTGCACACCAGAACAGCTAGACACAAGAACAGTTTTTCCCCGAACGCCATCGCTCTGCTAATAGGGACGTGAAAATATTTACTGACCCCTCGCATCCTGGACATCAAGTGTTTCAACTCCTACCCTCAAAACGATGCTATAGAGCTCTGCACACCACAACAACTAGACACAAGAACAGTTTTCCCCCGAACGCCATCACTCTGCTAAACAAATAATTCCCTCAACACTGTCAAACTATTTACTAAGTCTGCACTACTATTAATCTTCTCATCGTTCCCATCACCCATCTCCTCCCACTAATGACTGTATGACTGTAACTTTGTTGCTTGTATCCTTACAATTTATATTGACTGGCTCCTACTATGATTTGATTCCTTATTTGTACCCGGACTATCATTAACTGTGGTACCTTATGATTCTTGACGAACGTATCTTTTCTTTTATGTACACTGAGAGCATATGCACCAAGACAAATTCCTTGTGTGTCCAATCACACTTGGCCAATAAAAAATTCTATTCTATTCTATTATTAATATGACTGATTATTCTGATGCCATTTAGAAAACACTTTTTAAAATATTTTCCCTGCTTAGTTGTAGGATATATATATATATACCGCATACTGCTTTCTCCCATATTTGGGTATACCAGGTGATTTAACAGAGAAAAAAACTTATATATATCCTTGTCCCTGGAACATGCAGATATGGAGAAGAATCCTGTGGCTCAGAGGTTTAATCACTTGCCTTGTTAGGCAAGGGCCCGGTTTCTAATCCCAGAAGGGTGTGGCTAGCTGATGAGAGCTAAATAGCTTGAAATAGATCTATACTAGTCTTCCTTTATTTATGTAAAAATATAACATACATACATACATACATACATACATACATACATACATACATACATACATATATATTGCACCGCACTTTAGTTCACATGTTTGGGGATTGAGAAGTGATGGGCCCAAGGGAGAACTAGAATCTGGATCTCACCAGTCATAGTCTAGCACCTTAACTACAATACAATGCCATTTCTTTATCTTGAAAAACTAAAAATACCTTGACACTTGTATGCAATTTTAACTGATAACTACGGAAGCTACTATACCTTGTGCATACTAATTTAAATCCTTCAAGCAGGAAAGCCATGGTCCAGTTCAAAAGGCTTAAGATGACTAAGTATCTAAGAGAACATAAGACACAGCTGTAAGGGCATTAAAGGAAATGAAAACTTATATACATGAACCTCAGAAATCCTTAAAAAGAGGGGGAAAGCTTATGAGCAGAAACTAATGAAGGTCATACAATGAAAGGCCAAAATTGTACAAGAGAAAAATATCAAGAAAGGATGGAATCCAGATGAGGACAACAAAAGCGAATTCTCGATCCTAGCTAAGCCAGGTCCTAAATCAAAATGAGACAAAGAATGGATCGTTCAGAGAGATCAATAGACAAGTAATACCAAATGCACCACTTTGGACCAGCCCATAATGTCACAAGTGGAATCAGAAAAAAACAAAGAGGTTACTGAAGGGACAATCACCAAAAGCTTCTCAACTTCTACCATACTTATTTTTACATAGAATTGTTCTACAGGGTTGTTGGTTGTTGTTGTTTTTTGGCACTGTACTTTAGTTCACATGTGGGAGTTATAAATAATTTGATTTTATATTTAGAAAAACCAGAATACCATATCTAATAGGATTACAAAATATCTAATACGATATTTTGTACTATTTTACTTATGGTTTTAGTTTATAGAGTTCTTATTTTTTATGATTGTAAGCTCCCCCAGAGTTACCTTGAGGTAATCGAATAATCAAATCACTTTCACTCTAGGAAAACAGAGAACTGCCTATTCTGCTCCTCAAACATACTCAGCAGGAAATATTTTGATAAATAGGAGACACAACGTCCATTTGTAGCATGACAATAAACCTGAAGAGAAAGATAGCAACTTATTTTTCCCACAAGTGCTATGAAAGCACTCTCTTTGCCTTTACATAGACATCAGAGTGTATCTTTCATCAAATTAACACTTAATGCTAACCTGCTTCTTTAAATTAAATGTTTTTTTTAATAAAATAGTTTTATAAGCCTGGGCTATTGTCTTTAACTGAGCTAATGTCTTCTCTTAAGACATCTCTACAAAGGAAAAGCTTCTCTCTTTTTTTTCTGAAGCCATTCCTATACACAGTCTTAAAAGAGAAGCTCGGGAATATTATTTATTTATGCAATTTGTTCCCAGACTCTTATCTAATCAAACTTTAGGCATTGTACCGAAATTACAATAAAAATACAATGGTAATATTAAAATATTACAATAATACAATCAATTTACTCAAGCTAAATTGATGATGCTCCTTCCAAAAGAACCAGATCTTTATCAAACCTCCAGGAGGCTGTGAAAGTGAGGCAATTTTTGACTTGGAAGCAGAGGTGGGTTCCTGCCGGTTCGGACCGGCTCTATAGAACCGGTAGCGGGAATTTTCCCCCGCTTGCTGAACCGGCAGCAATGGCCGGCTAGACACGCCCCCAAACTTGCTCTCTCGGTGGCACCATAGGCGGCGCCATCTTGTTTTTTGCTTCTGCGCACACGCAGAAGCTGTTTTTTGCTTCTGTGCATGCACAGAAGCTGGGTTTTTATCACTGTGCATGCGTGCACCTGCGCGGCGCGTGAGGAAGCGAACCGACAGCGAGGTAAGCCAGAACCCACCCCTGCTTGGAAGATGTGCTGTTTCATAGGACAGGAACTTGTGTTTAGTGGAAAAACTTCTCAATTAACGGTCTTAGCGGGCAAGCCAATTGCAAAATATTTCAGGATCATGATTTTGCATAATAATATCATTAATCCTAGCAGCACAATAAGTTAAATGGCTGCCCAGCTCCTGAGTAATTTTAAATAAACAATAGGTAAACCACCTTTCTGATGCTTGCTGTAGTACAGTAGTCCTTGACTTACAACCATGATTGAGCCCAAAATTTCTATTGTTAAATGAGACATTTGTTAAGTGAGTTTTGTCCCATTTTACGACCTTTCTTGCCTCAGTTGTTAAGTGAATCACTGTAGTTGATAAGTTAGTAACCTGGTTGTTAAGTGAATCTGACTATGCTTGTCAGAAGATCGCAAAAGGTGATCACATGACCTTGGGACATCTGAATTTTGATCACATGATCATGGAGATGCTGCAACGGTTGGAACTGTGAAAAACGGTCATAAGTCACTTTTTTTCAGTGCTGTTGTATCTTTGAACGGTAACCCTAAGAACTGTTGTAAGTTGATCACTACATATAGTCTGAAAAACATACGTAACATATTTTACAGAGTCCACAATGAAATTCACAGAAGGCTGAATTGATTCTACGTGTCAACAGTTACAGTCAACGTGACCTTAAAGAACTGCAATCTTGTCTAAAGAATTGTATGACATCTTAATGACCATTCACTATGTTATAGTGTAAGCTTTCATCTACTTGAAGCTATTTCATGAGATGTATGAATTATAATCACAAATTGGCATAAGAACGTTCACACTTGGTTGTTAGGAGAGATTGAAATCAGGAGGCAAATAAACAGAAATGAATCTGAGTTCTGAAATAAATTATTAAGGAATAAAGTCATGTGGATAAAGACCACTTCATACATGGAGTCTATAAAAGCCTTTGTTGTAGGAGATTTAGAACTTCTTAAATTGCTGCAAATCTCTTGATTTTTGTTCTAACACAAGTTTGAAAAATGTTAAAATAAAAGCAAAGTAAGGATAGCAATTATTAACCAAATAGTGGCAAGCTAATTAACACTTAGTAGAATACAGCCCCATAATCTCTTTCAATTTACAAATGATAGAATTGAATTTCTGAATAAACAGTAATTGAGCAGTTTCCCAGTGGAATTTCTTTTTAAGTTTCTTTGTTCAGAAAGATTTATTTTAAGCTTCCTGGGTGGTGGTTGTTGTTGTTTTTACTTGCCAATGAATTCTGTAATTCCAACAAGGATATATTAGAACGCATTCTACATAATATAACTGTGCAATATTCATGGAACTGAGTTTCTGATTAATAAAAATACACAGAACTTGCCTGTGTGAATGTATCTGCCATTAAACAAAATCGTATTGAATATGAGATTTTATTTACTACTGGTGAGCCAATAATGAACCATCGCCCCTTTTAAATCAGGTGATGTGACAACAGCACTTACTATAGCCAAAGCTGACTTGCAACATGCTATAAAAACAGCAATAGTCAGAAAGTACAGAATTTTTTCCATGCATGTGGCATTTGTGGCAAAGTATCTGAGTTATTACTGACTATAAGGCAGCTTCCCTGACATGTAACAGTGACATGGATTTTCTAAATAAGCTAAACATGTTTTTTTGGACAGTATCCTGATGAAGAGGTGCTCAGGTTTGATACAACTGCCGTTTGGAAGATCTTGCAGAAAGTCAACATACGAAAGGTCCTGATAATATCCCTGGCCGAGTACTTAAAGAGTGTGCTGAGCAGCTGACCTCTGTTCTTACAGACATCTTCAATCTTTCATTGCATCAGGCTGTGGTTCCATCATGTTTTAAGACTGCAATCATTATTATCACTTCCCCCAAAATCTATAATTACATGCCTTAATGATTATTGTCCAGTTGCACTGACTTCCATTATGATGAAGTGTTTTCAGAGCTTGGTAAAGGACTACTGTATATTGTTTAATGCCTCCCCCCTACATTTGACTCATTACACTTTGCTTATCGGAAGAACCGCTCTGTAGATGATGCACTTTCTTGTGTGCTTTATCTTAGTTTGGTGCACCTGGAAGAGAAGAATACTCATTTGCGAATGCTGTTTGTTGATTTTAGGTCGGCATTTAATACAAATATTCCTCAGCATTTGGTGAACAAACTGGGACTAAGTTTTAATACTTCTTTATGTAATTGGATACTTCATTTCCTTATTGATAGACCCCAGTTTGTGCAAGTTGGAAGAAAAGTTTCCAATTCCATCTCCCTGAGTACAGGTTCCCCACAAGGTTGTGTCTTAAGTCTGTTACTGTTCACCTCGATGACCCATGACTGCTATGCCAAGTCTGCTATGAACCATGTTGTGAAGTATGCGGATGACACGGCAGTGGTGGGTCTCATCCGGGATAACAATTAAGATTCTTAATAGGGAGAAGGTGAAAGCTTTGGTGGGCTGGTGCAGTAAAAATAACCTGGCTTTGAATGTCAATAAAACAAAGGAGATCATTGTTGATTTTAGAAAGAGCTGGCATAATCATACTCCACTTTGTAGCAAGACTGCAGCTGTGGAGGTGGTCAACAGTATTAAGTATCTGGGGGTGCAGATAACTAACAATCTGACTTGGTCTCTTCATACATTATCTTTAGTGAAGTGTGCAAACCAGCATCTGCATTTCCTGCATCGGATGAGGAGAACACATTTTTCTTCTTCTGTCCTGGTCACTTTTTACAGAGGCACGATTGAGAACATTTTAACAAACTGTATCACTGTTTGGTTTGGTGGTAGCAGTGCTTCAGATAGAAGGTCCATACAGAGAGTGGTAAGGACAGCTGAGAAGATTATAGGAAGCTTGCTTCCCGTTATTCGGGATACTGCTTATAAGCGCTAGGTGCTTAGAGCTCAAAGTATTGTTAGAGACCCCACACACCCACTTCACCGTCTGTTTCTGTTGCTCCCCTCTGGGAGGAGGTTTCGAAGTATTTATAACAGGACTACTAGATTCTGTAACAGCTTTGTTCCTTATGCCATCCGTCTTGTAAATTTGCAGGATTCTTTTTTTCCCCCCGCCATGTACGTATATGTATACATTCAAACTAGGCTGTGATGTTTCTCATATTTGTGTGTGTGGGGGGGTATATGCATAATGGTTATCCTTTGAGAGCTGAATGCAATGAAATTTCATTTTAATGTATGCTGATTAGTGTACATTTAAAGTGACAATAAAGTTCTATTCTATTCTATTCTATTCTATTCTATTCTTTCTTATTCTATTCTATTCTATTCTATTCTATTCTATTCTATTCTATTCTATTCTATTCTATTCTATTCTATTCTTCCCATATTCTGGAATTCAACTCCTAGATTCTGGACTTCAGTTTCAGAATTGCCCAGCCAGCATGCTGATGGAGGAATTCTGATAGTTGAAGTCAATTCTTCTTAAAATGGCTGAGGTAGAGAAACACTGATCTCATGAATGAAGGCAAATATATGTGTCCCAGGATAATGTTGCAGAATCCAATCTGAGTTGGTGTTTAGTCTTCCAAGCTTTCAGATTTGTGCTGGAGCCCATTCTCTCTCTCCAGAAGGTTGTGGAAAGAGAGAAGCTTACGAGGATGGGCTCTAACATGAATATGAAAGCTTGGAAGAATAAACCTCTGGGCCCGGTAACTGACTCAAACTGAATCCTGAAACACTCATCTAGTTGATCTAGCTAGCCCAACTCAAAGGGAAATTTACATTTTTAAACACCAGATGGCAGTGTGAGATCTGTCATTATGCTTTCCTTCCCATTTATAAAGGTGTTTTTGGAAAGGTGAGTACCATTAATTTATTAGTAAAATATTGCCTTTTAGAAATATTTACAGATTCTAATAGTGGATTCAGATTCAATTATTTTTGGAAATGTTTCAGTGCTGCATATTAATTATGTTATAGGAATTTAAATCTATTTCATATTTATCTAAGTGGAATATTATGATCAGGGAAGATAGACCTGGAACATGAGACAAGTTTATTATTATGTTATATGAACACTTAAAGCAGGGGTCCCCAACCCTCAGGCCGTGGCCCACTACTGTGTGGTGGCCTATTCGGAATTGGGCCACACGAGTGGCTGGCCAGAGTGCGCACACAGCTCAACTTGCGCACACGAAGTGGAATTCTACACTTAGAACTGGTCCTGGATTCCCTTTTTGAAAATTGACAATTTTGGGTCCCCGGGAAGAAAATTGCTGATGCCGGCAGTAGGTGCCCATGGAAGGGAGGTGAAAACAGTTTCAATCCGAACATAAGAACAGATAGCGGGATGAGATTCAGGGTCAAATTTTACATTTAGAAGTGGTCTTGGATTCCCTAATGCTGGACAACAAGAAGAAATAAAACATGAATACATATTACTGCATTAGCAGTATGCCATGTTACAAAAGAAAAGAAAAAAAGGAAAGAAAAGAAAAGGGAAAAAAAGATGTACAATTACCTGGACAATTACATTGTTTGTATGTTTGAAAGTCCTTTTTCATGGCCCATTGTCACAACATTTTTTTTTAATCTACTAACTTAGATATTCTCAAGTAAACATATATTGACAACCAGTTGCTGCAAATAAGATTCAGTTAACCTTCCAATGTTGTTCAATTCTTTTCATCACTTCAAACAGTATCCTAAACTTACCACAAAGCTCCTTTCCTATAATGCAACTTTTCTGAACATTAACGGCTTTAAGATACGTGGACTTTGAGTTGGCTACACATCTTAAACTTGCCAAGGTTGAGGAACACTGCTATAGCGATTATAATCATAGGTTAGTTTCTCTTCCTCCTCCAGTCAGTGGATCGTATCAGAATAAGAGGATTCTTGGTTAATCACTACTCTGCCTGTTGTTTTCTTCAACAGATGTTCTGGCAAACTGCCCAAATTCATGAAAGAATGAATTGATACACAGTATTTAGGTTTGTTTTTTTAAGAGCAGTACTTGGACCAAATCATTTTAGAGGTGAAATTAGGAAACTCTCTCTCTTAAGCTGCTTTAAGAAGACTCTGATCAGTTGTTATACTTTTATTATGGGGGTGGACTATTGCTATTCTGTTTTAGATTGTTTTGGGTTGCTTATTTTATTTGGGTTTTCAAGGTTGGATTAGGATATATTTCATAACAATGTTTCAGCTTGGAAGTTTTATATCTCACTGTAACATCTATATATCTGTCTCCCTCTTGGGAACTTGAAGGAAGGTACTGTATATTATTGTGATAGATTCCACATAACTCTTCCTGAAACACTGCTGAGCACCAGGACCTGGATAGCTCCCAAAGCTCATGTACTGTATGTAGCAGTGGTGGGTTGCTGCCGGTTCGGACTGGTTCTCCTGTACCGGTGGTGGAAATTAGCTCCCGCTCGCTGAACTGGCAGCGATGGCCGGCCGGCCACGCCCCCGAACCGGTTCTCCAGTCGCCGCTCCTTGAAAGCGGCTTGCAAAGAACCCTCTGCACATACGCAGAGGCTTCTGCGCATGCGCAAAGGGTCATTTGCGTGATGTGATGGGGGCACGCACATGAGCGAAGGGGGCACGCGTGTGAGCGAAGGGACCGCGTGTGCGCAAAACGCGCACTTCCGACGCGATGCAAACCGGTAGAGAAGGTAAGTAGAACCCACCCCTGGTATGTAGTCATCTAAAGTGCAACTGTTCACTTCCTGATGGAAAGTTCAAACACCATAGAATAAGGTTAGGTATGTCTGATGATTTCCAAAAAGGATTATATATTATATATGGTGATCAATGCAGCTAAAAATTAAACATCTGTATATATCTTCTGTGATAGCTTAGAGGAAGATCATGGACTGCATATTCCCTTCTAATAGATTTTAGTAAATAGATGGCAGGTCACCTAAAAAGAGCATTTGGACTTAAAAGCAATGTAGCAATACATAAGCAAATAAATATGAACATAAGCTATTTCTTTTTTAGTTATTAATGAAATATTAGGTATTTGATTATATAGGGTAAAGTAAGGAAGATTCACTTCCTCCCTTTCTAGTGACTTCTCTAGTCCGTCCCTGTAATTGAAGTGTCTGGAATATTATTTATTTGAAGATGAAATTTCAAGTGCATTAAACAGATGGTATCTCTTCAGGGACAAACTCATGTTTACAGACATGTAAGAAATTCACTTACGTGTGGTAAATATTGAGAACCTATTAAAATCAGAGATGTACTGACAAATATTTTGGGGGACATTCAAAATACATATTATAATATGCTCACAGGTTCAAAAATCTTTATCGAAACTCTAAGTACATTGTATTTTGTTTTCCTCAAGTTTTTTTGAGGAAATGTGATCCACTACTCAGCATAACTCCACAATTCATTGTTCTCTGCTCAAGGAGATGAACGATCAAATAAAATAGCATATTGATCGTTCATCTCCCTGAGCAGAGAACAAAGAATTGTGGAGTTGTGCTGAGTTGTGGATCACATATTTCGCAAACTGGACTGGGCAAAAGATGGAATAAAAAATCAATGGTGCCTATTTAAATCACTTAAGATTTGCAGATGATGTTGTTTTCTTCTCACAAGATCCAGAAGAGCTACAAAGACACATACAAGAGCTGCACAAAGCAGGAGAACCATTTGGCTTAAAAATAAACCTGAAAAAGAGCCAGGTTATATTTAATAAATTCACCAAAGAAAGAAAGAAAAAATTATATCTGGAGAAGAACTAGACGTAGTAGACCACTACATATACCTTGACCCACTTACCTTCCCCACGGGTTCACATCGTGATGGAAGTGCACATTTTGCGCGCGGTCTTGATCCTCTGTGCATGCTCAGTACTTTAAAC
>QLTV01004242.1:1012135-1036039 GCA_003457575.1 Thermophis baileyi | reverse complement strand
AGGGGGGGGGAGAGACATACAGGGAGAGACACACACACACACAGGGATACAGAGAGAGGGGGGAGACACACACACACACACACACACACAGAGAGAGAGATACAGAGTGGGGGGGGAGAGATACAAAGGAGGGGAGAGACAGAGATACAGAGAGGTGGGGAGGGGGAGAGGGGCAAGAGATGGGGAGAGAGCGAGACAGAAACGGGGTGAAATAGAGAGGGGGACAGAGAGAGACAGAGAGGGAGAGAGAGGGGGGAGGGAGACAGAGAGACACAGAAAGACATACAGACAGAGGGTGGAGATAGAGGGGGAGAGAGACATAGACACAGAGGGGGGGAGAGGGGGGAGAGGAGAGAGAGAGAGAGAGAGAGAGATGTCAAAAGGGTTTTGTGGCTCCTGGTGTTTTTTAACAAGGGTTCTCTGCCCTAATGACTGGCTGGGTAGGCATGGCTAGGAGGGTCATATGACTGGGTGGGAGTGAGTGATGTTGAGTTGGCCACGCCCACCCAGGTTTTGTGGCTCCCGGTGTTTTCTGTGGGAAACGGGTCCAAATGGCTCTGAGTGTTTAAGGTTGCAGACCCCTGACTTAGGCCATGGGGGGGGGCAAGGTGATTTTTGCAGTGGCATTTTAAAGGATATGTGGCACAGTGAAAGTGCTATTCTGGATCTGACCATTTCTTTTCCTTCCATTGATCCAGTACCTGAATACCAGAAGAGGGGTGTTTGTGTGTTTGTGTGCAAATATATTTTTAAAATTCTATAGAAAAATGGGACATTGTGTACAAGTAGAAGGCAGGTAGAATGTGAATGGGAATTCATCAAATTCTCAGACAACACAAAGCTGGGTGAATAGCCAACACTTTAGAAGATAGGCTCAAGATTCAGAAGGATCTTGACAGTTTTAAACACTGGGCTTTATCCAACAAAATGCAATTTAGTAGTGAGAAAAGTAAGGTTTTACACAGGCAAGAAAACCCAGATGCACAGGTATAGAATAAGTGGTACCTGGCTCAAAAGCAGTAATGGTGAGAGGAATCGAGGAGTCCTAATGGACAGTCACTTAAATATGAGCCAGCAGTGTGGTGCAGCTGCCAAAAAAGCCAATGCAGTCCTAGGCTGCATTAACAGAGAGATAGTATCAATCAATCAATCAATCAATCAATCAATCAGAATAGAGCTAGAAGGGAAGGTATCAAGATCATTGAAGTGTTAGTACCGTTTTATACTGCTTCCATAAGACCACAGTTGGAATAATGCATTCAGTTTTTGTCACCATGATTAAAAAAAAGATGTTAAGATGCTAGAAAGGGTACAGAGAAGAGCATTAAAGATGATTAGAGAGTTGCAGGCTAAAATATATGATGAATGGTTGCAGGAACTGGGTACATCTAGGACAGGGGTCAGCAACCCGCGGCTCTGGAGCCACATGTGGCTCTTTCATCCCTCTGCTGCGGCTCCCTGTCGCCGGTCGGCTCCACAATTGATAGGGCTTTTGGTTAGGACAGGTAGAGAAAAAAGGATGCTGCACTAGGAGGAGACTCTATGGTGGGGGAACTGGACTTCCGGTCGGCTCCAGAATTGAACGGGGGGCTTCCAGTTAGGACCTTTGTGGCTCTTTGAGTGTTTAAGGTTGCCGACCCCTGATCTAGGATAGCTAGGGGTGACATGGTAACAGTCTTCCAAGTCTTGAGGGGCTGTCATAGAGAAGGGACTCAACATATTCTTCAAAGCACCTGAGGGCAGGACAAGAAGTAACAGGATGGAAGCTTATCAAGGAGAGATCCAACCTAGAACTAAGGAGAAATTTCCTGACAGTGAGAACAATTAACCAGTGACTTGCCTCCAGAGTTGTGGATGCTCCATCACTGGAAGTTTTTAAGAAGAGATTGGGCAGGCATTTGTCCTCAGTGATATAACTTTTTTCTGCTTGAGCAGGGACTTGGACTAGAAGACCTCCAAGGTCACTTCCAACTCTGTTATTCTATATTCAGAAGTACAACATTGATTTGAATGGTCTGTGGAGTTTAGGTGGTATTTGCGTATACTCTGATTCTATTGTTGCAATATAGTTCAGTGTCTTTAAAATTTCTCTAAGTCTTCATCCACAAAGGCACTCTGAAAGCGTCACAATCATCAGGACCAAAAATCATATGCAGAGTGCATATATAGTGTGCTTAGAAAACCAACAAGGAAGTATTTCCCTGAAAAGTTTCTTATGCTGATGGCTTTGGTGATTGGTTGCTTGGATAATGATTCCTTTGGAATTGTGCTCAAGGGGATTTTGACAAAACAAAAAGAACAATTGATTGGCTTCCTGGGCTTTTTGATATTCATTGTTGCACTGAATTTTGTCCTTTTGTTTGCGGAGACTACAGAATGCATTTGAAAATGCAAAAGGTTTCTGCTAGTTGGCCTGCAAAGCTTCAGATGTGTGTGTGTGTGTGCACTCTTCACATTCCTGTGTGCTGCAAAAGGATGTTTTCACTTGTTGGTTTGACCTGTGTGCTGTCACATATCATTCCATTAGCATTTCAGGTGGAAGAAAAATATTTGCTTTGCTGAACAAAGTTGAACAATGCATGACTTATGATTTCTGTGTGCTATTTAGGATGTAAATACAGTATAACTTACAATTAGGATGTACAAGGCAAGGAGGGATTTTTAGTTTTCCACAATAAAGCTTCTGTCCTGGTCATCAGTTCACTCTTTCTTTTTCTTCACTATTGTTCTCAATCTGCTAGATCTAAGCTATATTCTTCTCTACTCTGCTCTGCCCTGCTCTACCCTACCTTACCCAGCCAATGCCAGGCTGACAAGAAGAAGAAAGTTGGGAACTGAGGGAGGGAAATACGAAGATAAGCCTGCAAGTATTGGGGTAGACAGAGGCAGTGCATGTTCCTGATTGTTTGCAAGGTTAGGTTTTGGCGTGCAAGAGGTTTACTTTTAAAACATTATGTAAACAAACCACATTTGTGAGCTGACTGGAATCCATTTTCTGCCAGGATGTCTTCCTGTCCTGGAGGAGGTAATTGATTTGAAATGGGTATGTGACAGATTAAGATCTCTATGTCCTTTAAAAAGCAAATGCAAAGAGCCACCTAGTAATTTCTCTTTTTATGTTTCTTTCTTTAGTTTTGCTCAGGCAAGGAAAGATAGATTTTTTTAAAGTTGAACTTAAGAAAGGCTGTATAGGAGGTCAATGAAGCCATAATGGGATTATTCCTTTATTTTGTTTCCTCTGCCAATCTTTCTGCAAGCTGGCTTGCTGGTAGCACTCAGCATGAATTGCTGTCCTGTCTGTTTCTGTTCTGTTCTGTTCTGTTCTGTTCCTGTCTGTCCTGTTTCTATTCCAGGGATGAAGAAGTATAAAGCACAAGCCTTTTTCTCTGTTCCCATTGCTTCCTACTTCTTAAATGCTTGAAACACTTCGTTTTATTTTGCGAAACATGAAATGCTTAAACAACTTTGAGATTTGTTCCTCTGAAATGCAGACATTTCAAAATGTTTTTTACAGAATATTCTGGATGAGATACTTTGTTTTGACATAACAAAATATATTTTGTGTTTCATGCATAAAAGAAATTATCACTAAAACATAGCTGTGGAATAATTAAAAAGCAGAGTTCCTGCAATATGTAATTTGTCTGAGATTTCATATTGTAGGCATTGTACTGTATCAAGAAGGTGAACCGGACGCCAGTTAGGTCTAGTGGTTAAGGCACCAGGCTAGAAACCAGGAGACTGGCAACTCTAGTCCTACCTTAGGAATGAAAGCCACCTGTCACTTTGAGTCAGTCATTCTTTCTCCCTTCTGTTTTTCATAGGGGTAATAAGTGCTGAAAAATACATGCATGAATGTGTATATTTTTATGACTACCCTGTTTCCCCCAAAATAAGACATCCCCTGATAATAAGCCCAATCGGGCTTTTGAGTGCATGGCAATAAGGCCAAGTGGTTCAAAAAAATTTCAGGGTTCAAAAAAATATAAGATAGGGTCTTATTTTCAGGGAAACACGGTATTAAGCGATACTACTTTAAAGCGGTGGTGCTGTTGACTAAAACTGAAAATTATTCTGCAGTAAATATAGCCAGATATTTATTTCATCTTGTAAGTAAAGTTTAAAGAATGGTTATCCCCATTCAATCTTGCTGTTCCTAAACTGTTAGATACTAAGTCAAGAAAAGACAGTGTAGAATCCCTATGTTTATTGGAGCTCAGCAGAGTAGTAGGTTTCTTGGGAGTGTTGGATCTCAGTATTTCACAAAATAAATGTGCAGGTGTTCCTCCCACCACCATTTGAGAACCTAATATAAGATCAGCCTTGCTGTTGTTGACTGCTAGTTCCAAGGTGTTCATGTGTGAGGGAGTGATGCTGTGATTGCTGTCTGTGCTGGGGAACAGTAGCTACAGCCAGGCAGAAACACGTCCCACCCCCATTTCTCTCATGCCTTCATACATTCACTTCACTCACAAGCATCCAAGCCAGTGTTGCAGCTGCCTGTGATAATTGAGACACACCCTGATGTTTTCAAAGACCTGCCGACCTCACCCCACTTAGGCCCTTAGTTTACAAAAACAGATGGTAAGATAAAGTAGGTAAGGGTGTAGGAGGAAAGGAGACTACAAATAACATATTGTACAGACTAGAGACAGGAAAACGAAGGCGACATTTGGAGATTGGCAGCTATTTCAAGCAGGCAAGTCCATTCCCAGGACCACAAGCTATGGTGAGCTTCATATCCCAGTGGGAGTCCTGATTGGAGCTTTGCCAGGAGCTTGGTAGCAACCAGAAAAGGAGCAACTGCACTGAAACAGCATCACAGCCCCAATTAGTGTAAGTACCTTTGGAAAAAAGCAAAGGTTGTATACTACATTAGAGAATGCAGGATTAAAGACATATTTATGTGCAACATCACCTTGCAAAACCTCCTAGGGTGGAGTTCACCCAAAACAGTAGCCTGTTGCTGGGGAAGTTGTGTGCTGCAATAAAGCATTTGCTATGCTGTGGTGTGTCCTGTCCTTGGAAAGAAAAGAGCCCTCACAGCATGTGCCACTTTCCTTCTGCACCATACTAATTCTTGACCAGTCAAAAATCATGTACTTTATATATGTATCACCATAAGTCATCACCCGTGGATCCCCAATTTTAATGTAAACTTTAAAGCATTGCATTGATTTGACTGAAGAGGTTGTGAACAGTTGCCTGTTGCTAATGAATATAGGGAAAATGAATGCCCTGTTGGGTCCATGTAAGCAGTATCACTAAAGGAATCAAAGATTGGAGCAAAGACATAGAAAGCTAAGCCTATAGCTTTCTATGTATTGCCTGTATTGCCTATACAGAACACAGACAGGCTGAAGTATAGAAGCTGAATGCATAGTTTCTTCCCTTCTCCAGCTACAACAGAAGAGTTTAGAGTTGTGTATGTCCTTTAGGTTCTCTCTCTTTCTCAGGATAAGGTTACTTGGGTCCTTAGATTATCTTCCCATGCAATCATTGTGTATGGGATTTTCTGTTTTTTATTGTTGTATTACTGCAGAATTTTGAATCATTGATCAGCTTACTAAAATGACATTCTCAAACATTTTTTGTACCTTGTCTTTACAATATGCCCTCCTTCTGGAAAGTTATTCTTCTAGCAATTACTGATTTCTATGAACACACTGTATAAGGGTAATAGCTTTTGAGAGCTTAAGAATATTGATTTTGCTTCCCCCAGATGGATGTGATTACAATGCCTGCTATTGCTTTCTTGCAAAATGTTTTAAGTGTTTTATAGTCTCCATGTTTATTTCCTTGAAGTTGCTATTAGTAAAAGAGTCTCTTGCTGTTTCACGTTTGGAATAAAATAACACTACAATCTCAGCATAATGCATAGAGTATCCTAGATGTAGTTTTTAATAACAGAATAACAGAGTTGGAAGGGACCTTGTAGATCATCTAGTGACTAGTCCAACCCCCCCCCCGCCCAAACAAGAGACCCTACACCATTTTTGACAGATGGCAGTCCAGTCTCTTCTTGAAAGCTTCCAGTGATGAAGCTCCCACAACTTCTGAAGGCAAGCTGTTCCATTGTTTGATTGTTAGAGTTGAATAAACCATAGTTCATTTTAAATATTATATGTATTTTTTAAAAATGCTATGAGAAAATCATTGCTACAGGGGTATCAGTAAATGACTCTTAATTGCAGAAAATAAGGAAAATTAGAGCTTAAATCCTTGTTGGGCTAGATATGTGTTAGTGAGAAAAGTCAGTCTTGATCATGAAATGCATGTAGCTTTTTAAAGAATTTGCATGCCTGTTAAAGTGAGGTAGGAAAGTTATGCTTTTATGCTGTTGCAAGCCACCCGGAACTACTTGGGATAGTGAGATGGGAGGCATGTAAATTTGATAAATAAATTAAAATTGTGCTTGTCAATATTTAATTATTAGACTGGAGGTGAAAACAGGACTTGGAGATCATCTTATTCAATCTCCTGCAGAAATCAGTGCTTAGCAATCATCTTAGCTTTTCGGCATGAAGATCTTGCCCTTAACCTGGTCTTTTAGGTCTTCCAATGATGCACTGATCATGACTGCAACTGAATCTATCCATCTTGCTGCTTGTCATCCTCTTCTGTTTCTTTTCTTTTTTCTTTTTTCTTTCCCAGCATTATTAATTTCTGCAGAGAACTAGGTTTTTGTGCAGTGTAAGAAAATAAGAAAAATTGAGCCTGGTAATTTGTGCCTCGAATGAGAATTCTGGGTTGATTTGTTCAAGAATATTTTTGTTTGTTTTCTTGGATATCCATGGATATCCAAGCTTAGGAGTCTTCTTCAGCACTGTTCAAACTGTCAGAACTGATTCCAACCTGCTTCTTCAAAGCCCATCTTTCATTTCCATTGTGTATCAGAGGAAAAACCATTACTTTGTTTATTTCTTTAGTAAAGTTATATTTGTCGAGAGGAGCCACTGATATCCCAATGCAATAGCTCCTATGGCAATAGTTTTGCTAAAGTTTTTGTTATCTTGCTATATATTTCTGAAGTCTGAGCATATTCTTTCCATAAAGAAAGAAGCACTGCTGAGGAAAAAGGACTATTTTCTGTCCATAGTCGGAAACCTGACTTCTTGTTGTAGTTATTTCTATCAGCAATGGGAATTAATTAATTTATCTTTTTTAATCCGGGTGAAAATAACCAGTGCCTAACTCTTTCAAATTGAGCATAACCCTCAGGATCAAACGAGTGAGTGAGGAACAGTTCTGGTTCAACTTCCCTAACATTTGGTTGTGATTTGTGTGAACTGTACTATCACATGGTTAGTTTGACCCCATTTTTGGATTGATGTACAGCTGAAATCCTTCCAGAGAATTAAAGGAAGACTTAGTGACACCATTAAGGTACAATTAAAATATGTCCATCTGTTGATCCTAGTATTTTGGATGGTTTTATTGGTATGCCAGCCTGTTTACTTTATCCATGAAACTTAATGCGGCTTCCTGAAAATTAACTCTTCTCCAAGATCATCTAAAGATTTTTTTAAATCATTTTTATGGCAGCACTCCACAAAATTGACCTTGGCCTTCATAGAACTTGTACTGTTTTTGATCTGGCTATCCTAAAGTTAGGTGCACTGTGTTTTCAACCATCAGGGTAAATATTTCAGACAGTAAGATATCAGATTAATTTTGATTCAGTAAGCAGACTAAGAACAATTGCCATATTGTCCACTGTAGTTAATGATAAAATGTAGCTAATGCGTTTATAAGTAGACTTCTAGATAGCCTGTTAATAGTGAGTGGGTGGCTTTGAAGTATTTTGGCTGTAATAATAAAATTGGCTTTTGTTTATGGAACCTTGAAGGTTTTGTACTAAATATCAGCTTGATCAAAGTAACATTGCCACTGCATTTATTTAAACTTTGTACCCATGTATTCTATCAAACAATGCACAAGCTTTTTGCCAAAATAGATATGCTGGGAGCAGAACAAATTTGTTTGAAATAGAATACTCTATTTTAAACACTATATGCAACTTTCTCTCCCATTAGCACAGTTACCATATTATGGATATTTTTATGCCTTGTCTGTTAACTTCTTGGAATACATTCCCTGCTTATTGACCTTTTTTTCTTTCCAAACAAGTACATGACTGCATAACTTTGTCTTAAAATAAATTGTGTGAGTTTAATCAGCTATCCGAAATCTTTTTATTTTTTTTAACTTTCATACACAGCTTCTTATCCAGACTGATCATTCTCTATTAGTGTGCATCTTAGAGATGCATACATGAACTAGTCAAAGATCAACAAGTTGATTTCTTGAATTCAGCTGGGCAATTGTTTTATTATCAAAAGCATAAAAGTGACAGATCAAAAACAGGATTTATTCCATCACTGTAAATTGCAGTCCTCTGGGCTGATTTTTTTTAAAAATGATCATCTATGTTTACTTAAATAGAAATATTCATACTATGGATTCTGATTTATCTAGGTCTTGATCTGATATCTGAAGTCTGGAAGAAAAAAACAAGGACAATGTTTTGTTCTCAATCCCTTTATCTTTTTTCTCCCCCCCCCCAAAAAAAACCATGAAAATAAAAAGAATTAGAAAATGTTCCCTATTGTTTATTTTTTAAATTATACACAAGATTGATAAGATGTAAAAGAGATTAATCTGAGTTTAGAAATGCTCATAGCAAATCAAGAAATGAAAAAATAATGTAAAAGCTATTATCAATGCAGGCAAAGTATTTCAGGAGTTTGTATAAAAGAAGAATCAGCATTAAAAGGAATTGCTGACTGTGACAGTTTAGATCCTAATCAACATCATATTAGGCAAAATGCATATTCTGAAAATTTGTTGCCCTATCTCTTTATCAACTTTTGTTTGAAAATGTTCTGTTTGTTAGATACAGGGAAGGACAAATGTGGATACTTATCTTTTTGTTATATTCTTGGGTCAATAGGTTATTAGGTTTTTCAGGATTAACGTTTTATCTGCCTGCTTTTTTTTTAACCAAGAAAAAAATGAAATATTGCATTCCTTAGAATTCAGCCACTTGTTGCTCCTCTGAATAAAAAGTGAATTCAGTATATTCTATATATCTCCATTCCTCCTCCCTCCATTTATTCCATTAGTTCAAATTTTCTGGATTATTCTCTTTCCTCCATCATGCAGAGAGTTTTGTATATATTCAAGAGAATAGCTGGAAAACCCTGATAGTTTGACTAGGTTTGGGTGAGGATCACAAAGTTTAGATGGAGATACAATGATATTGGCATTACAGTTCCATCATTACTCCTCAGGAATCAGTTTCTTGTTCCAATTGAACACCTGGATAAAGCTTACTTCCAAACAAGATAAAAAATTATTCAAAAAAAAAATCAAGCTGTACTTACAAATAAATCAAAAAACCTTGTGATTCTCTATTCGTAAAAATGGCAACAAGCTCTAGTGCAGAAAGTCATATGCATATATATTCCTTATCCCATGACAAGCATGACAAGCAAATTGGCATGCTATGCATTTTGAATAAAACTTTATACCATTTTTTTCCTTTTGCCAATTTAAATGTTTTTTAGGTGGAAAAAGAAATAGATAATGTGTTTCCCCTGCCTCCTCCTTTCCTCCCCTCCCCCCTCTCTCCCCCCCTCCCCTCTCCTTACCATATTTAATTCTGGCAAAGATATCTTAGATGCTTATAGTAGCTTAACTTACTTAAAGTAAAGGTAGTAAAAGTAAAGTAAGCCTTAAAGTAAAGTGCTTAAAGTAAAAGCAACCTTTTGTTTGATTTGGGAGGGTCATTCTATGAGCTTTATCAGCAGAATGGATAGACTGGATAGTTTGTTCCTTTAAATCTAGAAATAACTGATGGGTCTCCAAGAAGCTTTGGGATGCCTTTAGGATAAAGTGATGCAGTTTCAAAAGCACACTGGATGCTTTTGAATTTGTTTTTTCAGTGGCATTAAAAATCTATGTGACAAGGACTTCTTGAGCTGTCAGAAATTCTAAATAGAGAATTATGTCAACAATCTACCTATTTCAGAAGATATGCTTGGTCCTGGGGGAATCTTTATTCGTATGGGTGCATTGTTCTGAATAGCAAGTAATCTATTTAAACTGGCTTTTATGTACAGTTGCAAGAAAAAGTATGTGAACCCTTTAAGATTACGTGGAGTTTTGCATGAATTGGTCATAAAATGTGCTCTGAACTTCATCTAAGTCACAACAATAGAAGAACACAGTCTGCTTAAAATAATACTACACAAACATTAGATGTTGCCATGGTTTAATTGAACATAACATGTAAACATTCACAGTGCAGGGAGGAAGAAGGGGGGTGAGGGGTTGATCAGTCATTTGAAGGGGAGGGGGAAGATGCATGCTCTTAACTTTGCACGCGCCTTGGTCGGTGTTGGAGGAGCTGGGGGTGCTGATGCTCTGGACCTCTGCCCCTCCCACCCTCAGGCTGCCCCTACGACTTTGTCTCCCTGGAATGGCTGCAGCAGTGGCTGGACGAATTGACATCCCCCAAAGCAGCAGAAATCTCCAGGCAGCGGAGATTGCCGGGGAGGAAAGTTTTTTCAGGTGGCAGGAGGAAAGTGTTTTCGGGTGGCAGCGCTGTGATCCCCTCCCCGAATCCAAAAACTGGGCATGCCGCGTGCAGCCAGCAGGAGCCGCTCACCCCTTGACCACTGCTTTGAGGAGGTTGCAGACGGGCGGGCGCCGCTTTTGCCAATGGGGATTCCTCGGGTCGCACCTTGCCTCTCCAGAGACAGCTCTGAAAACAGCGCTGGGGAAGGTGCGAGGGGGAACGGGGTGGGGGAAGGAAGGAAACTGACAAATGTGGCAACACACCAGTGAGGTGCAATGCCAACTTTGCAACAGTGTGAGAGATCACATCTCCTGCAGAGCTGGAAGGATCCCTCCCTTCTCTGCAAGAGCATAAGCAGTTCCATCTGCCTGGTATTCCTTCGCCTTTCCTTCCTTGCTCCTTCCCCCCAAAAGCAGAGGGGATCACACCGAGGAGGAGGAGGAGGAGATCAGGGCCAAAGCCGGGCTCATCCTGGATGGTGCCCCCCCCATCAGCCTAGGTCCTCTCCCGTATCTCTTGTAGAAGTAGTCGGCCACATCCTCCGAGACCCGCTTGACGGTGGAGATCTTATCCGGGTGCAGCTGCACTTCTACAGCCCCACGATCCCCTCTCCGATTCCAAAAACGGCGCCTACAACGCAAGGATCGTGGAGGAAAGAGTTTTCAGGTGGCAGCGCCTGCCGCACGCGCCGTTTTTGGAATCGGGGAGGGGATCCACCACCTGAAAATTCTTTCCTCCACGATCCTCGTGTTTCAGGTGGTGAATCCCCTCCCCGATTCCAAAAACGGCACATGCGACAGGCGCTGCCACCTGAAAACGCTTTCCTCCACGATCCTCACCTTTCAGGCGGCAGATCTGGCCAGGAGAAAAGAGAAGGTGAGTCTGCAGAGGAGGAGGAGGGCGCGCGGCTCTGCGATGTGTATCGGGGAACTGTGCAGGAAAGCATTTTCAGGCGGCAGCGCGTGCTGGAAACGCCCGCCGCCTGAAATGCGATGCACTTTTTTGGCCTCCGTACTCGCCGTTTTTGGAATCGGGGAGGGGATCGTGGCACTGCCGCCCGAAAACGCTTTCATTTAAAAGGCTTTCAACGCAGTTCCCCGGGCTGCTTCGGGAATCAGGCTCCGACTGAGGCAGCAAAGGCGCAGGGGCTTGCCTGGAAGCCCGACAGCGTGTTTACGAGATGGCAGGTCCAGGAGGACTGATGTGCTGCCTCTCGGGCCTTGCTGCGAGAAAGCCATGCTTTCAACGCACTTCCCCAGGCCGCTTTGGGAATCAGGTTCCATGTGGAAGTGAGGACCCCCCCGCCACCTGGAACCACTTGAAAACGCAACGCGTGGAGCGGATGGATGGGACTACATTCGGAGTATAAGACGCACCCAGATTTTACCCTCTTTTTTGGGGGGGGGAAGGTGCATCTTATACTCTGAAAAATACGGTGATTTTGGATACTTTCAATTTTTTTTAAAAAACTGTAATCTTCTGAAAACTTCTTTTCTGCTATTTTCTGCAGAAACTCTTTTCTGCTTTTTTAAAGGAGTCATGCTTTTAAGGCTCGTAGCCTTCTTGTGTTTGAAATATTTCACAACCACCATTTCCAGAATCATATTCCTAATTTCGTCAAGTTGTAGAGGACCTCACCTTGAAATAATGTCTATGTTATTATTTATTAGATATTGAAGGACCATTAATTACCATGCACTTCCATTGTCTAAAGCTACTTAATTTGCCATTTTATTGAGGCTTGGTGAAAGCAACCATATGTGTTTATCTGGAGATAAATCAATGGAGCTTAACTTGTCAATAAACATATATGTTGGAATGAAACATTAGCTAGAAAGTTCTAGATCAAAACGTTCTCCCTTTGCCATGAGATGCGATGAAACGTAGTAGTCTGGATTCTCAAGGTGGAGTGCATCCCAGAGGAATAAGAGGCTATTCCATTCAGATACTTTGTGTGAGAGTAAGAGGATGAAGACAGCCCCTCCCTAGTGGTTCTCAGAGTATATGCTTGATGTAGATAGTAGAATGTTTCAGTTTGGCAAGGTTCTGTCTATAAGAACAATAAAGAAAACTACTTGAAAGGATCAGTACATGTCTTTCTTGATTTCGGGGGCCTGAAATAAGCTATAGCAGGGGTGTCAAACTCCGCGGGCCAGATGCATCATGCACTGGCCACGCCCACACCCGGTTTAGCGAAGGGGGGAAAAGTCATGATACGTCACGTGACAACGCAGTGATGATGCGAGTTTGACACCCCGGAGCTATAGCATCAAATGGAGAACAAATATTACATTTGGAACAATAGCACAATGATTGGCAAAATTGATAGCTGCAGTCAAAATTAAGGTCTGCTTGTTATAATATTTTGCTATATAATACTTCTGTGTTGAAAACAGCATGTTAACCTATCAATACATAATTGTGCTTTAGATTCTCAAGTAACTATTCATAGTTGAGAGACATAAGCCCTTATATTTCTAGTCTCCCCTTCTAGGGTCAAGATGAATTAAAATATACATAGTAGGTCACTTTTCAGAAAAACATTCCATTCCTGAAATAATAAATTGCATTACAAGCACATGTTACTCATATAGAATTATTAGTGTCTTAAAACAAATATATTATGAAATGATGCCAATTATTTTTAAGCAATATTAATTAATGTTACTGTTTTCTTTTTTACAGCTGTATGGGGAAATGTGCTCAACATGAGGTAATATTATACACTTCTCTTGTACATCTGTATAGCTATAACATAATTTTTCTTCCAAAGTAATAGGAAAACTCTTCTCTCAACTTTGTTGCTTATTGCTAGAAACGAAGTTGGGAAAATGATAGCTAGTGTGATTCATTTCTATGATGGAAAAGGTCACCTTTGATCACAAATTTGTGAATGAACTGAATATATGCATCACTTTACCCCTTTAAAGGGGCTGAACATTTCCATCAAGTACAGGATGTGGCAGTTCACATTTAAAGCAGGGAAAATGTTCCATCTAGAATCCCACATTTGAAGCAGGGAAAATATTCCATCCAGAATTATTTTGCTGGTCACATACCACATTTGCTTCATCTGAGAGATGTTGGTCTTTGAGAAAAAGAACAGTAAAGAATAAAAATGGAACAGAAAAACATATTAATTGGTCCCAACAAAATTAGTATTCTTGCTTCTTTTATTCCTCATTCTTTTCCAATTTTCCAGCTATTAATTCCTCACATTTTTATAAACCTTCTTATCTCTTTCGTTGCCCCAAACCATTACTGTATTCTCCCTTCTGCTGAAAAAGGTGGCTAGAAAGAAAATGGAAAAGGTATGCTATAATACACACCCCTTTTCCATAATAGTAAAGTTGTAACATTTCAAGAAATTTTGACTCCATAGTTTATGTTGGGAATTTGCTGTTTGCTATCATGAGACTAGAATATTTTAAGCATATTGTAAATGATATGTTAAAGCATTAAAATATATATTGTACAAATTACCTTTACTCCCTATTTGTTTATTTTTTGTTCTTAAAAAACATGAAGCAGAGTTCTTTGTAGCACTTCTGATTGTAAGGTAGAAACAAGCTATTGTATATATGAGGACATTCATTAAGCACCTGCAAATCCTTAAAACAGCTGATCTTTTTCAGGGTTTTATAGCTGTTCCTACAATGCATTCTGAGGGGGGGGAAGCATTTGCTTTGGAATTTAAAGCATGGCACAACCCTGTGGGAGATAATACATGCCCAGTATTAAGCATGAGATAGAAATTTATTTTAGGAAACAGCTCCCCTTTATATCCTTCCATATCCTTTCCTTCTAGCTTGTACAGTATTCTAGCATTATCCTGTTGGTTAGCTCCATTCCAAGATATTTCTTTAGCACTTGTTGTATCTATCTATCTTGTACCTTGTTGAGAGGCTTTTGCCAGAAATCTTCAAATTACGTCATTTAACTGAGTCAACCCTCACTGTGAAATACATTTCAGAGCAAATATTTTGTAAGAAAATCTTTTAAGCGTTCCCACA
This sequence comes from Thermophis baileyi, assembly GCA_003457575.1. NCBI lineage: Eukaryota > Metazoa > Chordata > Lepidosauria > Squamata > Dipsadidae > Thermophis > Thermophis baileyi. The sequence continues at coordinate 1,021,444 of QLTV01004242.1, read as the reverse complement.
CAAAAGAAAAGTAAAAAAAGGCCATTAGAGAGAAAGAATAAATCAATTCATCTTGTTTTCTTCCAGTGTTTCTCAATGTAAATATTCTGGAATTCTCCCTAAGTATATTTGAGAAAGTAGGTTCAGATGAAAAGTGGTGACAAACCAAAAGGCACTTAGTGAAGGTTGTGACATTGTGTACTGTATTATCTGAAGTCTACTTCAGATTTAGTAGTTGAACCCTGGAATTAGCCTTTTTATGTGGCAGGGTCCACTCATGAGTTGGTGCTATGTCTCAATTACCCTCAAATGTGGAGTCTTTGGGGGGGGGAGGTAAATAAAAATTTAAATAAAATAATAAATAAATAAAAATGGCTCATGTGATTGAACATATCTCCCAAGATTTTAAACATTTTTTTTTATTTCTGTACTTTCCATTTTTAAAAATAGTATTTCTCTCCCTACTTTTGGAATTCAGTGGGGCCCATCGAGGAACTCTGCATTGTTGCCCCACTGCCACCCCTTTTCTGTCCAGTACAGAGAATGGCGATGGTGGTTCATTTCATCAAAATCTGAAGGAAATAGATTTCTTGCCTTAATGTTCCAGGTGAAGCATTTCTAAATGTTGATCTTAAGACTTGCCTTTTCTGGCCGTTAGCTTTTTTTTGTTCTTTATTTATTTACACAAGAGGTCAAAAGATTGCGTTAGCTGCCAGGAACACTACATAATGAAAAGCTATGTTTAGTACTGACTCTGACAATGCTATAAACATTTTTTTTTTAATGCTCAATGGATAATTTTATGGAAAGGCAACTTTTAACTCCCAGTAATGTTCTTATAAAATTATTGGGCAGTCTTGTCTAAATTCTGTAGGACAAGAATTGCGTGTTTGATTTGTAATAGTGTTGACAAAACCTTTTGCAGGGGAGGTTTTGTGACCATATCCCTCAAAGGAAAAGCAGCCTCATTTGACTTGCAGGACCCCTTACATAAGTGAAGGATCCTAAACACGCCTTTACTTCCGTTAGGACAATTTGAAGCTAACTAACGCCATTTGGAATGTTTAAATGAGATACTCTGAGGTGTTACAATTACCACATAATAGCTTTTGAGGTTTTACCACAAACCTTTCTATTTGCAGAATTCCATTTACATAAACACTTTTAAAGAAAGGTATTTGAACTTTATGTCATTAAGCCAATTAATTACACAGGATAATCTTCAGAATCTGAGCAGGAAACAGCTTCTATAAAAGCGTTCATCCAAAGACAGAAATTTTGTTTCAGGATATTGTCTTCTCTGTGTATTTCAATCGTTTTCCTATTCACAGGATGGCAAGGCAGAAAATCATGATTTTAGCAATAGCTGCTGCTGAAGGAGAGACTTCGATTTTGAAAAGAGCATATAAAGAAGCTCTTTGAATAATACCTGAGAGGCTTATCAAAGGGCATCTATTTCATAAGCAGTCTTCCGAAGTATACCCCTGACTTTTTTTGGGTACAGACAAAATGTATAACTGACTCTTAATAAATTAATAAATACTGTAAATACCTCTCACGCTATTGCTTCTTAATTAAACTTTATTCTGTTCTTTCTCCAGTTAGCTCAGGGAATGATAAATATCCTTAATTTATCCTCACAGCAGTCCTATGAAAACGTCTAGGTCAGGGGTGTCAAACTTGATTTCATTGAAGGCCGCATCAAGGTTGTGTTTGACCTCCTTGGGGGCGGGGGGCGTGTGTGGGCATGGCCAGGGTGGCGTGGCCAGCTCGACCTCACTGGCGGGCCACAACACTCATGTCAGAGGTGCCTGTGGTGGCCTGAGCGCTCTGCCAGCGAAAATGGAGCTCCGGAGGGTTGAAAACAGAGCTCGGGAGGACCGCACACAGCCCTCCCGAGCTCCATTTTCGCTGGCAGAAACACCATGGGTCGGTCCTTCATTGTTTCCAGGGCAGCCCTGCGGGTCAGATTTAAGCACCCCACAGGCCGGATACAGCCCGCGGGCCTTGAACCGCTGGTCTAGGTTATGGAAGAACCTTTCTCTGTTCCCTCACTGAGGTTCACGCTGCCTGACACATGGTCTCCCCTCTTGGTGCAATGTTTTATCTGCTAATCACATTAGCTCTCAGAATGAGCTCTGAAAATGTGAGGAGAGAAATCCTACTCCTGAAACTGTCAATCTCTATGAATCTTCCATGCTCTTTTGATATCACAGTGTTTAAGTAGACTATATGCTTAATTCTTTCTGCTTTCTGGGAATTTGAGCACCTATTCATACAGACCCTACCATTCTCACTAAAGCAGAGTTGACTTTGTTATATTCACAGGATGTTACTTGCAACCTGGATATATAAAACAAACAAAAATAGATATTCCTAACATTCCTAGGTTGTGCCTGTTGCCCCTTCAGATTTAAATAAATAAAATTGAAAATCTTCAAACAGGCTTAAATTTGACATGTTCTCTAGCTTTTGATTTACCTGACATTTCAAGCTATTTTTAATTTCTTATACCCAACACATTGTGTAAAATTGAGCAGTGAATCCAATGAGTGACTAAGGTTTGAGCCTTGGATTCAAATTCGCAACCCTGTTCTTCTCAATTTATTTTTAGGGGCCAGATTAGGTGTTGAGTCAATGTTGAGTAGTCCCTGCAGTTTTCTTGGCAAGATTTCAGAACTGCCATGGAAATAGCCTTGAGTTACCAAAGGAAAGGCCCCCCCCAAAATAAATATTTGCTGACCTCTCAACTTTATCAGTATTCAGGCACAACGTTAATATCTTCCTTTAGCACTTCTGATTCATCTATTTATTCTTTTCCCACCCATTCACCTGGAAGAAGAAAATTAGAAATTATGGTGACATTTTATTTATGTCTGAACACAGACAACCTGTGGTCATTGTTAATAGTTGGTGTGGTAACAGGTGGCTTCTTTTTCAAAGAACATCAGAACAAAAACCTTAACATAAATTCATGACTTTATAATGTTTTATAACATGACTATGTGGCTTGTCATGTTTAAAATGTTGCTTTCTTTCTTTGGCTTCCTATCCAGCAGGTTTATCCAGGATAATGGGGATCAAAAAGTAGAAAATAAAATTGAAGAGGTCAGTAGACTATGTTCTCTCTCTTTTTTTCTTCCCCTACTCCCTTTTAATATTTTGCTTTGCATTAATAAATCAATTATCAACTTTATTCTCTTAATACCTCCTCTTGAATTGAAGTTTCTTTTCATTTCTTTGGCTTGGAGTTGGTTAAAAAAAAGATAAAGATGACTACAACAGTTCAAAGTGACACACATAATAATCAGTGGAGTTATATTGAAACCGTTGCAGCCGTCATCTTGGTATTTGTTTTTTAACCACATCCTTCCATTTGAAAACTTACAGAAATTCTCAGCTCCACCCCTGTAGACTGCTTTGTCAAGCTTCTCGTGTTGGTTGTGGTTGAGGGAGGATAGTTGTGTGCTTGTTTTAATAATGTCCCCATATGGCTACTAATATGTACATCAATTCTTAAAAATGTAATGTAAATGTAAATTATATGCCACATAAATAATCATATCCTGATCTTCAGACCAATTTTCTGTGTGCAATCTGCATGTGTGTGTGTATGTGTATGTGTGTGTGTATACATGTGTATGTGTGTGTGTACACATATGTGTATGTGTGTGTGTATATACATACCGTACATATACACACACTCACATTCTGTTTCCCTGAAAATAAGACCTATCCCTAAAATAAGCCCTAGCATGTTTTATGTGTGTGCCTAATATAAACCATACCCCCAAAATAAGCGCTACTTAAGAGCCTGCAGAGCTGGCCGGCTGCCCATTCCATCTGGTTGCTCACAGTACCGTGGGGGGGTGGAGCTACCCATGCGCCCCACACCAGCTTACCTCAGGGCCCCCACAGCCAGGCCATCCACGCCCCAACACCTCGTGGCGGCAGCACTGGCAACCATGTGCAGCAGGAGCCCACGTGGTTGCTGGCGCACTTCTTATGCTTGCTCGTGGCCGCAACGGAGCAGGAGGCCGAGTAGTGTGCTGGTGCTGCGGCCATGAGGCAAGGCAGGTGTCGGGACATGGATGGCCTGGCTGCGGGGGCCCTGAGGTAAGCCATGTGGGATGCGTGGGGCAGCTCCACCACCCCGTCACCTCGTGGCCATGGCATCGGTGTGTCACTCGGCCTCCTGCTCTGTTGCAACTGCAAGCAAGCAGAAGAAGTAGTTTGTCGGCTATGCAGTGTCTTGCTGGACGGGGCTGCTGGAGCCGCTGCCACGAGGTGAGGCAGGTGTTGGATCATGGGTGGCCTGGCTGCGGGGGCCCTGAGGTAAGCTGGTGTGGGGCGCATAGGGAAGCTCCATCCTGCCACTTTGTGGCAGTGGCACTGACGCGCTGTGCGGCCTCCTGCTCCGCCATGAGCAAGCAGAAGAAGTGGGCCTCCCGTACATGGGGGGGGGGGAAATAAGACATCCCTGAAAATAAGCCCTAGTGCTTATTTTGTGGCCCCAAAAAAATAAGACCTGGTCTTATTTTCCGTGAAACGTGTGTGTGTGTGTGTGTGTGTGTGTATGTATAGATGTGTAGATATATATCTGCGTCATAATAGGTCATTTTGATTTTATAGTAATGGTTTATCCTTGATATTTTTAATTTTAAAGGGGCTTTTCTGTTGCCAAAATGCAAGTGGATTAGATCATGACTTCAATAACTTCGATGAAATCAGTGAGGTTTATTTTCGTCATCAATAACATAAATCTCAATTATTTCATTGACCTGTTCAAAATATAGCTAAGTTTAGAACCATGCCAATATTTTCAAAGGGGTGTGTGTGTGTGTGTGTGTGTGTGTGTGTGTGTGTGTGAGACATAATAACAACACTACATGGATGTGAACAATGGAACATGTTTGTATATTATAAATAAGTAATTACTGTTAATAATATAAAATATCATTAGTATAACTTGCAAAAATCCATTCTGAATGTGTGACTGAAACATGAATAAATTCTAGCCATTTTCTCTAGAATTACATCTATGATCACTGAATATAATTCTGAATATAATGAATATAATACATTCAGAATATTTGTGATATACATAGTATAATAATTAAAAATAGTACAATAATAAAAATAATTAAAATTAAATGAGGTTCTTGGTTAACTCCCAGTGAACTCTACAGTTCTCTTTACAGTGTTGAAGGACTCTTTGGAGGGCCTTTGGGATGTAGAGGGGGGGGGGAAGTCCACTTAAGATAATGTTGACTGTATCTGAAGTGCATTGCGGGAGTCAGTTTTGGGAGATTTGGGTTTTTTAAAACATGGTTTGATAGAACTTAACATTGCAACTATAGAAGGCAGCAAAAAAAAATGTGTCAGAAGGGAGTGTCAAAGAAGAAGGCGTCCACACTGACCTTGAAAGACAGGAATGAAGGCAGGTGCCATAAGGGTTGCAGTTTTCCATGATGAGTGGGAGAGTATTTAAAGAAAGCAGGCCGGGTAACCAATGGTCAGTTTATTTTGTTATTTATTAAATTTATATGCTGCCAATCTCTCTGCTGAAAGCAACTCTGGGAGGCTATTCATCACTTGCACCTTTGTGCAATAACTTGATTTGTTCCAGATGAAGCTCAGGAAAGTAGCAATTGGATGTTTTCTATGCTGGTCTATGACCATAATAAAGATTTGATTTGATGTTTTTTGGGTTTGGACTATGTCCTTTACTGCCACCATCACTTTTGCCCTTTGAAATTGGAGAGATTCTTATTAAGAGATTGGCATGTCATCATCTGTCCATGATATTCCTGAAATATTTAAAGTGGCTTATAATGCCTCTATTCTCTACAAATTGTCATTTTAAATGGAAAAGATATTTATACAAAATTAACTTTTAATTTTCTTTTAGGTTATTGCACCTCTAAGGGAAAAGATCCGAGAATTAGAGAAAAGGTATGCTGATTTGTGCTTTCAGTAGATCATCTTTTGTTTTATTTTAAGTTAAGGCAAGGAGCTTGTGTCAGAATATTTGGTCAAGAGTGCCATCTTGCTGTACTGAAAGAAGGTCTGTATGCAATAAATGTTATTGTCTCTAATGGTAGTATTAAGTACACATAGTCCTCAGTTAATGGCTGCCTCATTCAGCAACCATTCGAACTTAGAGACAGTGCTGAAAAAGTAGATACATGACCAGTATTTAAACTTATAGCAGTCACAACATCCCTGTGCTTGTGTGATCACAATACAGGCACTTGGCAACCAGCATGCATTTACGGCCATCACAGTGTCCCATGGTCATGTGATTGCCATGTACTTTTTGTACTTCACAGCTGGCTTGCAATAAACAAAGTCAATAGGAAAGCTGGCAGGAAGTTGCAAGTCACAATCACATAACCTCACACTTAACAATGGCGGGGATTCACTTAACCGCAGCAAAACTGATATACGTTGGGCATGGTTATGTGACCTTCAGTGGTGGTCTAGATAGGAATGTATCTTAGAAGTAGAAAGTACCATGTTTCCCCTAAAATAAGACCCACCCCGAAAAGAAACCTTATCATGTTTTTGAACACATGTGCTCAAATTAAGCCCTCCCCCCAAAGTTAGCCCTAATTAAGATCCTGCCCACTCCGGGGTGTAGGGCGTGGGGCGAGGTAAAAATTAAGCTAGGGTGGGGATGGGAGGGTGGAGCTGCCCTACTTATCAGGCCTTGCACACCCCAACACCTGCCTCGCCTTCTTCTGCGGCCCCTTCTTCTGCGGCCACTTCTTTTGCAGCCCACTTCTGTGGCCGCTTGCCACCATTCGCACGCCTCGCTCCCGGCCTCCATTTTGCCATCAGAGCCTTCCGGAAAGCCCTCTGCAGCTGAGACTCTGCCCTCTGCGGCAGACTCGATTATCGGCTGCAGAGGGCTTTCTGGAAGGCCTCTGAAGGCAAAACGGAAGCCAGCAGGCGCCATGCACGTCAATCCGGAGCCCGTTTCTCAGCTGCAGAAGGCTTTCCAGAAGGCTCTGACGGCGAAACAGAGGCCAGGGGCGATGCATGCGAGCGGCGGCAAGCAGCCGGAGAAGAGCCAGCAGCAGGCTCCTGCTGGGCGGGGCTGTCGGTGCCGCCGCCGCAAGGTGAATCAGTAATTAGACCCCCCTGAAAAGAAGCCCTAGCCGTTTTTTCAGGGGTCAAAAGAAAATAGGACCCGGTCTTATTTTCGGGGAAACACGGGTAGCAGCAACCTATCATTGGTGATTTATCAAACTAATCACATAATCCTGTAGAAGTTTATTCTAAAATTCTGCTGTGTTCAGTGGGATTTACTCCTCAGGTAAGTGTAAATAGATTTGCAGCCTAAAATACAAGATTATCTTCTGAAAGACAAGAATTTAGAGTTAAATATGACAGCATAGCAATGCTAAAAGGAGGAAGGTAGAACTAAATTGGTTCTTCCTTTAATTCTCTCCTGGAAATGTTAGCACATCATGTTTTACAAATATATTAATATTTGGAGTTTGTTTTGAAAGTAAATGCAAGGATTTTGCATACAGTAAACTTCAGCAATAAATATCGATTGACCATATCTGGCATCTTGCCTCAATCTCTGGAAATTTTTTGACAGTCTATAATAATATGCAGTATATTTTATTCTAAATTCCACTGATCAAGTATTTTCTTATAAGGTATCTATTCCAAATTGAATGCTGAAATATAAAGTGGGAGGCTTCGATATTATATTCCAAATATTTTTTTTAAATCTTAGATTTAGAGATGTTTTTGCTGCATAACAGATTGAAAACAAATCATTGCAGTTATTTTAATTCTGAACTTAAGTTAATGTGGATATCACAATTTAAGTATTACTGTAAATTAAATACTAAAAACTATCAGCATTTTTTTTGGACACTGCATGTTTGTATTTATGACAACATGCAGAAACATGTATTACTGTAAACTGGTGCAGTTTTACAACAAACCAGCATTTTTTTCTTTTTATTCACTAAGAAAGACAGAAGCTGCAAATGAAAAATGCGTTGTAAACAAATATTATCTAACAATTCAAGCAATGATTATCAAATGTATTATATAAGATAGATGTTGCAGAATTCTAAAAATCATCTCCTATTTTGAAAAACCAAATTGATATCTTAGTAAGTATTTAGTAGGCAGAGTTGCAGAGAGCTATTTCCGATCTGAATATAAAGTTCTCTCCCTCCATTTCAAAATTAATGCATGACATTGTGCTGGTAATTTTTACCCATGCTGAAATCAATAATGTCTATTAGTGTAATTGGATAGAAAATCTCCCTGCTCCACTCTTAGAATCATCCAGACATAATATTCTCTACACCTTCTTAGAGAGATGCCTTCTAAATTGTACCTAATTTATATTGCTTCTTTCTGAAAATAGGATTTCTAAATAGTCCCTATAGTGAGTGAATTATAAATATGGAGTAAATCAAATGTAAGATAATGAATCTCTCAGAAGCGCTGATGCTAATGATGTTCTAGCCTGTCAGAATATTTATTCAGAATATCACCTGTGTTTTCTTTCCAAACTTGACTATTGAGCTGTAGAGCTAATACGAACCTTTAAATATTTTTCCCAGTATGCTGATAAATGACTCTCCATATGTGCTGTAAATGCATTATCATTCTTCTATACTCTACAACAAAGCAAGGATATATTAAATGATTTTTGGTGTCTCTTGTTAGTGTCCCTGTGTTGTTTGTGCACAAGACAAGTATGCTAGTTTAATACATTTGAGTCTCTTGAGATTGGCTGTGGATGGCGGAAGTATACACAACCCTGTTAATAAATTTCAGAACACAGTCTGAGCATGTTCTTGAGATCCAGATATGGGTCAATTCATACATCAGCAGAGACCTCTAGGGCTTCTTCCCATGCTACTTCAACAATGTCTGGATGGCAGAAGTATGGGTGGAAGGCTTAGGACCAGGTTTCTTTTCCATCTCTACAATGGAACAAGTCAAGGAATTAATGTTAATGAACAGTTCAAACACAGTTATCCATCGCAAAGAAGTCCTGTTTAATTCTAAAAATCTGTTGTTTTAAAATAGATCTTCTGATTTAGAAGAATATTACCGTATTTTTTGGAGTATAAGACGCACCGGAGTATAAGACGCACCTTAGTTTTGGGGGAGGAAAACAAGGGGGGAAAAATCTGCCTCTGCCTCCCAGCAATTTGCCTCACAGCAAACAGCAAACAGTACAGATGATATACACTGTTTGCTGTGTATTTCTGTGCATGTGTGCCTGACCCATAGAAATAGCAAAGAATTGGAGAAATGTACATTATGGCAGTATATTAATGCCAG
>QLTV01004242.1:968863-991188 GCA_003457575.1 Thermophis baileyi | reverse complement strand
GGTTTAATCCTTGGCTTTCAAATCTGATTAAGAAAGAAAGAATGGGAGCTTATTGGGGGAAGGGAGAGAAGAAAGAAAAAAAATAAATAAATAAAAGAGAAAGAAAGAAAAAAGAAAGAAAGAAAGAAAGAAAGAAAGAAAGAGAAAGAAAGAAAGAAAGAAAGAGAAAGAAAGACATAACCACAATTGAGCCCAAAATTTTGGTTGCTAAGCAAGAGCGTTGTTAAGTGAGTTTCACCACATTTTACAAGTTGGCCATGCCCACCGGTCACCTGACCACCAAGCCACGCCCACCTGAAGGGGGTGGAGGTGGGGGGCACTGAGGATGAGTTTGTAGCACCAAGGGGGCGGTGGACTGAAAAAGTTTGGGAACCACTGATCTAGTGCTAGAGTTCTAGAAATGACATACATATACATACACACACACACACACACACACACGTGTAAACTGCTTCTTAATTCCATTTGGTGTGATTCAAGCAATACTTTGAAATGGCTCCTTTATTTATTTTATTTATTTATTTATTTATTTTATTTTTATTGTATTTATTTATTTGTCAAACATGTACAAGATAGCAGGTATAGGTATAATCATAAACATAATCAAAGTGAATACAGATAGATGAAGACAATAGGACAGTAGGACAGGGACGGTAGGCACGCTGGTGCGCTTATGCACGCCCCTTACAGACCTCTTAGGAATGGGGTGAGGTCGACAGTAGACAGTCTAAGGTTAAAGTTTTTTGGGTTTGGGGAAGAAACCACAGAGTCAGGTAGTGAATTCCAGGCATTGATCACTCTGTTGCTGAAGTCATATTTTCTGCAGTCGAGTTTGGAGCGGTTTACATTAAGTTTGTATCTATTGTGTGCTCGTGTATTGTTGTGGTTGAAGCTGAAGTAGTCATTGACAGGTAGGACATTGTGGCAGATAATTTTATGAACTACATTTAGATCGGTTCTAAGGCGACGTAGTTCTAAGTTGTCTAATAACATTGAAAGCTACTGCTGAGTTTTAACAATTTAAATATTTACAGTAAAGTAATGCTTTTATCTTAGAATGGCAGAGAAGTTTTGCAATATAAAAGTAAAGGATTTTCAGGCAAGGATGTATTGAAATCCTTTTGAAGAACAATGGAATCTCATGAGATTCAGCCTTTTCAAAATTGCAATATTTTGTTTTCTGGCAAACAACCATATACTAGCAGAATGCTTGTAATCTGCTTACCGGAAAGATTGTTGCTAAGACACTTAGTAGGCAGTCTCTCAACTTGCGCTAAAAAGATTTAAATTCTTTATAGATGATTTAAATTCTTTATAAATTGTTAGAAAAGCCAGCATGGATGACTTAGTTTTATTTTTTGCCAACTTAAGAACATTTTTTTTTCTTTCTCATTTGTAAAGCAAATTGATAATTATTTGTGGCATGTTCCACTATGGAATCTTTTTTTTAAAAACCAAATTCTTCAAAAAAAAAAAAAAAAGCAATGTTGAAAATAATGGATTTTTTAATTGGTAAGAATTGCTAGACATGAACAAACGATCATGAAAATGAACAAATAGATCAATATGAAATAGTTCTGTTGGTTTGTATCTTGGATAGGAAGCCTGTTGATGGCACTCCATGAACCTAGTGAAAAAATAATGTGTACTTAAGAGTTTATAGTATAAAGTCTATAATAAACTATAACAAGTTTATTCTCCATCTGACTTCAGATAATCATTTGGTAAATCAGGATAAACAAATAAGGATACATGGATGGTACTTGTATGTCACTGCAAAGTGGTATCTTTGCTATGCATATTTATGTCATTTTTAATTCTTCCAGGTATATGGGCCTGGCACTCAAACCAGAGCATTCCAGTATGTCAGGTATACATTTTTATGTTGAATTCAACTCGATCTTATTATGGCCTTTAGCTAGCCAATGTTAATTGTTTCAAGAAGAGTTTGTGGGAAAGCATTTTCCACATGCCATAATTTTGCTATATAATTTTTCAGCACTTTTCCTGAGTAGTTTCATTCATGTGGCCCATTATCTGATAGCACTTTTTAAAAACTGTTTGTAGGAATTTGTATAGAGACAGCATTATAATTATATTTCTTCTAGCTAACTGCCTCAAAACTAAAAGAAAAATAAAGCAGTAATAACTACCAATTCTGGATGTTGGTGTTGTGCTCACCTCAAAGGCAAGAATTCTGGCAAATTAGATCAGTGTTTGTCTTCTAGAACTTCTCATTACCGCTAGCAAGTTGAACCTCCATCTAGCATACGATTAAGTAAACTTCTCTTTGTACAGTTTGGGTTGCAGATGTGAAGAATGATAATCATGACTCATCTAACAATGTTGCACACCAAGAATGCCGTTGGGTGGCTTAACATCTTTCCTGGGAGAATCCCAAACTTATAATTCTAGAAAACTCAGCTTTTAAAAGCTCCTACTTAGGAACTTAATAACATTTTAATTTTTTAAAAAGTCATAAAATTACACTGTTTTCTACCCATCAAACCACTGACTAAATATTTCTGAGCACCAACAACATCAGTTCAGTCCTGGTGCAGCTATTTTAAGAGACAGCGATGAGTTGTAAATGTTGAATCTACTTGTTGGGGATGAAGGGGGAAGTTTCTTCCACATATGTTTTCTTTTCTTTTTTTAAAATAAGATTTACACTTTTTAGATGCTTTTTGTTTCTTTTCCTTTTTATGTATTTATGTGTTAGATTTTTGTATTTGTTATATCTATTTAATATAATATTTAATAATGTTAAAACGTCACCGCTGAAAATAACTATCTTACTGTACATCCTGGCCTTATTCTCTCATTGCAAGGTGCTGTTTTTAATAATTGTTGCAAAGAAATGATTGTTTTAGATTAAAAAGTTAGAAAGGAGCAAATCAGCCATCTGTCCAAAGAGTGAATAAGTCTGCATCAGTTCCAATTATGTATATTTGCTGGTCGAACCTTGGCCCAAGCAGAAACTTGGTGTTGGGCCAGCCATTCAGGTATTTGTTTGGAGCAGAGTGTGGGAAATTTATTCACCCACTACAGAGTGGAATGTTTTTCTAGCAGCACCTTGGCTACATTTAATTCAGCCCAGGCCACCAGCAGGGATACAATGTCTATTTATACCCACACCCGCTATTTGTCTTTAATTTTTACAGAATGGGAAATAGTCAATATAAATTGCTTAGTAATAAACATAAATACACACACACACACACACACACACACACACACACACACACACACACAATGACTCTAGGAGGCAAAAGAAGTGTTAGAAGCCTCTGGCTTTCCTGTTTTTTCCTTAAACCATTACTGCCATCTTCTGTTGAATATGTGGATATGCAGTTTTCTTTGTAGGGAGAGCATTTTTTCAGTTTTAGCCAGCATAATGGTAGCTTAACACTAACCTAAATAAACACAATATTTGTGCTAATATTAAAAATTCTGTGACTACGTTTGCTGTTTCAAATTCATTTATGCCTATGCATCTACATTTATTGAATTTTGTTGGGGGGGGGAATAATATAGCTTAATTATAAAAAGAGGAATTCCTCTCTCCCATTTCTTAAAGGGATTAAGGAACCTAAATTCCTTTCCTTATTCCATAGCTATCCCGGGTGAATTTGCCTACCAATGTTCATTATGCTCTTAATGCCAAAGTTAAGTATGACAAGCAGAAATGTTCCAAAGAAGGAGGTCAAAATAATCAACAAGGTGACAAAAATCATGCAGTCAGTGCCCTTCCCCCTGCTTGCCTGCATCATGGCAGGGCAGGTCTTGATTGCATAGTTGTGGTCGCCATCTTGAATTCCTAATGCCCATGAACACCTGTGAGGACTACAGTGGAAGAGTCACATTACATTTTGTTTGGAAATTTTCTACTCAGGCAGTGAACAGCAGGCTTACAATGAGAGGTAACTGAATATACATGTTTGTTCCTAGATCAGTGGTTCTCAACCTTTCTAATGCCGCGACCCCCCCGCGACCCCCTGCCGCCGCCNAACATTAGTAAGGACCAGGGGTGAAATGCTCCCGGTTCGCTCGTGCCTGTCGGTCGCCGTAGAGCCAGTCACCAAGGTAGCGTGAGGCTCCGCCTACCCGTCCAGATGCCGCTATTTAGGTTTTTTTTACCCTCTGCGCATGCGCAAAGCATTCTGCGCATGCGCAGAGGGTAGAAGAACCCAAATGGCGGCGTCCAGGCTACCAGCTGTCCGGCGACCCGCAGGCACGGCCGAACCGGGACCTTTTCACCCCTGCAGTGACGGTGGCACCAAAATGGCGGGCTAACGCGCGCGGCGACCCCTGTGAAATGGTCGTTCGACCCCCAAAGGGGTCGTGACCCACAGGTTGAGAACCGCTGTCCTAGATTGTCTATAAGCTAACCATTTACTTGAGTAAACTACCTTTCTGCTCTCTTTAAAGCATGGCTATACATGCTGAACCTTGCCAAAAGTTGTTAGTAAATGTCATTGTTTAATAATTAACATAATTAAGGCCAAAAGAAACAATCCAATTAACTACTTTTAATCTATATAATTCATTTATCTCTTGAATTGGCCACATTGGTGATTAAAATGTGGGCCATGATGTACCACTCAAAACCAGCTCTAGTTTTTAGTCTAATGAAAGTTCCCCATCCTGATTTTAAAGTTTTATTATGTTCTGCACCTAAATCTGACACCCTGGTAACTCATTCATCCCATTGTCTCAATTCGTACATTGTGTCTTTTGTGAAAATTGTTTAGGCGGAAATGTTTTGCTCCGACCCTTCATGTATATTCAGTGTAAGTTGCTGTGGTTCACTTGCTTTAGCTTCTGTTCATGGGTATCAGCAGAAGCTTCCTGTTTCATCCCAAAGGTGAAGGTCATATGGCACCGCATGTATAAAAGGGATGGCACTTTGTCAGTCTCGGCCCTCTTGACCGCTGCCCCCGCCCCATGTCACTGCTTACAGTAAAACTTCCCCCAAGAGAATATTTTTCCTCAGCATCAGCACTTTGCAAGGCCAGACCATAAATAAATCAGGAAATAACTCTCAGCTCATGTTGTCTTATCTTTTTTTCCAGTGACCTTGTGAATGGGCTCGTGGCCTTAATGAATAGCAACGTTAGCAGTCCTGTTAACTTGGTAAACAAAACACACTTGTTGTTATAAACCTTAATGGGAAATTGAGTAAAGTAGTATGGAAATAAAATAGCATCTCCAAATTCAGAGTGCATGGAATCAATCAGTGCTGGGACATAGCCTTTGGTATTTTCCTGATCTGAAAATTGCAATAGGCCCATCACCATCACTGGTACCTCCTCCTGCTTCTCATTGTTATTAAAAACACGGGCACCATATGAAGACAAACTAGCATGGTGCGATTTTTCTACCTTAAATGCAGTGAGTTCTGTATTGTATCTGCAAATAAGGCCTTTGCAGACCCCTTTTTATAAATCAATTTTTAAAATAAATTTCTGCATGCAGTGTGCTGCTTTTGTAATTATATTCTTGCCTCATAATATTTCATCTCTTTGAGATTTTGTTGCTAAATCAGAAAGTAACTACCAACCATTGAGGTCATCCCTGTTAGATTTCTACTGAACGTAGTATTATCTGAGATGTATAATGCATTTCCTTAGGTTTGCCTTCAAGAGTGATGTGAAAACAATAGGAATTTCTGCTAGAACAAGGATTCCAGTCTTTGGATCATTCTTTTCCTTTAGGAATTCCTGTGGTAGATTCCATTCGGGAACAGAGAATTCTGCAATTGGGACCATATTTTGCAATTTGTTAGCGGAGTATTCAGGAAATAACTCTTTATGGAAGATCAAAATCTATATTTTCCTCCTACGTATTGTACTTAAATAATGAATTTGTACTATTGTGTTATACAATACTATTATACTATAACTATTGTACTATTGTACTGTAAACATTATTTTAATAATACTTGTTGTATCTCTAGGGGAATCCAGAGGAACATTCTATTCTAGAATTTGCCCAGTTAATTAAAAAGCTTGTGGGTAAGTACATTTAAATTACTTTGTAAAGAAAATATAGAGCTTGGTGATATGTGTCTCCTATTGATTGTTACATGGAAGGGAATCAATTTAATAAATAAGTAAGTTCAAATGATTTAATTTGGAGCTGCTACTAGAAAACCCAATGAAGATGTAATAATAATTAACTAAAAAAAAAAGGAAAGAAAAAATATAGGCCTATAAATACTAAAACTTCTGTGGTCCATGTGCATGCTGTATATGTACAATGCATTGTATAGTTTTTGACTTATGATTGGTCACTTAGCAACTCTTCAAAATTATGACAGAGCCCCCAAAAGGTATTTACAACCCAGTTTCAAAGTTCTGTCAGCCTCCTATAGGAGGTGACCAGGCTGAGCCCAAGGGAGTGGTCAAATGAGTCTCTGCGCGCCCACAAGAGATCTAAGTCCAGCCCACCGTGAATGGCTTTCTTATCTCCCGCTCATTTCGCTTGACCGCTGATTGGTCAGATTCTTGTAGAAAGCTTAAGCTTGCAATAAATCTTTATACTTATTTGAACTGCCTGAATCTCCTGATTTCCCTGATGCTTGACACCTCGACAGTTACATGACCACATTTTGGGTGTTTGGCAATTGGACAGCATTTGAAGCTATTTGCCGCACCCTGCGGTCACGTGACCATGATTTAGGATAGTTTTGTCGGAAACTGGTGTTTACTTCTGGTTTCTGGCAAAAACTGGCCCACAGCAAACAGTGGTTTCACTTAACAACTGGATCAGTCACATGATGACTCACGTTATGAACATCATGTCTTAGAACTATGATTGCCAGGCTGACTTACAGCTGCCTGTGTTATTATGGAACTTTTGAAGTGGAATGCCTTGCAGAAGGAAATTATCTCTTTTCAGAAATTGAAATTGTGACAGCAGTCCCTCAACAATATGCCTAATTATAAAATGTGTTTACAGGCAGTGGAAGTGAAATCCAGTTTCTGTCAGAAGCTCAAGATGATCCTCAAAAAAGGAAGCCAGATATCAAGAAAGCCAAATTATTGCTTGGTTGGGAACCTGTGGTACGTACTGTTTATCAATGGTATTGTAGTTTCAAAATGTAATACCCTGTTTCCCCCAAAATAAGACATCCCCTGATAATAAGCCCAATCGGGCTTTTGAGTGCATGGCAATAAGGCCAAGCGCTTATTTCAGGGTTCAAAAAAATATAAGACAGGGTCTTATTTTCGGGGAAACACGGTATTATTTATTTCATACCATTTAAGGCAAATTGTTGCAATTTGTTCTGTGGTGTGCTTCCTTTTGGGGATAGGAGAAAGAGACATTTTAAAAAAAAAATGTTCCTTGATCCTTTATATAAAGCAAGTTAATTAAACTCAGGAGAAACTCCAAAAACCAATCATTTTAACAAAAATACTGAAACAAAATATGTAAAACTCTATTTCTCCTTTATAAATGTCCAGTTTTTGCTATTTCCAATTTCATCAAATTAGAAAACAAGTAAACTTCCATGAATGTTTCCACGAATTGAGGAGCATAGTTTTAGGAAGCAGGGTTTTAGTACTACAAATAAGCACCACGTATTCTGTAAGCAAGGATAATCCTCTCTCTTTCTCTTTCTCTCCGGAACAGGTTCCATTGGAAGAAGGTTTAAATAAAGCAATTCATTATTTTCGGAAAGAACTGGAATATCAAGCAAATAACCAATATATTCCTAAACCAAAACCTGCTAGGATAAAAAAAGGAAGAAGCAGACATAACTAAAAATTCAATTGGACAAGAAATGACATTTCTTACCTTGAATTTGAGAAGATGTCATATGTCTTTTGGTAAAGACTTCAGAACAGGTATCATGAAGAAAAAAAACCTGGAATTTCACTCTGAAGCTTGCTTTAAAGAAGTGGATGTGCCTCAACAAGAAAACTGCAGTTCTTGCCTTGCACTTTTTAAATCTGTCTTTTTATGTAAAATAGATGCATCCTTTTTTAGTATCTTCAGGTTTTATATCTTGCTGTGAGATCATTTGTTATAACTGTCCTTGACAGTTTTATTTACTGGTTTCTTTGTGAAGCTGCGCATAAGATAAGAAGGGCAGAATTGCCAATTTATTTATAAAATGGGTACTTTAAATGAGAGAGACTATGCATAAAGGAAAAAAAGTAGCAGTATTGTCAGATGACAAACACTGGCATTTAGAAAATATCTGTACAAGAGTTTTATGTATTCTTTAAATCTGTTCCCCTCCCCCACCCAACATTTAGTTCTAGCTGCACACTTGAATTTGAACTATTTCCACTGATAAATGCTATTTTAAATCACTACTGTATTGTGCATATTCTGGGCAAAAGTTAATGTATTATTGGCTACCAGTGGTTGAATATGCTATTTTAATAAAACACTGAAACTTACAGATTTAAGTAAAAGAAAAGTCTGTGCTTGTGGACATATTATTATTATACAGGTATAGCAGACAGATGTAACATCTGCCTCTGAGTAACTGATTCTTTAAAACAATATTATGTGAGTTTTTAGATAGTATACCTTTTGATGAATACAGTTCAATTACAAATAACCCTGTGGAGTTAAATTAAAAATCAAGTAGGTACATACAGGTAGTCCTCAACCTATGATCACAATTGGCATCACAATTTCCATTGCCTAACAAGATAGTTGTTAAGTGAGCCATGCCCAATTTTATGACCTTTTCTGCCACGGTTGTTAAGCAGATTACTTGCAGTCATTAAGCTTCTCCCATTGACTTTGCTTGTCAGAAACCGGCTGGGTAGGTCACAAGGGATGATCATATGACCCCAGGATGCTACAATCATTGTAAACCTGTGCCAGTAGCCAAGTGCCCAGATTTTAATCATGTGACTACAGGGATGCTGTGACTGTTGTAAGGGTGGGGGCTGCTTGTAAATCACTTTTTTGAATGTGTTGTAATTTCAAATGGTTGCTAAAGGAATGGTTGTACGTTGAGGACTAGCAGTATGGATAAAATTCAGTGAACGACTCCTGCTCCCGTCTGTGGAATGCAGAATCTTCTGTCTGCTCTCAAAGCCTGGTCTGGGTTGTGGGGGATTTTAAAGAGCACAAATCAAGCTGGGAAGGAGAAAGATGAGGAAATATGGATAACTTCTCTTTTCTGTTCTATAATTAAATGATATTGCTATTTCCAGTAGTAACCCACTTTTAGAAAAAAAAAAAACCACACACACACACACACACACACACACACACACAAAAAAAACGACGAAGAATCAGGGCCACTTCCACAAAAATTTTAACTATTGTTAATATTGGCATACCTGAATCACACATTCCTACAGAAACAACAGCATCCTGTTTTCTTTAAAAGGGAAATGATTTGGAATGCCTTAATCCTATTACAAGTTTGTCATGTTTTAATACTGCAAAAAATTTGAAATATATGCGAGTGTAGACCGCCAGCCAACTTCTGCTATTTTGAAGGAAAGCTACAATAACAGTTTACAGTCACCATCACAACAGTGTGGAGAGAGAATTGTGTGTATTATCTCCAAGCCTTTACAACAATGCTTAATGTAAAACAAGGGAGAAAACTCTTTTGATGACTTGAGAAAACAATTCAGTATTTTTAAAGGAGCAAAAGTGATAGTTCACAGAGAAGGTCACCCATTAGATCTAGCATTTGTCTTGGGGTAGTGGCAACATGATCTGAGAGGTTGGGGATGGGGAATGTTATCATTAGTTCTTTGTCATGGACAGACCATTCCTTCTTGACCCTGGAGTTCTCTTTGAGCTGCCCCCACTGCAGGGAAGGGATCTATTGAATTGGGTGGCCTCAGGAAACTGATGGGTTTCGAAGGGAACGTGAGGTTATTCCTGAAGGTGTAACTATGGAGATGCTCAGTCATTCAGGTCATGGTTGTCTCAAAGGTGTTCCCCCCCCCCAAAAGGCCACCAGACTATGTTTTTTCCTTGAGAACGAAGATGACGTTGGTGCATGGTTCAGCCAGGGCTTTAGGTGCAAACTGAAATGAGCATTTAAGAAGATTGAATCACTACTCTGTGATTGTGCGGCCTCTGTGATTGTTGCTCCTCTAGATCCTTATAGTTTGTCAAGGGTCTTCAGGAGATGTAGTGGCACGAGAACACTGCTGGAGGAATACAAGCCAACAGGCACAGGAAGGAGTCTTTATTAGGACATACTTTGTCTTTATTAGGACAAAATGAGCTCACTTCTTCGCTCTTATTGTATCTGCATACAGACAACCAGCAGCTTTATTCTAGGTGACTAGACCCCTTCTAGGTAAGGAATGGTCAGGACAGCCCCTGTAGAGCCCCTGTCAGACAAAGGTACTTGGCTTTACTGAGGTAAACGTGGCTGGGCAGGTCCTATGGAAATGACTCACTTTGTTAGTTGGGAGAGTTTGAGCCAGTTGATGTTGAGAAAGTAGATAGGGTCCTTGTTTCTATGACCTTGTCATGTATCTGGGCTCTTCTCCCTCCCCAGTTGGTTAAGGCTTCTCAGGAGATGGCAGTGTTTGTGGGAAGATTGTGTTGTGGCCTGCCAGCTGCCAGCAGAGCTGGCGACAGACTCGGACGATGAGTTTGGGGAGGAACTTGGGCCAGTTCTGGAGTCTGGGGAGGGCTCTGATGGATGCTCTGTGTCGGATGCAGAGATAGAGCCAGGGCCGTCTGACATTTCCCAGCCACCAGAGAGGCAACTGCCTTTGGAGGCTGATATGAGTGAGGAGGAAGAAAAGCTGGGGCCTGTTCCAGATGCACATATGCACAGAGCAGTTAGGAGAGGTGAAAAACGGAGGACAAGGAGTCGACTCAGGAAGCAAAGCACATGTGGACGCTGAATGGCCCCTCCCTGGCTGGGGAATAAATAGAAGGAAAGGGTAGTGGTTGTCGTAGGAGACAACAGTTCGTATTTCTGAAGATTTTGCTCATTGTGTTTCGTGCCACAAAGACTGCTTGCCAGAACTTAATTTACTGTCTTTCGACTGGGAGCTCACGGCCTTGCAATTATCACAAGGAACTATTAAGGTCTGTTACTGCAGTTAACTCTTTGAAGGACTATTGCCTGGACTTTTCGGTGGGTGAATGCAATTAATTCACAAGAGGTAAATAAAGAAGGGTTTTTCGTGACAAGGAGTCTGTTTCTTGCTTCTGCTAAGGCTGGGTCAGAACAGATTGTTGAGAAAGTGGTGGGTATTTAGCATTGGAGAGTCCTGGATGAATTATATTATCTAGACCTTTTTCAGTCAGTTTTATAGTACTGACATGGCATTGGTCACATTTGTTGATCTCTGAAAAGCTTGGGATGGTGATGTTGCATCCATCCTGGCCCTTCTGGATCACTCGGCAACCTTTAGTACCATCAACCAGAGCATCCTCCTGGATTGGATTTGGAGGTTGGAAGTGGAAGTCACTGTTTTGCAGTGTTTTTCCCTTCCTGTCGCTGGTAAAAGGATTGGGGAAGAGAAGTCTTAAGTAGGTGCCTCAAGGCTTGGTTTCTCATCACTTTAACATCGAATAAAGCCCGTGGGTGAGGTCAGTTGGCAGTACAGTTTCATCAATATTCAAATGATAATTCTACACCTCCACCCTCTACTGGACAGGTAATGATGTTCAGGTGCTGACCCAATGCCTGAAGGCTCTGGATGGGGAAGAACTTACTGCAACTCAACCCTAGCAAGACAGAATGGCTTTCCATTTTTGACCCCCTGGGATCTGGAGGGCCATTATCCTTTTAGCTTTGAACCTTCTGACACTAGCCCTGACTTGTCCCCCACGATTGGGCTAAGGTGGGAGTGGATCCAGAAAAATGCAGAGTTGGTATGGTGATATCATGGCCCTATGGTGGGTAATAGGGTGTTACTGTATGACACTTGTTCATTTTTATGTTTTTATTCATTGTAAGCTGTACATTAATATAAAATAGATGGCCATATTGGTCTCAGTAAAGAAAGTTAGTCTTCATAATGTATGTATTTCACCAGAATACGTAATTAAAATTTTGTATTAAAAAGCTTTAATTTTAAAGCAGATATGTTAAGGAATATATGCAAGACCAATTTTTCTTGGTTTCTTCCCCCAATTCCATCAGCTAAAATTAAGAACCAGATTAAAATCAATTTTAAAAAATCTTTCTAGTGTCCTTACACAGAGAAGAAAGAATTAATATAGTCAATACAGAGAGGAAAGGATTAATAATAATAGTTAAGACAGAGAATAATCTTAATAATAATCATCATAATTGACATTTGCTCCATGTCTGAAGGTGTCTGGATTTTGTGGGCCTATAGGAGCATCTTCATCATAATGGTGATGATAATAGCCATCATCGTATTCATGGCCACCACGGCCTACGTTTGACCAGTAGGAGACATAATCTTCAAATTTCTGCAGAAAAAGGGAAAAAGTGACGATTTGCTGAAGCCATATGTTCATAAAAATGCTATGCTTTAGAAGCATTGAAATATATTTTTCTTTCAATATTGATCAGATATTTTCATCCAAAATGGTACAGAATATGTACTGTATACCATCTTCTGTAATATACTGTGGAACATAATCTTCTAATTTAAAAAGCTAATTGATGATTTTGGCAACTAAACCATATAGCAGGAAGAAGCCATTAATTCCAAGGTCCAATTTACTTCTCAGTGCAGAAATAAGTGAAGTATCCAGATCAAATAGCTGACCAGAATCTAGAATATATTAGGACAGTGAAGCTTTGAAAGTTATTGTTCAAATATTGTATGAATCTCAAATCCATACCTAAAAGACCTACGTTTATTGTGGAAATACAGTAAAATATTTACATTTCAGTGCCTTCTTGTTCCTAGAAATAGGAATTACCATCACATGGATTTAGCGTTTAAACTATTGACTTAATATAATGTATTTTGACTTCCTAGCTTCTTTAACTTCAGAATGGATTCAAATCAAATAGAGAAAAGCAAACAAAGAGATTATGTATAATAGCAAGCTTTCTGCTCAGAGCTTCAAGCAATTGGTATTTGAGAGGGCTAAAGCATTCATCAGGGAAAAGCAGCTAGTGTTAATCTCCAGAAACAGCTGAGCTGTTTCCTATCTTTAAGTTGGTGTATGATGAGAGAATTCAGAAACCTGCCCTTTGCTTCTTTTACAGACCACCTATAAAATTTACAGTTTTCTGTCCAGCATGATTTTGCAGCCTACTCTTTGAGTTCCTGGAGGAGACTCTTTGCAATATCCTAACTTTGGAATCATCATGACTTTACAAAGCAGAGGTGGGGAACTATGGCCCCTTTATGACTTTTGGACTTCAACTCCCAGAATTCCTGAGCCAGCCATGGGAATTCTGGGAGTTGAAGTCCACAAGTCGTAAAGGAGACATAGTTCCCAATTTCTGCTATAAAGTAAAAGGAACAGTCAGTGGGACACCCAGCTCCATTAATATAACATCTACTCTTTCTATGAAGAATACAATAGAACTGTATATAGTTTATTTTATGTCAAGAATAGACAGAAATTCCCAATAAGGTTGGCAAATTCTGCTTAATATTTAACATGAATTGCTTAAAGTGCTTTAAAAATATTAGTAGTCCATTTCTTGGTGTGTGCTTTTATAATTCATTTCGGGTGGAGAATACAAGTAGTCCTTGAGTCATGACCATAATGGAGCCTGCCCATCACAGTCATAGCTCAAGGTGATCATAAGGTTTTATAACTTTTTTGCAGCAATTGCTAAGTGAATCACAATAGTTCATTAAGTGAATGCCACAGTTGTTAAGCAAACCAACGGTTCACTTACAATTTTGCTGAAAAACAGAAGTAAATGCCGGGTTTTGGCAAAACCGTTGTGAAATGTGGTCATGTAACCATGGGACACAGCTATAAAGGCAGCCTTGTTGCTAAGCACCCAGAGTGTGGTCATGTGACACGGTGGGGATGACCATTGAAACTTTGAGTCCGGGTTGTAATTAGCCTTCCAGATAGGCCGATCAGAACGTCAAAGTCACTAAGTGCTGGCCATAAGTCGAGGACTACCTATAAAGAGTTGCTGAAAGTGTGAATCAAATTTTACCTTGAATTTTGAAACTTGATACCATTCTATTTAATGAAGTAAAACTACTGTTTCAAATTTTAAGCTATGCTATCAGTGTTTAGCTATATTTTCTGCATACATGACTGCTTATTATAGTATTTTGGCACTTTACAGATGAATATTATGCAAATTTTTAATAAATTATTTTCCTTTCTTGACGGTGTGTAAATTATTATAGTAACAGTCATTTGGATTTTAAAAAGTGGTTATTTTTTACTCTGCTATTCTTGAGTAGATTTATGTATTACCTGATCAATTTTGTGAATGTTTTTGATACCAGATTAAAATACAACAGCATCCTGGCTTGATTAGTTGTTCACCAACATTTATCAGGTGAAACTATAGTTAACTAGCTTGTTTTTCTGCTTGTATGACAGAAACAATAAAGTAATCATGTGATCATGGTTTATCTATATCTTGTTTATACATTGCTACTGGAAATTTGACATATATGAAGGCCTCATCTCATTGTATACTCAGAGCAGCCCTGACAGTAGCAAATGTGGCTAATATAAATAGCAATGACATGAAAATGTCCCAAAAATTTATACAGGTAGTCATCGACCATTCATTTAGTTACCATTTGAAATTACAATGGCACTCAAAAAAGTGACTTAAGATCATTGTAGCATCCCCATGGTCATGTGATCAAAATTCAGATGCTTGGCAACTGGCATGTATTTATGACGGTTGCAGTGTCCCGGGGGTCATGTGATCACCTTTTCTAAACTTCTGACAAGTAAAGTCAATGGGGAAGCCAGATTCACTTAACAACCATGTGACTAATTTAACAACTGCAG
Organism: Thermophis baileyi; assembly: GCA_003457575.1. Taxonomy (NCBI): domain Eukaryota; kingdom Metazoa; phylum Chordata; class Lepidosauria; order Squamata; family Dipsadidae; genus Thermophis; species Thermophis baileyi. Next base: position 976,296 of record QLTV01004242.1, on the reverse strand, counting down.
TGATTCACTTAACAGGGCAAAAAAAGTCGTAAATGGGACAATAATCACTTAACTCTCTTCTTTAGCAACAGAAATTTTGGGCCCAATTGTGGTTGTAAGTTGAGGACTACTTATATTTGAATCCCAATGCAAGTGTAATCCCAGTGCAGGGCATTAAGGATGTTTTTAGTGTTTCCCCTCTCCCCCATTTCCGTTTTCAGGGACCTACAGTGAAGTAGTTTGGGGATGAAGACTTCTAATGATCTCTGAGGCCAATGAACACTTGAACCTGTCTTTCCTCTATTAAAACTCAGCACTCTAATTACTATGACAAGCATTTATCTCCGTAATACATGACTTCATTTTAATAAGTACCATCAATCTTCAGTCAAAACCCTCTCAAATGAAATTGTTTTCTATAGAAATATTCAGAACAAAAAGGGCTTTGCTTCCCAAACATTCCTGCAATGGGGAAAATGTCATAAAGAGTGAGTCAAGGGGGAAAAGGCCCTGAATAATTGAAAGATTGTATCATTCACTTCTTTTGCATTAAGTACTTATTGTATTGTTTTTAAAAAAAACATGCTGATTGGAAAGTGAATTTATATCTAGAATTCAGCCTCTATCAGTTTTCCGGTGTTATTTATAAGTAACTTTTACTGTATTTATCTTCGGAAATCAAGAAAATATATTAGAATACCCTAGTATAGAAAAACAAAAATTAAAGAGCTCGAATGTGGTTTTTCAAATTCTGAAATATTGAAACAGCCTGATGCACATTCAAGTAAATATCAATTTGCACAGTGTCTTCAGTTTATAATAAATTTATAAGACCTTCCCTTATTCCTTTCTATTCTCACAGTTTAGCATGTGATTTCCTAACAAATTGCTACCAAAGCCATATTCTCATTCAGGTTTTTTTTGTATGGCTCCTCTGCCTTTTCCTTCCAAAAACAACTATATCTTAGATTCAAATAACACGCACACAAACTATATCCAGAAATTAAAGTGGTTTAACTTGACAGCTAAAATGCCTGCATGAAAAATTGATTTAACTTTCCATGCTGAAAAGTATTGGAATTCCACTTCTAGCACAATTCTTGACCACAGGGATGGAGGAGGAGATAATATATAATTCCAGGTTGCTGTTTGCAGTATGAAATACTTTATCCATGATACAAATGTGTTTTGTTTGCATGTCCCATTTATGCCTCAGTAAAACCATAATGTTGAAATGTTTTCTGTGCATTCATGTTATTAAATAACTGCTTTTTCCCAGAAAAACCTTGCCAGAATTAAGTTAAATCTGTTCGAGTAGATTCCTGAAACAGTTATCAAGCTTGATATCACTACTATTATCAAGTATGCACCTTCTCAAATTCATTTATAATAAGGGGAATGATTTTGCTGATAAAGAAAGAGGTTTCCAATATCTACTGTAATGAATATAATTATAAGATTCAAACTAAATTGAATTCCTTCCCATATCTATAACTACACAAAACAAAAATATGAAGCTTATTTCAAAGAAAATAAAACATTAGGCAATTATCCTGCATCCAACAAGATTTCCATAGTGCTAATTTAGATCACTGAATTATATTTTTGGAAGTTAAAACACAACAACTATGCCACTTACAGCTTCATCAAAACCTAAATAGAGGAAGTGCTGGTACCATTGCTGTACGTCAGGCTGACTTCTGTCCCAAAGCTGGCGCTTCTGACGTTTCAGATTGTTTAAGAATTCCTTGGCCTTATCTTCTTTAACAGACATCTCTTCCTTCATCAGAACAGGGGCTGAAGCAAAAATCGAAAACACCAAATCTATTAATGGCAACAGCGCTGTAGATATTTCATCCATCATGTTGACTACATATGAATAATCAGTTGAATACTCAGTGCAAGAGGTGAAGAAAATGCCACTGTTAAAAAGTAATATCCTATGTTAGCACAACGCAGTCCCTGAATAAAAAATAAATTCTTAAAGTATCTTTTTTTCACCTGAGGTCTGTGGTGATGGCTAGAATCATAGGGCTGGAAAGGACCTTAGAGGTCTTGTAGTCCAACTCCCTGCCCAAGCCTGGAATCCTTATATAATCCCAGACAAATGGTTGTCCAACCTTTCTTGAAAATCTCCAGTGATGCCTTTGGGAGGCAAGCTGTGGCATTAACTAACTGTTCTCAGTGTCAGGAAATTTCTCCTTAGTTTCAGGTTGAATCTCCCTTTGATGACTTTGCATCTCCCTTTGCATCTTTCCCTTAGGTACTATGGAGAATAAATTGACCCACTCTTCCCTGTGATAAGCCCTTCAAATATTGGAAGACAGCTATCATGTCTCCCCTAAGCCTTCTCTTTGTTAGGCTACATGTACTGTACCTAGTTCCCTCAATTGTTTATCATACATTTAGCCTCCAGACTCCTTATCATCTTTGTTACTGTGCTCTGCACTCTTTTTAGGATATCAGCTTTTTTTTTTAATATATCGTGGTGATCAGAACTGGCTGCAGTATTCCAAGTGTGGCCTCACTAAGTGCACTACAGAGTGGTACTATCTCTTCTTGTGATCTTGATGCTATCCCTCTGTTGATACCGCCTAGGCTTTTTTGGCAACTGCAGCACACCGCTTACTTGTACCTAAGTGGTGGTCCACCAGGGCACCTAGATCCTTCTCACAGACACTACTGTTGAGCCAGGTATGCCTATCTGTACCTATGCATTTTGTTTTTCTGCCTAAGTGCAGGACCTTAACTTTTTTCACCACTTAATTGTATTTTGTTGGATAGGGCCCAATGTTCAAATCTGTCAAGATCCTTCTGAATTTTGACTCTATCTTCTAAAATATTAGCAATTTCCCCCAGCTTGGTGTCATCTGCAAATTTGATGAGTGCCCCTTTTAGGTCATTTATGAAGGTGTTGAAGAGCACTGAGCCAGGGGTGAAATATGAAAATTTCCCCTACCGGTTCTGTGGGCGTGGCTTATTTTGTGGGCGTGGCTTGGATGTCGGGTGGGTGTGGCTTCAGGTGGGCGTGGCTTGGTGGTCAGGTGACTGGGCGGGCATGGCCAACTTGTAAAATGTGGTGAAACTCACTTAACAACCTTCTTGCTTAGCAACCAAAATGTTGGGCTCAATTGTGGTCATAAGTTTTCTTCCTTTCTTTCTTCCTTCTTTTGCTTCCTTTCCTTTCCTTCTTTCCTTTCCTTTCCTTTCCTTTCCTTTCCTTTCCTTTCCTTTCCTTTCCTTTCCTTTCCTTTCCACACACACCTGGTCTGGGCACATAGACGGAGCCCTTCCCGAGGAGTTCTCCTGCGCAGATGCGCCCGGCAGCAGCGGTGGCGGCGGTGGTGAGGGCAGAGTTTGCCTGGGCTCTCCGCGATCCCAGAACCGCGCCGCGCACGTGGGAGTTTTCCGGCACGGCACAGTTTTGGAATGGCGGAGAGCTTGCTTCGGAGAGCCAGTGGCGGGGGCAGAGATTGCTTGGGAGAGGCCAAGGAAGCTCTCCGCCATCCTGGAAGTGGCGGCAGTTTACCTGTTGAGGCTCTGGGCCACAGCGCGCCAAGCCGGAAGGGAGGCAGCCGAGCAGGTGGGCAGGAAGGGCCACGGCCCTGAGCCTCAACAGGTAACCTGCTGCTGCCTCGGTGCCCACCGGGAGCCTCTTCCTACGCCGGCCTGGCACGCCAAACTTTGTGCGGCAGCGGGAAGCAGCCCAAGAGCCGGGTCGGGCGCCCCACATGCTCAGCAGCCGAGCCGAGCCCCACGCGCCCCTCTGCCTCCCGCCTCGCCTGTCTCCTCCTGCCAGGTGGGGAGGTAGGCAAGCAAGAGGGGCGGCGGTGGCCCCTGCCAAGCGCAGTGCACAGAGGCGGTGGGCAAGGCGTCCCCAGCACACCTGTTAATCCGGCCGGCCACGTGACTACAATTGCGGTGCAGAAGCTGCTGGTGGCCGGGCGGGCGGCAGCCCCCCATGCGGGGAGAGGGCCAGGACTGCACTTGGAAGGGGCCGCCACTCTCGCTGCCCTCCCTCCATGCCTGGCTGCAGACGTCTGCCCGCCCTCCCGGAGCCCCACAGCCGCGGTTCGCTTTCTTCCTTCTGCCGCCGCCCCTCTTAGCCCCAATGCAGCAGCTGCATCTCCCCCAAGGGCCGCCCACCCACCCACTGGCCGGGCCTGGCGAGAAGCAGCGCGTCTCCCGTCACGGGCTGGACGCCGACTTCGGAAGGCAAGCGGGCATGGGAGACCGCCGGGAAGGCCGCGTGGAAGGCCACCAAGCATGGCAGGGCTGCGGGGAAGGGAGTAGGCTGCTACCTCCCTTCCTGCTGCCCCAACATGCTTTCCTGCCTTTCACATGGCCTTCCACTTGCCTGCCTTCGCAAGCTGGCCACGGGGACACCGGGAAGGCCGCGTGGAAGGCAGGAAAGCATGTCGGGGCTGCGGACCACGGGGAATGGAGTAGGGAAGGCAGGCTGGGACTGTGGGGGGGCAGGGGCTGCGACTTCGCAGGCATACCTGGCAGGCAGATCAGGGGTGCAGCGCTTCAGGCTGTCAAGCTGCAGAGCACAGACTGGGCAGGGCGGGGCGGGGCGGGGCGGGGCAGAGCGAGCGAGCAGTGACTGGCAGACCGGTTCAGGGGGCATGGCCAGCGAGCCATGGCTACCTGCTCGGCGAACCAGCGGCGGCCACTGCTACCGGTCCGCCCAATCCGGTCCGAACCGGGAGCATTTCACCCCTGCACTGAGCCCAAGACAGAACCCTTAGATACCCCATGGCTTGGTGGGCGTGCTTCCCTCCATGTAGTCTAGTGGTGAAATTCTGTGGGCATGGCTTGGTGGGCATAGCCAACTTGACATCATTCGCGGCAAGGTGGGGCGGCACCACTCCCACCAAGCCATGCCCACCAAGCAACGCCCACAGAACCGACAGAAAAGTTCGGCCAAGTCTTCTAGCGTTCAACCTGGCTGCTTCTCGCCTCCTTCTCATGTTTGCTCTGTGTGTATGACCCCGAGAAGGAGGCGAGAAGCAGCCACGTTGAATGCTGCGGGAGAGAGAAGCCGAACTTTTCTCCCTCCCTTCACAGCGGAGCTGCTCAGAAGGCAGCTCCTGCGGCCGCCTGTCCCTTTATGGTTCCTCCCTCCCCCCGCGTCGAAGTACCTTAAAGACTGCGGCCGGGGAGGTCGTTTTCGGCTGACTTCTGAGCAGCTCCGCTGTGATGCAGTCCCTCCGGCTGCTGCCGTTCTCCTGGCCGGGTCCGGCCACGGCGGCAGGCAATGGCGCCTGCGCGGCCGGCACAAGCAGGGTGGTGATGGTGGTGACAGTCACAGGACTGTCCCGTGATCATCGCTGCTGTCGCTGCCGTGTTCGCACTGGATGCGCACCCCATTGCCTGCCGCTCACGGCTGGACCCAGCCAGGAGAACGGCAGCAGCCGGAGGGACCGCGTCACAGCGGAGCTGCTCAGAAGTCAGCTGAAAACGACCGCCGGCTGGAGGCTTCTCGGCACGAAAGGCGTCCAAGCCTCACTGTGTGTCCCCCCAAGGTGCAAAGGTAGGTGAGCGAGGCGGAGTGTAAGCAGGCGGCTAGTGGGTGGCGGCTCTGTGGCAAGGCCGGAGTCGGGGAATGGCACATTCCCGACACGGTCAAGGCGGGCGGCGAGCGGGCAGCGGCTCTGGGGCCTCAGGGAATGGTGCATCCCTGGGCCCCAGCCCCCAACCCAAGGTGAAGGGCGAGCGGGCAGCATGCATTGCTTACCTTTGGTGAGCTGAGCTGAGCAGGCAAGGCGACTGGTGAGGCGATTAGCTGGGCTGCATGGCGAAGGCAACATATATATAGCGAGGGTGGGCAGGGCAAGCGTTGGGTGGGTGGGTGGGGTGAGCGGCGAACGGGTGGAAGGGGCGAGCAGCCGGAAGGGGCGAGCGGCGAGCAGCCGGAAGGGGTGAGCGGCGAGCAGCCGGTAGGGCGAGCGGCTGGAAGGGGCGAGCGGCGACCAGGCAGGCATGGGCAGGGCCAACCAGGGGTGGTTTTTACCGGTTCGGCGAACCAATTCAAATCGCCCCTACCAGTTTGCCTGAACCAGTCCGAACCGGTCGAATACCACCCCTGATGTAGTCCATGTGGTCCTCTCAATTGAGGACCACACACTGAGTGCAGTTGATCAACCAACTATAAATCCATCTGGTGATGGTCCTGTCTATCCCACATTGCTCTGTCTTACCAAGCAGTAGGCTGTGGTTTACTTTGTCAAATGCCTCAATGAAGTCTAAGTATAATCACAGCATTTCCTTGATCCTCTGATTTAATCACTTTATCAAAGAAGGCAATAAGGTTTGTTTAGCATGACCTGCTTTTATCAAACCTATACTGGCTTCTAGTAATCACTTTGTTCATTTCTAAGTGCTCACAAATCTGCTACTTGATAATTTCTGACTTTCATGTTAGAAAATATAATCTAGAATGAATTATTTCCTACAAAGTTTATTCTGTCTCTACAGATTCCAGCTGTCTTTTTTCTTTTTAATAACTTGTGTCCTATTTTTATTTCATAACTTTATTAAGAAGGTACTAATGTACTAAGACTGCAATTAGTTCTTATTTTGTTTTTATGAAGATTAGATTTTTTTTAACTCTGTAGACAGAGGTGCTCTATCAAATTCTAGAAATTCTGAGTATTTTATTCTAGAAACTACCGGTATATAGAATCTGGAGGGATTATACCTTAATACAGTACAATAGTATTGGATAAGATAATATAAAATGTTTAGATATTAATCAAAAGCTTAGTCATAGGATATACACTTTTGCTCTTTATATCGAAACATGGCTATTTAATCACCATTCAAGTGATTTCAGAGCAAAACTACATATCTTAATTAAACATTCAGCTACCGTATAAGCAGTCTTGTGCCACAATTTGCCATGACACAGTTAACTTTGAATCTGAACACCTAATGACATGCCTAGTAATAATTCAGTAAATAATTAATGATTGCACATTAGTTATATAACTAATATATTGGTTATATTGTTAGATAGCACTAATATTAGGCATGGACTTATGTTTTCTTCTCTACCCTTCTTTTCCTCCCATTAAGCAATCATTGGCAATTAATCCACTTGAGTGTTTTGTTTTGAAATTATTTTTTTTTACTATGGGTTCTCTGAACCACTAGTTTTAAAACCTGGTTTATTATCCTGTTTGAGCAGCTAAACCATCATTAAATTAACTGCAGTTTCTAGACTGAATAACGATATTTCTACTGAGTTGGAGAAAAGGTAGGAAACAGGTGCATGTTCAGATATTTCTTGACTTGTGACCAGTTGGGACCAGAATTTCCAGAATTGGGACCAGAATTTCTATTGCTAAGCAAATTATGCAAGCAAACTATGCAGCATCATTATTATTATTATTATTATTATTATTACGGTATTATTATTATTATTATTATTATTATTATTATTATTATTA
>QLTV01004242.1:917352-964664 GCA_003457575.1 Thermophis baileyi | reverse complement strand
CTCTCTCTCTCTCTCCCTCCCTCCCTCCCTCTTTCTTAATTTGAGTCAACTAAAATAACGGGAGAGTTGTACAGCAAACACATGCCAGGGATTTTTTTTACCCAAGTCACTTTCTCTTAAATTATTGGGAAGAAATTGGACAGGCTGAATATGTAGTTTTCTATTTTTAATTATTTTTCCAACTAACGTGTAAGAAAAGCTGTGTCATCTTAAGACAGGCTTACCTTCTCTTTTCTGAAGCATCAGCCTAAGTTTATTTGCCTTTGAAACACCTGAAGAAAAGCAAACTTAAGTAGTTAAGTGTATAAATAATGCACATTTTCCCTGTGCAATATTACTTTTTAGACATAGGCAATTATGTGAGTGATGAACACAAATAATTTTCCTTCTCTGTGCTCAGTACAAATAATGCTCCAGTACTTAAAAGAAACTATGGTGTTTTAAGTGCATTTCCAACAAACATCAATGAATAAAATTACACAACTAATATTTAAAGAAGCTTGTCTATTTCAGGAATAGACATATTTGAGAATAACATGTTTATATTCATGCCATAAGCTTCATTACTAAGAAATAAATTTCTAGAGCTGTACATGCACAAAAATGTTGGCATTAACTTGATAAATTAGTAAACAATGGCACTGTTTCTTACGAAAGAAAGGAAAAAGTAAAGAACCATCCACCAATTTGGCCATGAGCCCTCTTTATAAACAAGCAATTCTCCCTGGATCATTGGGGTAGGGCAGGTGGGTCACAATGGCAACTTTATGACCTGTGGACTTCAACTCCCAGAATTCCTGAGCCAGCCATGCTGAAGTCCACAGGTCATAAAGTTGCCATTGTTGCTCATCCCTGGGCTCGGGGTAAAAAAGCTGAAAACAAGTATTTAAAAAGGCAAAAACAAGAGCTGATGGGTCCAGGCAAAATCCTTTATTACCAGAGGTGGGTTCCTCCCGTTTCGCACAGGTTCTATAGAACCGGTAGCAAACCGCTGGTGACGTCACGGAGCCAGTTCTGTTGGTGCCGGCCCGCCATCTTTTTTTGGGGAATTATTTTTTTTTGAATTTTTTTTATTTTTATTTTTTGCTTTTTTTTTTTCCTTCTGCGCATGCGCAGAAGCCGAGTCCCCGGCACCGCGCATGTGCCGCCATCTTGTTTTTGGCTTTTTTTAAAAAAAAATTGCAAATTTTTGGCACTGCGCATGCACGCGCACCCACGAAGCGTGCCTGCGCGGTGCAGCCACGCGGCACCCAATGCGCACGCAACCACGCGGCGCGGGAGGAAGCGAACCGGCGGTGAGGTAAGTTAGAACCCACCCCTGCTTATTATTCAATACCAGTGTTCATAAATCTGAGGCCTTCAAGAGGTGTTGAATTGTAATTCCATTATGCTTGCTCTCCCCATCATCCAGCAGGACAGAGCTGAGAGCCTTCAGACCAGTGTTTTCAAAACTTGGCCACTTTAAGATGTATAGACTTCAACTCCCAGAATTCCCCAGCCAGCATAGGGAATTCTGGGAGTTGAAGTCTACATATCTTAAATGACCAAGTTTGAGAAACACTGATCTGTATGGAAGGCACAAATTATCCTCTTTCACTGACCTCTATACTCTATCAAAGGTGATGATCCAAATGTACCCTTGATATGCAACACTGCCAGTACCTGTGTTATTGCAAAGGTACACAACACCATTTCTTTTTTCTTTCCCAACTGCCCAAAACCCAATACCAAACCTAGAGGATTGTGCCCATTGCAGTACAGATAGTCCTCGACTTACGCCACAATTGAGCCCAAAATTTCTGTTGCTAAGTGAGACATTTGTTAAGACATTTTACCACCTTTCTTGCCACATTTGTTAAGCGAATCATGGTGGCTGTTCAGTTAGGAACACGGTTGTTAAGTAAATCTGGCTTCCCCATTGACTTTGCTGGTCAGAAGGTCGCAAAAGAGGATCACATGTCCCTGGGACGCTGCAACCGTCATAAATATAAACCAGTTGCCAAGCATCCAAATTTTGTTCATGTGACCGTGGGGATGCTACAATGGTCGTAAGTGTGAAAACGGTCATAAGTCACTTTTTTTTCTGTGCCGTTGTAACTTTCGAACAGTCACTAAACGAACTGTTGTAAGTCGAGGACCACCTTTCCTTACTGCTGCCAACTATCCTCCTTGAAGAACCCTGAACGCCAGGCCTTTCTGGTTGCCATTAGATCGGCCTCTCAAGAGCTGAGGAGAAACAGCTGGAGCAAAAGGAATTTGTCTGTCTCCCAGCAGTTGCAAATGTGCCGCGGGAGGACGCTCCAGCAGGTGGGGCATTTCTGGAATTGTTATCTTTATTAGCATGACTGCAAGCCAGGGGCGTCCTTGCTCCCTTCATGTCATTAAGGGAACAGCCTCTATTCGACGACGGGAGTGCGGGTGTCTCCTAGGTTAAGCGTCTCTCCGCCCCCCCCCCATGGGGCGGCCCCCTTTTTCGCCAGTCGCTCACCCGCCCCTTCCCGAGCACGCAGAGTCTGCCCGCCACGCCTCCTGCTCGGCTGACTCACCCGGGCCCGGGCAGAGGAGGAGGAGGAGGAGCCCCACCAGCGCAGCCAAAGGCAGAGCGGCCCGTTGGGACCAAGCGCGGCGCGGCGGCATCCCGGCGGGTCTTCGGAGGAGCTTTTGTCCCACGCTGCCTTTTGTCCTTCGGGCACCTGCGGGAAAAAGAGCGCGCGCGAGGCGGCTGAGTGAATGGGAAGGAAGCGGCGGGAGAAGCGGTAGAGTCCGGCTCCTTTCGCAGCCGACCCCGCGGGGGCCTCTCGTTAGCCCGCTGCCCCCTCGCTGGCTGGAGAGACGGAAAGGGGGTTCCGGATCTGGAGCGGAGTGGAAATAGCCTTGGAACGGGAGCAACGTGGCTTGCCAGGTTTCCAAAGGCAAACCTATTCGGCGCCGGAAAGGTCTCCTGGCTACAATTCCAACCATTCCGGTAGCACATCCGAGATGGCGGTTCCAGCCTCAATTACTGTACATCGTTAAAACATCCGCAGGGTGGGGACTGTGGAGCTACCCAGCAGTTGCTAAATGTGCTCCAAAGCAGTTGAAAACTGTTTCCCTCTCTCGAGGTTTCCCCATCTTTCCTGCTCATCTCTGGCTGCATTCACAAAATGCAAGAGTGCACACACATACAGGAACTTAACAATATTCAGTGACAGTAGATTGTATTAGCATTCCCTGACCCGGTTCCCTCACCCTCACCCCGGTAGCCCCATCATCCCCTGCCTGCATGCTGGGGGGAGAGGGGCCATCCACAGGGCAATTAAAAGTTATCAAAACGGCAGGCAGGCCAGAGATTGAAGCTCCACCCCCCTTTTTACATCTGTGAGATGTTATGTGTGTGAGGAAACTTAAAAAGTGCTCAGGCTTCAATTGTTTAATTTCTCCCCTCCCAATTCAGACATTGGCTACCATTGTAACTTTCCCCCCCAACCCCAATGCATAACTATATTGGTTAGTGATTTACCAGGATCAAAGCCCAAGGCAGTAGGTGGATATCAGACAACCCCTCATATAGGAAATGCTACTTATTTTTAACAGATTAACAGAGTTGGAAGAGACCTTGGAGGTCATCTAGTCCAAACCCCCCCTCGCCCAAGCAGGAGACCCTATACCATTTCTGACAGATGGCAGTCCAATCTCTTTTTGAAAGCCTCCAGTGATGAAGCTCCCACAACTTCCGAAGGCAAGCTGTTCCATTGGTTTATTGTTCTCACTGTCAGAAAATTTCTCCTTATTTCTAGGTTGAATCTCTCCTTGATCAGTTTCCATCCATTATTCCTTGTCTGGCCTACAGGTGCCTTGGAAAATAGCTTCACCCCTTCCTCTCTGTGGCAGCCCCTCAAATATTGGAACACTGCTATCATGTCTCCTCTGGTCCTTCTCTTCGCTAGACTAGCCATGCCCAGTTCCTGTAACCGTTCTTCATATGCTTTAGATTGAAAGATCCACCAAAAATACAAGCTAGTATACTTGCATGTTTTCTTTATGCCACCTTAAGCTATTTTACTTCTAATTGCTACTAATTGGCTTGAAATCATTTATTTTTTTGCTTTGGCCATGTTGGTTTCAAGTTGTCTACGGACTATTCTTAGATAAGTGGATCCCTCTGCTATTTTACTGCTCCCATCCTTCCTGAGAAAGCAAGTACCAGCACTTCAAGGGCAATCCTGTGGTCAAGAAGTTGCTTTTCCAATAGGAAAAGGTCAGAAAAACTGATGGTTCTTCAGTCCATGGAGAACACAGGGCTTCACTTCTAGTCCATTCAGTTTCTAAGCCATTCAATGCCTCAAGTACAAAACCTACGAGCGCTAGTATTGAATTTGTTCAGTAAAACCTAAGCTGGGCACGCTACTCTACGAAATAGTGGACTTCTTGGTACTCTCTGAACTAGATTGCTTTCTCGTAGATGTTTTATTATCTAGCTAGGTAACATCCTCAGTGCAAAGGAAAGTGGGGTTGTAGATGTTGAGCAACCCAAGAACTCAACAGTTCAACCCAAACACATATATATATATATTTCCTTCTATTGAAACAGCAAATAGTTCTGCCATTAAATAATAGGATAATAGGATTATCAAGGATTATCCCTTTCAGCAGTGGATTCACTAATACCTGGAAAAGTTATATTCCCATAATCTTACACTGCAACCAAAAAACATCTAACAACAGCTAACACTATTAACCAATTACTTTCAAAATAAGACAACCAGGAATCTTTTTCATTCAGAAATATTCATTTTTACTTCTGCTAAAAACAAAACAGATGTTCCTTTGTCAAAAAAGTTGCTGGCTGGGGAATTCTGGAAGTTGAAGTCCACAAGGCTTAAAAGTTTCCAAGGTTGGACACCTTGTTTTATAACTTACACCAGTGTTTCTCAACCTTGGCAACTCTTAAGATATGTGGACTTCAACTCCCAGAATTGTTAGCTGGGGAATTCTGGGTATCAAAATCCACACATCTTAAAGTTGTTGAGATTGAGAAACACTGGCTTAGAGATATGAAAGAGCAGAGGTGGTGCAGTGGTTAGAGTGCAGCACTGCAGGCTACTTCAGCTGATTGCTAGCTGCAGTTCGGCGGTTCAAATCTCACCGGCTCAAGGTTGACTCAGCCTTCCATCCTTCTGAGGTGGGTAAAATGAGGACCCAGATTGTTGGGGGCAATATGCTGACTCTGTGAACCGCTTAGAGAGGGCTGTAAAGCACTATGAAGCGGTATATAAGTCTAAGTGCTATTGCTATTGCTATTGCTATATGAATGCATGATGGTAGCATTTTTCTTTCTACTGTCATTTCCTTGCCAAATTGAAACTCATCAGACATCTTATCAGACCTTCCTGCATTATGATTCAGCAGAGCTTTTTCATGGAATAGGAGGGGCAATCCAAGTGAGATATGCAGTCCCTGGCACCCATTTGTAACACCTGAATTCTGGCACCATGATTTTCGCAAAAGTCTTAGAGACTCTCAGTCATCCAGGTCATGGTTGTCCCAAAGGTGCTTTTTCAGGAGGCAACTGAACTTTCTTGTTTTTTCTTTTGCAGATGTTTCTCTTCTCATCCAAGAAGCCTGTCGAAGCTGAAGAAGCTTCTTGGATGAGAAGCGAAACATCTTCAAAAGAAAAAACAAGAAAGTCCAGTTGCCTCCTGAATAAGCACCTTTGGAACATGATTTTGGCAGTTTCTTGTTGCTTAGAGGAAATTATCTCCTGAATCCCCATAGTACCCTAATTCCTACAGCAAACACCAAAGAGATGAAAATCCATTTCAGTCTGTTCAAGTGACATGACAGCCTGTTGTAATCCTCCAGAAGATTGAGAGGCTGGGTTCAGGCCTCTTGCTACTCAAAATAGTATCTTTCCCTCTCTAGCATGACTGGAAAAGCTATCACACCTTCAGATATGTATTGGCCTTTGCAATCTTTTCTTGTGGGTTTCAATTTACCAGAGAAAGAATAGTAGAAAGGAAGTTAAGAACTTTCTTATTAAGCTGGGTCGATTCCAATACACTCTCTGGCAGGGTAGGATAAAGGAAATGCTTACTAGACATTTACATACACGACTACGACTTATATAACAGTTTCCAAATGTGGAGCTAGATGGCAACGGAGTTCCCTTAAGCTTCTGAAGTCATGTTGTGAGTTTTTCTTGACTGCAATGCATTTCATCAGCTGCAAGGAAGTATTGTTTTAAGATATTAATTAATTTATTCCTATGGTTGAAGAATGGAAAGCTAAAAGTAAAATATAGGTCATGGCTTAATTTGATAAACTTAATTACCAATAGGGTTGTGACCATTTTGTGAGCAAGTTTATCTACCTGCCTACCTTCATCAGTTGGTTTGACCTGGTTTACTGGAGATATTAGGTGAGAGGGAAATGTAAAACTGCATTAAGAAATCTTATTTCTAATTTGAGAAAGGATGATCCCCATTCCACCACCCACATGCCTCTTCCGACAGCAGCTAGGAAGACATAATGGAGTCAGTGTAGCACCAGAAACCAGTAAGCTACCTAATTGCCCTACTCCCCATCCTCAGGTGGAAAGGAAAGCTGTTCCTTACTTTCTGAATGTTAAAAATCAGAAGGAGACCTCTGGGAGCAGCTTTTCTGACTAGCAAATTTTATTAAAATTCATACGTTTTTGTGAGCTGTAGGATTAAACGTGTTCTGCATTCAAGAGGAGGATGAGGCAATGGTAAAGGAAGAAACGGTGGTGATTCAGATGCAGCTTACATATTAGGCAGATTAGAAGTAGTTGATAGATTAGCAATTCTAAAGTGTTGTATTTCAGAATTTTGCTCCATCAATTAATCCATCAGAACAAAAAAGCCATCTTACAGTTTGGCAGAATCTCTTGGAGAGTCTAGTGCAGTATATATCTTTAATTAGACACTGGAAACCAGGTTAAGTTCATTATTCTCCAATTATGCGCTCTCGGTCCTATCCACCTTACAGGATTGTTTCTGTAGGATAAATGAGAGGAAGGATGCTATGTAAGCGACTTGGTGCTCCTGAATGAGAAGCCAGACCAAAACCTAACTAATGAATAAATAAATCAATAATCCACGCATCTCTGAAGGTTTCCATTATAGCAGCAGTCATGTCCATCCATGAAACTGTTTAATAACCATTGGTAATACTTTGATTGGGTCAATCAAAATAGCCCGAAAAGATGTACAAGCTGTTGAGTACCGCAGAATTTTTCATCAGGCAAGATGGCACAAAAAATAGGAAAATGAAAAGAAACAAGGAAACGCAAAAAGCAAGCCAAGTGTTTTATCCTTGAGGCCTGTAAGGCCACAGTCAGTCTTCCTAATGAAGTTTGCAAACTCTTTTCTACTATTTATGTTAGTTCTAATAATCACACAAATCTGGCAGCCTATTCTCATGGGCCCCAATTTTAAGCATATAAAATCCACTATTTATATATCATTCTTTATTTTTTTTTAATAATCTTCCAATAATTGCTTATAAACCTGTATTTGCAGATAAATCTAAAGGCAGATTCAGAATGCAAATTATAAGCCTTTTTGCCAGCATTTTATTTGTCTCTGGTGTATTCATTTGTCATTTAAAATATATACTTCTTGGGGCCCTGAATAAGATGGTTCATTTATTTATTTTTTGCCATAAAATTACTGCTAAAGCATATTAGGTCAGCATTAAATCCATGAATCAAGCAAATAATATAAGTAACAGCAAGAAAAGAACTATTATCTTATGACCCAAATATGTCAGAAACAAATCAGTCCTTGAACACCAAAACAAACACATTTAATCCATTTTCTAACTGCAAAGCGATTGTAGCAGCCTTTTTCTGGGTAATTTCATCAGACAAATGTTACTGAGGAGCCCAGTTTCGGGATCTGATGCTCCTTTTTGGTGGGTGTGTATATGCAAATCTTCTGGTTTAATGCTTTCTGTGCCCTCATTGGGGAGAAGAGTTCATATATGGCGCCATCTAATTAACCCTGCTTTAATATTCTTTCGTTCTGCAAGGGGGCAGTAAATGCCTCATATTCCCCTTAGGATGCATTGTCTCCTTCTAAAATGGAAGTTTTACTTAATAAAGCATTTGTGAAGCTGCATTAAGCTTTAAGCCTAATACACAAAGCAAGCGAAGCCTGAGCTAGGTAATTGTCTGGAAAATGATAGCTTTCTACGAAACAGCACTTCCAATCTCTGTGCTCCCCTGACTAGTCCTAATGCAGATGCAGATGCAGAAATGAATGCCAGGCGAAAGACCGGCTTATAACTAGGGATTTTATTTCAATAGTTAAAGAATCGGCATCAAGAATGGTACCACAATGATGTGAATAGAAGCACCAAAGGAAGATTAATTCTGTGGTTGAATTGGGCCAGATTCTTTTCCTAAGCCATAAATATTGCCATAGAAGAATTTTCTGCTGCTGATTAGCACATGTGTTCATATCAAGGGTGTGATAACGTGCGATGTGCTTGTGGATAATTACTGTAAATTAGATATTTTGTGTGGATAATTACTGTAAATCAGAAGCACTAGAATGGGAAGCTCAAGGGCCTTATTTCTTTTTGGAAAAGTGTTCATCTTCTTGCGAGTATCCCTTTAATAGGGTTACAATCTGAAGTGAATTTATACAGAGTTTAGGGCAGGCAGAGAACAGAGTTCAAAATAAAACCTGTTTTAAAAATAAGAATAAAAACAATGCAGTATAAGAATGTTCCAATTGGTGATGAATTCCTCTGTGGGCAGCATGTGACTAACTTTACTGGCAGTATAAGAGAATTTGGCTACAAGCAAGGAAAGTAAATCATTACTGAAAATAATAAAAAAGGAAAGCCTTTAAAATATTCCCATTCACTTTGACTCAGGAAGATTGTTGATAGAATTTCTAAAAGATTTTTTTTCTGACAGATACCATATTTTTTCCAGCTTTAATTAACTGTATAGCGGGTTAGAGTGATTCTGAAATAAGGGTAAACCTACATTTAAGTAAACAACAGTCAACACAATGGAAAAAACCCAGTGTAACAGTATGAAAGGTTTCCCTAGACCCGTGATGGTGAACTATGGCACACGTGCCAGAGGTGGCATGCAGAGCCCTCTCTGTGGGCATGCGCAGTGTCGCCAGCTGCTCTTTTCGTTTCCGGCATGCACATGCGCGCCGGCCAGTTGGTCTTCGTGTGCGCCGGAAACCCACCAACTGTCCAGCGCGTATGCATGCACCAGAAACCCGAAAACCAGGTGGCCGGGGCGCATGGAGTCTTCGAGTTTCCGGGGCTCCGGCGCGCACGCACACACATGCGTTCCTGTTTGGCCACTCGGTGCTGAAAAGGTTTGCCATCACTGCCCTAGACCTAGAGCAGGGGTGTCAAACTGAAGGCCCGGGGGCCGGATTCGGACTGTGGGGTGCTTAGATCTGGCCCACGGGGCCGCTCTGGAAACAAGGACTGGCCCGCAGTGTCTCTGCCAGTGAAAATGGAGCTCTGGAGGGCTCCATTTTCACTGGCAGAGGGTTGCAGGAGGCTGTTGCAGCCAAAAACGGAGCTCAGGAGCCCGTTTTCTCTGGCAGATCGCTCAGGCCATCACAGGTGTCCCCAACACGAGTGACGGTGAGCTGTCTACGGCCACCCTGTCCATGCCCACTCCGGCCCCCGAGGTCAAACACAACCCTGATGTGGCCCTCAATGAAATTGAGTTTGACACCCCTAACCTAGAGGGTATGTATGTTTTTTTATTTATAAGTCATTTAGTAGTGTTCATTTTTATTTTTTATTTTTGGTCCAGAATTGGAATTTTCTCTAGCAAACTCGGCTGTGATTCTAAATGTGTGGTGCTCATTTCCTTTTTTGATCCATTCCGGACTTCTAGAGCTGCCCGTGATACAGAAAATATTTGTCCTTAAGCAATTTTATCTCCTTGCCTTAGGACTTCAGAGTGGCCCCAGTCATCAGCAGACAGAAAAACATTGTGGCAAATGGGACAATAATGTGAAGAATAGACATGAATAGATGTGAGAATAATATGAGAATAACCAGCATTCTCTGTTGGCTGTATTATGGGGGGTGCTTTTCAGGTAGAGTAAATGACAATGGAGACAAAAGGGAAACCAATTCCATCCTAAAGTCACATAATCGTTATGTCTGCATACCAAAAAAGTTTTTGACTTCTCCCACAAAGATAAAAGTGATTTTGATGTAGATATAAATGCATACCAACTCCCAATTTATATGGCTGCCCATCTCAAATGCATGACTCTATACAGCTAGCAACAATTAAAACAGATACATAAAAGAATACAAAGAATATAAAAATCATTTTAAAAAGATTAAAAAAAACAAGACAAACACAATCACCGGTACAAAACTCACCAACAATCAACATGAGCCATGCATGGGCTCCCGTCCACCTCCAGAATCCAAGCCTGCTCTCAGAACCAGGTTTTTAAGTAGAGGTGGTATTCACTTACTTTCCCTATCGGTTCGCAAATGTGAGAGAATGCTCACGACCTTCCGTGCATGCGCTTTGATCGCGCGCGTGGCTTGCACGCATGCGCGTGGCTTCAAAATGTGCCTAAATAGGATGGCATAGTGCCAGGTCGCTACTACCGGTTCGGCCGAACCAGTCAGAACTCGCTGAATACCACCTCTGTTTTTAAGGCTTCACTAAAGGCCAGGTGGGCCAGGGCCAGTCTAACATCAGGGGAATGGGCACCATGACTGAAAAGGTGCTCTACCAGATGACATTCCATTACAGGCAGGATCCAGAACATATATACATATATATTAACATACATATATATTAACAAACTTTCTACCAAGTGCCAAAAAGTGAAGTTTGGAATCAGTTGTGTGTCTTTGACAAAAATTAACTAACTTTGCAAGGCCCTTAGAACTTCCAGGTAATTACTAATTTTCCCCTTTGTCTTTAGATAGCTAACTCCACACTTCTCCCATTCTTAGAATAGATAAAGAGAAAAATATATTATTACAGGTAGTCCTCGACTTACAGTTCATTTAGTGACTGTTCAAAGTTACAACGGCACTGAAAAAGTGCCCTATGACCATTTTTCACACTTATGACCATTACAACATCCCCATGGTCGTGTGATTTACATTTGGATGCTTGACAGCTGGTTCATATTTATGACGGTTGCTGTGTCCCGGGGTCACGTGATCCCCTTTTGCGACCTTCCGACCAGCAAAGTCAGTGGGGAAGCCAGATTCACTTAACAACCATGTTACTAATATAACAACTGCACTTAACAAATGTGGCAAGAAAAGTCGTAAAATGGAGCAAAACATGTAACAAATTCCTCACTTAGCAACCTAAATTATGGGCTCAATTGTGATCGTAAGTCGAGAACTACCTGTATTAGCCAAGTAGTAAATCATAACACTGTTCAACAAATTATGAATGATCATTATTTTCATTCCTTCTTAGTAAGGGGGTATGTCCTACATACATGGATAGACTTCTAAGGGCAACTGAAAGAGCAGAAGCATGCCCACCCATCTTCACAATATTTCATTTATTTATTAAAGAGAGTAAGATGATGCCTCTACTACCCTCTCTTTCCAGTTTAAAAAGCCACTGCTAAGAGAAGCTCTTTTTTGATACAGACGAACATGAGATCCAATTGTCCTATAGAAACAAGGAAGATTTATGAAACTGAATGTGCAAGTCACATTTTTTTCTTAGGATTGCTTTAATCTACACATTAATCTATTTTACATATTGTCCTTCCTTATGGCAGGTCTTATTGGATGAATATGGTCCTTAATATTTAGATGATATAAGAAGAAATATAAGTACAAAATTTTTCATAAATCATTATTTCTCACACATGCCCCTTGTCATCCATTTGCTGTTTCAGATGGCAGTTGTGATGAGTGATTTCATTCCATTTTATGTCCATCCATTTTTATACATTGTCAGTAGTAAAAAGGCATACATATTAGTCTTGTTTATATAAAATAAATTAAACAGACTAGAGACCAGAACTCAGAAATCTGTTGGATTTTTTAGATTCAGGTCTGCTGAGCTCTTGAGTGAAAGTTATTCTTTGGAGATTCTTCATTGTTAAATGTAACAAAATAGAATATCAGATTTGGCAAAGCACTATGGTACAACAATGTCAAATCAGTTGCTTTATTAATTTTTATATAATTAGAATTATACTGTTTGTTGTGCTAAACTTTAATCAGGATTTCATTGCCATAATCAACTTGTTTAAGGCGCTACCCATTATTATATATGGCTTTCTTTTTCATTTCACTATTGTTGAAATTAATCTGTTTTAAAATAATTTGAAAAAAGTAACTGTGTAACACTAAAACCACAGATAAAAGGTGAAAAAATAAAAACAGTACTTAAAATCACTTCAGAAGAGAGCAAACATTTCTAAGTGAAATATCACACTTTTTAAACAAGCAACAGATAAACATGATTAATGTTCTGGCAACAAAGAATTTTTAAAAAATGATAAAACAGCATCTATCTTTAAAAATAAGGGAAAGGCTGCAGCGTTTTTTACTTGCTGTTCCAAGTGATATATAAAGAATATGTGCAGAACACACTTGAAAGATTTATTGAAGTTAATGACTTGCACAAGAGCATTGTATCATCTTGCGCAAGTATAAAAGTGTGTATATAAAAGTATATCTAAGCACCTCATTGCACTTGGTGGCAAAATTTCTTGGACTGCCCATTAACCCTTTGCTTAGTCAAAAAGAGAAAAACAAATTCTGCTGGACTAATTATTATTTTAGGTAATGATTTTAATAATAAAAGTAATATTAGAAATACCAGAAGGAATAAGGATATCTAATTATACTATGTTTCATATTTAAGAAGCATGTAATAAAGGGTTTTGCCTCTTTAAAAAGTCATTCAGTTAATTAATATGATTATTTTTTGCTTCTAAAGATTCTCAAAAAGTAAACTCAGTGAGGTTTAACGACATATGGAACACAGCCTAGGTTATACTTAATATTTCAAGCAGGAAGAGATTACATCCAGCCTCAACTATTAATAAAACAGAAGAAACATTCCACAAGCTATATTTCCCTATGCAAACCAAAGAATATTACGTATTACATTTAAATGCCATGAGGGTTAAATCACAGTCTTTATAACCGGCTTTCATTTAACTTTACAATGCAATAATATGAAACTGTCAAGAGTTTCTTCTTTCTATATAAATTCATTTGTTGTATTTTTTTAAAAGTTCCCATTCCTAATTTAAATGCAGAGTTTATTTAATAAAATACCTTTCAAGTAATTTGCTTCCTGTCTTCCTGCTTAGCTGGGAAGGATACACCTTTTCTACTACAGGAACAAGTTGGTTTTTATTTTAAGCATACCTAGCTCCTGAAATAGATACAAGAAGTAACTGAGCAACAGACAAAAAAATGATCACACTTTTCTTAAAATTGTCAGGGCTAATGTTTGAAGGACATTAATTCCATACTGCAAAAAGCCAGCCCTTTTCAGGGGAAAAAAATGTTCCATGAAAAATTTCACAGCTGAATTGGGAAGAAGAATCATATTTCTGCTCAGACTGTAAAGCAGCATTTCTAAAAGGAACTATAGATGATTG
Organism: Thermophis baileyi; assembly: GCA_003457575.1. Lineage (NCBI taxonomy): Eukaryota > Metazoa > Chordata > Lepidosauria > Squamata > Dipsadidae > Thermophis > Thermophis baileyi. The sequence continues at coordinate 951,051 of QLTV01004242.1, read as the reverse complement.
CAAGCAGATGTAGAGTGTTCTCATCTTAAAGGAATTTCTCTGTGTATGTATATGTAGAATATTGGCAACAGATTGCACAGTATATTTTAACCTTTTAAGTTATTTGCAAGGAAAGAGGGAGAAAACCTATGTTATCTAGCTCACATTTGATAGGTTATATGCTAGACTTCTGTGTGTTTGACTTAAGGAGAAATAAGAATTTTCATCTATCAAGGAAGATAGTAGAATGCAATTAAAAAATTGTACTGAGTCAAACCAGTGAGTCCCACTAGGTCAATAGGTTCTTCTGCTTTTGACCTCTCCCTGGACTTTCAAGCCGTATGGATCTTTTTAGCTTTTTTAAAAATTGCTCTTCTGCAGTTAGTTTTATTGGAAGATTGTAGGACAAGATGGAATATCTTGGTTTATAGAGTGTTTGTGGTACTTGTGGTTGGAGCCAGAGTCTTTTCAGAAATGCTTGTTATGTCAACAAATAATAATCTAGCCCCAAGTCTGAGAAGCACAAGGCAAAATATCTATACAGCTGGTCTCCAGACTACTTTTGAGTTGCTTCATCAATGCAGTAGAGATTCTTATCTCTAGGCGTGTTTCATCAAGTATCTGAGAACCCTCTTCTAAGTTCCGGTTCAGGAAGTGTGATAACAGCTCCCGAGTATGCATTATAAACATTAGCAACAATAACAGCAGAGCGCAAAAACTTCGTACTGAACTTTTCTATTTATTAACTGCCAGAATTTGGATATACTGCTTGATTCAGGTAAAACAATCCATTCATTATTGTCTAGGCTGAATAACAACCCATTCTCATCTATCCCAGGCCATGCAGGAGAAGTTGTCAATATCTGGCTAAAATCGAACCCAAGCAAGATGCAGTTTTCTGATGTCTCCATGTTATCTCTTCATGGGATGACTCTTTCTCTGAGAAAACAGGTCAATGATTCGGGGCTCCCTCTGGCTAAGAAGGTGAAGTCATGGTCAGGGAGCCTTTTCCTAACTTTCTCTGGTATATCAATTATACCTTACCTGGAGTGTAAGGATGTTGTAACAGTAACTAACATTCCCATTAGTTACTGTGTGGCTTACTACAGTGTACTCTATATGGGCTGCCTTTCAAAATCATGTGGAAGTTTCAGTTGTCCATAATGTAGTAGTTCAAGTGCTGCCTGGTATATGCCAGTGAGAACACAATACCCATCCTCTGGGCTTTATACCACTTATTTGCTTTCAAATGCATTCAAAGCATTGGTTTTACTCGTTAAAGTTCTACATGGTAAGGCACTGGCAGACTTTCTCCAACTGGTCTCTACCTGCCTAACACTGTACATCTCAGGAGAACATGCTAGTGGTTCTCTATGATGGCTCCCAAACACTGCCGGTTTGGTTGGTGTGCCTCCACTCTTGGACAACTCCCTTCAGAAATTTAATCTGCTCTTATAGCTTATCTGTAAAGTATTAGGAAAAAAAAAGTTTGGGGGAGAGGGAAAGCCTATGACATACAAGTTGACAACATTAGGAATAGGGCCATGTGTACATTTTGTTGTTTTGTACTGCGTGATGCATGAGTCTCTTTGGATGCAGCATTAATCAATCAATCAATCAATCAATCAATCTGAATGTCCAGCTCATCTCTCCATGGACATATCCTTATCATTTTCTTGGCAACAGAACATAAGTCCCTTGGGAGTTGGGCGGCATACAAATTTAATAAATAATAAATTTAATAAATAATAAGTGATTTATGATTGCCTTCTGCTGATTGGCTAAGAAGCAAATCTTGCTGAATTCAGATCTCCAATACCAGAAAGCAGATGGCAATATGGACATCACAGGATTCTAGCCTCTTGCCTAGATTAGCAACTAGTATTTCACACACGTTACATTTTGTGGGACATTTTTCAAAAGCAGCCCTATCACGACAGGAACCTATTGTAGATGTGCTGCCAAATCGGAATGGCTCACAAATAGGTGGCACGTGCAGGTGTGTCTGCAATGATGCATCAGACCGTTTTTTTAAAATGTGATTTAAATTGCTGAGTTCTCCTTTCCTCTGATGAAACCCAAGAATCATAATACAACTTAGCAAACCTGGTTTTACAAAGTTTCCTATTATTCTATTCTCTTTATTACTGTTGGTAATATTATCACTATAAATGTTGTCTGCTTCACTCTGTCTTTATTTTTTAAAATAGTAATAATTACCCATCCCTTTATGAAGGCATTTTGTATGAAACCTAATCAACATGGAAGCAATAGTTATATTATTTGGCACCAGTACCGGTATATATGTAAGAAAAACAAATTCAGTACTTCATTATCAGTTGAATCCTCCGATTCTCTTAAATCCCATTAAACTTTGTTCAGAATGAACAAGCTGCATCTTTTCTCTTACAAGGAAGCAAGCTGGAAAAGTTTTTTTTCCTATGGTCTGTGGTTCTACTATGGGCTTTTCCAAACTTAAATGTAACCCTTGTATAAACACTCGGGGTCAGGATCAAGGATGCACAAGTGATCAACATACTTTTTAAAAAATTTATTAATGTACCTAATTTATATGGCTATCCACATGTCCAAATAAACTCTAGGTGGCAAACAAATCAAAAATAAAACATTACTTTAAAACTAGATGAAAACAAAATTAGGTTGAGCTCCATAATCACCAATCATATATACCCTTGCCAGAACTCCCATAATGCATATCCTGGCCCCATTGCCTGGAGTCTTCCAAAAGGAGCCAATGGAGTTGGGAGACAGTCTGTTGCATAGGGCAGGCTCCATGGCAGAGAAGACATACTTCCTAGGGTGACATTGCTTCCCCAGTGAGACTCAGAGTATGCCCAGCCCACCCCATTAAATCTGATGGGCAGAAACCACTGAGGAAAGGCAGCCTCTCACGTAACCTGGTTATGCTCCGTTAGTCACCTGCAAGAGCTAGGAAGCTGCCTGGCTGTATTTTCTTCACCTATAATAAAATAAGTAGTGGGCAGTTTCTGCAATGATGCTTGCAAATGAAACTCACGGTAAAGCAATTATGAAATACACAGCACTAGACATCACCCCAAAGAACTCTAATAAAAACAGAGTAAAAAACAAATTGTAAGAGAAAATAGAAGTGGAATGATGGTGTAGAGCATATGCTATATATTCCAAGACTGAGACAATCCAGAGTAATGGGATACTCTGGTCTATGTAATACAATATAGATGCAAAAGTGTACAAACACAATCACACATGTGCCTATCATGTGATGGGTTGATTCCTGTGGTCCCCTTGAGTGGGGATCCCAAAGCCTGCCTTCCTCAATTGCAAAACTCTGGTGGAGTTTGGTAAATATGGCCATCAGCTACCTAGAGGGATTGTCTCTGGTGCTGAATTAATCCAGAAGAGGTAAATAGGAACATCTTTACTTGCTTTTCTTCCTTTTGTGGTTTAATGGAGTGGGAAGAAAATGTGCTAAGTTTAAATTCTTTTCAGAATGAGTCTCTCTGATTCAGGAACAATTTCAGTGTTTATTATATACATCAACTAACACAGTCGAAAGAACAAAAAGAGAAAGAGAAAGAAGGAAAATAACAATGACTCCATTTTGGCAGTGGCTCCTTCATCCAGGAATTTGTAGACATGCACATGCACATGTGACACTCAAACCCAGAACATAGAACACACACATAGAACACATGCATGTGTGATACCCAAACACAGAACATGTCCATGTGTGATACCCAAATACAGAACACAGAAAACACAGAACAAACTTATCAGAGCATAAACAATTTTTCCTAGGAAAAAACAATAGGATCCATTGTTCTATAAATGGCAATATTTTTCTTGGGCTGTCAACTCAGTGTCTTGTTAAAGCTCTGCTTCGAGGCAGGATTTGTTTTTTATCTGTTCCTTATCTGGACTGAGAAATGTAGGGTTCCTTTAACAGTTTCCCGTCTGACCTACTTGGCATGAGATTTCTCTACCATCACTACAATAAACCAGCTTTAGTTCTGGGAAAAATGTACAATCACCTTTGATGTAAGTCATTGGATGGTGACTCATGCCTCCTCCCCCCCCACCACCAAAAAAATCACCTCTGTCCTTGTAGAAGCCTGAAGGTTGACTTCTTTGACATTACCTTTTCTGTGAATAATTTATATTTTGTACACAAGGGAAGCAGAAAACGAATTATGCCATCAAATGGAAATATAAGAATATGACTAATAGCACAAAACCCCACAACCGACTATGTCCCACACATTGAACTATTTCATTTGACATTACATGCAGCTATTTACCCCAACATTTTCCTTACAGCCCAAAATAAATGTTATTTTTCATGCTGTAACTCCTTTATTTACACCATGCCTTATCCACTATGCACAAAAGTCGTATTTATTGCACTCTTTAAAAAAAAAAAAATCCTAGCTAACCTAGAAGGGAATCCTCATCCTGCTTCCTTGGATTATCTGCCTGTATTGACTATGCTCCTTGCCTTTTTTGCATTCAGTTTAATACAAGAGTTCTTTACAGCTCCTCCATCAGTGATTTAAAACTAAGAGACAGTCATTTGGCCCTTCACTTCCAGAGGCCCACTGAAATGAAGAATGTCAACTTTGTGTGGGTGAAGGGAAAGTTGTGAGTTCCAGTGGTCAGGCTGGAGCCTTATAATTTTTCAGAGGATTTTTCATAGGTGATGTGGTAGATGGAACCTATTTACACCATACCCGTGCCAAAAGGGCATGTGGCATACATATTCATGCAGCTCGAATATCTGGTAAACCATTTCTAAAGATTGTACAAGAAGCTGCCTATTCAGATACCGAGAGTGGAGAAGCTTATGAACAGTCTTTTTCCAGCGCTAGTTGCACAAGCAATCTGAGCAGATCAGAACTGTTTGGTTTTAAAATTCAAGCTGGAGTTCATCTATCATTTTACACTGATCTGAAAATGAAGCTTCACTTGAAGTCAGTGTTTTTCAACCTTGGCAACTTTGAGATGGGTGGACTTCAACTCCCAGAATTCCTCAGCCAGCATGGCTGAGGAATTCTGGGAGTTGAAGTTCACACGTCTTAAAGTTGCCATGGTTGAGAAACACTGATCTAAGTTATAGAAAATGGTGGTTGCAAAGCTAAGCTATGTATGTTTCCAAATAGAGAATTTATAGCACTTCCAATCCAAAGACAGTCAAGCATGAGAAACTAAGAATAGCTTCAAGCCTACACTCATCTCACATGGCATTCTATCTCACATGGCAACCCATTAGATTTTTAATTCCAATTTAAATAAATGCAAATGTTTCTTGGCTGATTCTAAATGACAAAGTGCATGAGCAAAGTGGTGGGAAAAAATATAGCAATGTTGCTTTGCTTGAATTTTAAAGAAATGTAGATGAGGAATAGACTATATGCAATATTTATTACTTTCACTGAAACTGTTAACATTTGGACCTAAAACTTTATGTACAGAAATATTCTCTTAAAACATATGCATTACAGAGTTTTAACAGAATTACAGCATGACAAAATTCTTTATAGCACACACCACTGCTGAGAATCAATATAGGAAAACATAGCCTAAATTTGATTAAATGACAGCTATCAAAGATTCAGAGTTCCTAATAGCTCATTCACCATGTGGTACTGCTTTAAAAAGATTTCCCTGGACCAGCATCGCTTCAATCAGGGGTGCCCACAATATATGGACAAAAATCAAGATGCAACACACATTAAAAATTGAGCAGAGCTTCAGTCTGCCCCACTGCAGCCACTAACTTTACTTTTTTTTACCACACCTTGTGAAGACCTCTCATATCTCATCAGTAACAATTATCCTAGGTCCTTAATTTTCTTGACCTGTAGCACTGTATTAGAGTAAAATTAGCTCCTACCTTTCTGCATCTTTTTCTTGTCTTCTTTTCATTTCAACAAGCAAAAGTCTTCTAAAATGGAAGGTGGTCTACCATGACCTTAAAATAATGACTACTTCATTTGGAGGAGAGAGAATTGCATGGGTCATGGAAAATGCCCAACCGTCTTGCGAAATAGTCCAGGTAAGAAGCCCATCCAGAAGTACTAGCTCTATCTTAATTGTAAGGTTACATAACATATTCTTGCAAATTAGGAAGTCCATCTCTCCTCCCCTTACTTTTACAGTTCAAAAAAGCAGGGAGAACTCCTTCTGTGACATTTGCCATGCCCCTATTCCTGCTGTCTAATAAGCTGCCTCTTATTTAGACTGTTGTCTAGGCTTCATCTCTTCCTCCTGTCTCTCAAGTTCTGTTGTGACCCAGCGCGGCAAGCCCCCAGGAAACGACACACACACACTGTTGTCCAAAATAAAGAAGGCTTTATCACTAATAAATGCTTAGTAATAAGTTAATTTCAGTGTTTCTCCCAAAGTGCTTGTTGCAAATCACAGAACACTTTGGCCGGGATTTCAAATACAAAAAACACAAACAGATCATTAAGTCCTTAAATTCCTCACTTGCTGGAATTGGCCGAGAGCCCGGACTGGAGTTAGTCCAACTGATATTACCAAAAGTGTAAACAGCAGCCAGGTAAAATACATGTGTTGTTTCCAGCAAGTGTCCGTTGTGATTCAACCTTATATAGTATTAGGGCGTGGCCCTTCTGCCTGCAGGTTTACCTGTGAGGAGACCTCCTTCTACAAAGCCACTCTTGCCGGCTAGCTGCCTTGCGTGCCCTAGCATCAATCAGAGGCTCCTCCTCTTCACTGGAGACACTTAACTCCTGCTGGGGAGGTGCAGAAGGCTGTGATTGAGTATCGTCCTCTGGCCCTGCGTCCGCCTCGGTCTCGGACTCAGGTGCCGGAGATACAGAATGATATTGCCACCCCATGGTCGGTTCTTGGTCTTCCAGATCCATGAGCAGCTGCGCGGGACTTGGGCAATCCACAACAAGTTCATTACAATACCAGATGTATTTCTACATGTGCCTCTGCCTATCCTACGGCAACAGCACACATTAGTTTCATCAGGAGGATTATATGTCTTCATGCACACATGTGTACATACAGGGCCAATCTGAAAAAAAGGGAATTAGTTAACGCAACATTAGGTTTGGATCACCACATATTCTCTTTCTCACACATACATTGAACAATAGCTAACCTGACAGATGAACTCCTACAAAATGAGATGGAACAGGAGGAGATAATGAGCTTTAGAGGAAATAATCTTTTGTATTGACCAAGTGAACTGGGAACAAATAAGCAGTGTTCCCCATGAGGTGATAAGAAAATGACCTGATTGGTACAATTGATCCATTGACTTAACGTGCAGCTATATATTTTGAGGGTGGATCAGCATTCTGTCCCTGCAACCTATCCCCTCAGCCCAATCTCCCTGTTAGTTAACAGAAAATCACATCAGCTACTGGGTAGAGTTTCCAGTTCCAACTCTTATTTGTCTCAAACCTTGAAAGAAATGATGAGTTGCATTGGGAAGAGGAAAACAGGATTGAACAGATGAAGGATCAGTCAAGTGATTAGCAGCTAAACCAGGCCATGTAGCTTTGGCTCAAAAACCCAGCCATTCAGAATGTGACACTGTGATAAGGAGTCCCTACCACCCCAGGCTCCAACCTGGTACCTCCTTGAAGATGTGACTTAACAGATCATGGGGGCTTGGCCACAAGAGTCATTGGGATTTGAAGACAGAAATCCTCATTTCTCCCACTGCAGTTTTTGTTTGTTTGTTTGTTTGTTTTGTTAAGGCTTCAAAAGGGGAAAGGGGTTTTTCTTTGCTGTGATAGTTACTTATTGCCCCTCCTGTAGATGGTTAACCTGAAACTCCAGATAAAGAACGAGGAAGGGTAGGGGGAAACAGGCAGGGTCAAAAAAAGTCAACAGGATGGCTGAGATTGTGTAATAGAAGGCTGTCCCCTTTTTACATGTGAACCCACATATAAAAGGGCCAGGATTTTAATTGCACAGTTGCCTTCTTAACTCTTTTGATGCCTCCCTGCAGATACCTGGGTATTTTGAAAAGATCTTTTACTCTGAGAACCATTCACATAGCACAGGAGTGTCCAACCTTAGCAACCTTAAGACTTGTGGACTTCAGTTTCCAGAATTCCCCAGCCAGCAGGGGAATCTGAGAGATGAAGTCCGCAGGTCTTAAAATTGCCAAGGTTGGACACCCCTGCCATAGAACATTTCTTTAAAGCACTGCACAACCCTGATAATTAGCCAAGAGTTGTTATTAAAAACAGTTTATTTTGTATATACCTGGAACACCTGAGAAGTCCAATACTGGAGATGAATTAACTTTGACACATCTGAATAACTTATTGCTACCATACATATCAGCCTGAATATGCAGTATGCTAGTCCTAAGATCTCACATTTATCTTCATCTGTTCCATATTTTAAGCTCTTGTCATAATGCCAGCAGCCATTTTCAAGCACTAAAAACATTTGTAATTCATCTAGCCTTGCCAATTCCACATCCTTTATACCATAATGGGGTTTTTTAAGATAATGAGTGTAGATTTGTCATTGTTTTTTTTAAAGTTCTGATTGTAGAGTTATTAAATTATATATCCCAAATTTTTTAATCCTTCAAGCTTAACTACACAGGGAGAAAACCACTACATTAATCTTACGGAAATTTATTCAGGCGCACAGTATATCCTCTGTCTCAGCAGGTTTTACTGAAAGTAAGTGTCCATCATGTTATATGTATCATAGAGATATGTATGTTATATCTCTCTCAATCTAATTAAAATATTAAATAGCATTGTATAATGCAGTCCTTTTCAAATTTGGCAACTTTAAGATGTGCGGACTTCAACTCCCAGAATTCCCTATATATATATGTATAGCACCTGAGCCTAATCATTGAAATGACTGTGCCAGAACAGTGGCTAATAGTACTTAAACTCCATATTTGAAACAAACAAACAATGCCTAAAATGACCCCTATAATGAAGTAGTTTGAATGATCAAGTTATTTTAAAAATTCAAGTTATAAAAATCTACACCTATCCATCTATTTCAGTGTTTTTCAAACTTGGCCCTTTTAAGATGTGAGGATTGGAACTCCACGCTAGCTGGGAAATTCCGAGAGCTGAGGTTTGCACATCTTAAATTGACCAAGTTTGAAAAAACACTGGTGTAAAGTAACAGCTTTTGGTGTTAAGTGACAGCTCAATAATAATTTACTTTACCTTTTCACATTGACAAGTATCATTTGCATTTTACTATCTTCCTCAATGTTGTTTTTTAAATCAAGAATTCTATAACATGAGGATTTAATCCTCAGCACATGAATTACTTTGTCTCCACATTTGTAAATCTAAATACTCCCAACTTAGACACTATTTACTCAGCCAAGTTGGCCAAAATGTCTGGCAGGTTCTGCGTAGGATGATATGGAAGTAATATCTTAGCTAGGCCTTTCCGTGTGTTTAAACTCTACTTCTTTGTGCAATGGTAGAGTTTGCTTTTTGTGTGGCAAGAGTTATTCTCTCTTGAGATAGTTGGAAGATGCATTCTAAAATAGTTGAATTCAGTCTGTTTGAAAAGATAATTTTGCAATGACAAGCCAGTTTCTTTCTGAGTTTCAGAGTTTTCTGAAACCTTTCAAGAACTTCTAAATATTTGACTTTCAGCCCACAGAATGTAATTTATCTCACTTGTGTATTTGTATAAGAAATTATCTCTTTTCATAGATTCCTTGTGCTTATAACTGCTCCTTGTTATGATTGAATGAAAGGTTGATCTCTTGGAGACAATTTCTGAGGTATTAGTTTTAAAATTTAAGAGTATAAGCAGCAGGAAAAAGTAAATTCAATAAGAAAACTATCTTGTTTGTGGAAATATTTCAGCAACCAAAGGCTAACAGGAGAAGTATACAGATTTTTTTGCACTTACCAGAATGAATAATTTAAGATAAAAGAATTACCGGTAAATAAGAAAATGCTCTCAAAATTTAACATGGCTTCCTTTATTCTTACAAGTTTATTTTGACTTTCTGCTACTCAGGAAGGATGAGATATACCGTACATTTATCTAATACTAGTAGCTGGATACCAGTGCTTCGCTACAAAACTGAACTCCTTAGCATGGAGTAGAACATTTAAACTCCCAGCCCACAGGCCGGATGAGTCACGCACTGGCCACACCCACTGGCAGTTGGAACAGAGTTCTTTTCAGGTGGGGAGGGGGAGTAGAATGTCTAACTTCTAACCCTGACACAGAGCGTGTTAATAATAATATAAGAAATAACTAATGATCTGAAGGTCATTTCGAAAAATCCTTTCTTAGCGAGCATGTAGAAGCCAGGAGGAACATATGTGCCAAGTTTCAAGTTTGTAGGCTTTACAGTTCTGGAGATTTTGTGATGATGCGTGAGTGGTATTTCGCTTTTATATATATAGATTAGAGTGTGGTGAAAAGAGTCCAAGAACTGATAACTTGTGTTTAGTTCAACAGGGTAGGTGTGTGAATGTCAAAAAATCAAGATGGGGACTGCACACTTTTTTACATTTGTGATATTGCTTTTTATTGTTATTTTATGGAATTGGCTCACTATATACTGTTTTATAATTGTGGATGCCCCTTGATCATTTTATTGTTATAATTGAAACACTTGAATGTGGCAGACAAAATATTTAAAAAAATGAATAATAAATCAAATATGTGTTGCCCTCCTGTACAGAGTTAATGTAGTTGATCTGAAAGCAGCATATTTCACAGGTTTTGAGCAGGGACATGCTGAAGATTGGGGAGCAAGGTTTTTATGGAGCTGAATATTTGAACAAGGTATGTATTCTCTATTCTTCATTCATTTATATATGGGGCCTTGTTGAGGGAATAGAACGTTTGTGGTTCACACTAAATCCAATACTGAGTTAGCATCACACTAAATCCAATACTGTGTTATTTCATAGAAGATATTCCTCCTTGTTTGTAATTGTTATCTGATGAATGGCAATTCAGATTAGATGCAACACTAAGTAGCAAACTGTTCAGTACTCTGTATCTCTCAGGTCCATTCATCTAGTAAAATATTTTTATTCTTTTGTCCTAAGTGGTTCATAAAACAGTCATAACAAAACCACCATAAAACTAAACATAAAGTTTAAAATGCATTTACTAACAACCAAAACATTAAAAAAGAACTTCAGCAGCAAAGGAGTTATTAAGTCATCCAATAACTAATTAAAGCAGAACTGGGAGACATAAAATCGAAGAAACAGTAAAACACATCCAGAAAAAAAGAACAGTTTTATAAATGCCAACAATGGAGGTATCAAACAGACCTCCAACATAAAAATGCTTCCAGAGGTAAACAAAAACCAACCAACCAACCAACCAAACAAACAAACAAACAAAAAACCTACAACTTTGCTCCTGGCTTGTTTGTTAAGTCATTTATTCTCAGTTATTTCACTGCTGTCTCTAGACAACTGTCCAGCATGTCAATTACTATAACTAGTTCTGAAAAAGGGGAGAAACAGTATTGAGTCCTGTAGATAGATTATTCCAGATTTTAGTTAAACTTGATAGCTATAAATAACCCTTCCTTTATTTGGTTTTACAGTATTGTCGTTTGCTTTTATTTGTTCAACTCAAAGCAGTGTACATAATGTTTCTGCCTCCAGAACAATGAGATTACTGTGAAGAGTTTGGGATGCAGAGCAGAACCTTAGAATGAAGACTTGTAGCCCTTGGGTAAAAGCCCAAGGGCTTAAAAGATGTGAAATCTACACATAAGATCAAGGTGGAGAAACCCTATTCAAATCCTGTTGGTCAAGAGAACAAATTGGATTTCAAGTGCCTGCAGTAGGAGGTCCTTACATGTGTTATATTCTTGGGCCTGTACTCTGATCTCTGAGTCATAGAGACAAGGGGCATGCTCGTTGTGCACACCTCTACCTCCTGTGAGCTGAGATTTATCTGTAAAGGTATTGCCTGAATAGGGCTTAAAATCCATTATCCTGCATAAAGTTAATAAAGTTTGATTCCTAATAATAATTGTGCTTGCAATGGTGTTGGAGGAGAATGAAGTCTTGAATGTAAAGTTACCATCCCCAACCAGACACCACCCAGAAGTGTTGGACTATAACCTAGTATTAGGGGTGGGTGTATATGGGGTTACATTTATGCACAATATAAGATCTATTTTCATTCATAACAATAGCCCTATTAGGGGGGTTGGGCAGGGGTGGGTTCTAACTTACCTCGCTGCCAGTTCACTTCCTCCCGCGCGGCATGGCCACGCCTCGTGGGTGCATGCGCAGTGCAAAAAAATAAAAAAATCCCGCCCCCCCAAAAGCCAAAAACAAGATGGCGACACATGCGCAGTGCCGGAAACTCGGCTTCTGCGCATGTACAGAAGAAAAAAACCTGAAAAAATTCCAAAAAAATAAAAAATAAAAAAAAAGATGGCACCATCCACGGACCTGCACCAACCGAACCGGATCCATGACATCATCATGACATCACCAGTGGGTTGCTACCCGGTTCAGGCGAACTGGTCCAAACTGGGAGGAACCCACCTCTGGGGTTGGGTTAAGAGAGAGTCAGTAGTAAAAGTCATTCAATGATCTTTAATGACCGATACTGGACTACATTCCTGTCTCTCTATCCCTAGTCCACCATAACCACTACACTATACTGGCTCTCAAGATGGCCTTGAAGTGGCAACAGGTATAGAAAAGAAGTGTTGAATCCTTTAAAAAGTGGCTAAATGGGTTATATAACACCAGTTTTGCAAGTATTTTACTGACTGCTTGGGAAATATCAGACCAATTCAAACTAGTATTGATATTACTCTATAAAATTTAAATGACTTGGATTCAAGGACTGAAAAGATGATCAAAAACTCCACAAAGAAAGTTCAACAGAAGTAGGCATTCTCCCAATGATTGAACTCTCCTGAGGGACATTCAGCTAATTCCCATGCTATCTTCTTGACTCACCAATTGTAAGTCTGTTGGAACTGAACAGAACAGGTCCAAATTTGATACGGTGGGAGAAGCTGGCAAAGCAAATGTTGAATACAAAAATTGATTGGATCTGGTTTGGGGCTGTGGAGAAAAACATTCCAGAGAAATCCTCCTCTATATCCCTACGTATGCATTTAATTCCCATTATCCACTAAAAAAGCACTTGGGAAACATCAGGATGGGGAAATTTGATCTAGAAGATATCATAACTTCCATTTGTTTTACAGAAAGGAAGTATTGAAAAAGTCAAGATAGCACAGACAATCACACCCCTTTTTAAATATTTATTGCGATATGAGTTTCAGATGTATGTCTTTCAGCAGAAAAAAGGGAATGCCAAGAAAACAGTTGCTGTCTGGGGATTTGATATACCATGTTAAAAAAGCGGAATTTCCCAAATTCTGGGTACATTGAAAAGTACTTTGGGGATCCTCCCAATCCTGTTGTGATTGCAAGCTCTCCTATCATAAAAGCATGGCATTATATGAATGATCCTGCAGACAAGGTTTTTGTTTTAGGTAAAAGGTTTGGCCAGACCAAAGTGGAAAAACAGAAGTACATTAGTTTCTCTAGTATCATATTCCTTCTCTCAATGGCCTGTGGCAGGAAAAAAAACCCCTACAAAACAGATGCTTTTCAGAAAAATTGACATTTGAGCTTTTTTCTCTTTTGTCTGCATACACATTACATTCAGCATTCCTTTTTCAAATAAATTTGCAATCCCTCAAGAATCATTGAACAACCTCTTACTTGTTATTAAAGTGTGTGAGTATGTGTGTGCGTGCATGCGCATGAGTATGTGTACTTCGTTGAGCACGATTTTATTTATAGCCTGGTGGTTTTCTGACAGCCACTTTCACTGACTGCTGTACATGAAAGACATGCCAGCACCTGAAACATTTAAATGGAATCCCCTCTTACTGCTCTTCATTCTTGAGACTTCTCTATCAGCCAAAAATATTGCTTCTCTATGCTTTTGCTTTCTATTTGTTCGGTGTTTTGTTCCCACCCACCCAAAAAATCAGGCATCTTTTTTTTTCTCAGTAAAATAAAATCAGAGTTTACAATCTCCTTCTAGCCATGAGTTGTGGTTCGTCTGAGAAAAAAGTTTTTCCAGCTAAAAGCTTGCTTTGATATCATGGATAGTTCAGTACTAAGTAATGAAGAATGTCATTTAAAAAAAATGGATAAAGGCAAATGCTATGATAACAGGGTAACCCATTTTTGTCACTATTGTTAAATCAATAATTTGCTAGTAGTCGGAGGCAATTAGCTGAAATTACTTCAATGGGAGATCCTGGTTAGGATTTCCCCCCTAACTTCTTTGAGCCACAGTGGTGCAGTGGTTAGAATGCAATACTGCAGGCTACTTATGCTGACTGCCAGCTGCCTGCAATTTGGCAGTTTGAATCTCACCAGGCTCAAGGTTAACTCAGCCTTCCATCCTTCCGAGGTGAGTAAAATGAGGATCCAAATTGTTGGGGGCAATATGCTGACTCTGTGAACCGCTTAGAGAGGGCTGTAAAGAACTGTGAAGCGGTATATAAGTTTAAGTGCTATTGCTATTGAGGCAATTTAACAGCATTAGTGAAAAAAGAAGCAGTTTGAATTTGAAAACTAAAGTATCTTCAAACCATGCTGCTATACTATCTGGATTGGATACAGTCATGGGAAGTTGTGAGGTCCACATTGTTACTATTTGAAAAATTGCTGTTAGTTTTGCTATTTGCTAATTTGCCTCCAGTATGTTCCACTTGTAAATCCCTGAATAAGCCTTTCCTTCTTTCTTATCCCAGATAAACTAAACTCTGTAGCAACATCAAAGGACCAGGGAAGTAAAACCAAGTAGTTGGCTAAACTTCAGAGAAGCGCCACAGAATTATTTATGATCTGCAATAGCAAAACCCTGCAGAATAAGCAGGGATTGATCAAACATGGTTGCATGTATGAATGTAGTCCCCCAACACTTCTTTGGGGTGTCTCAAGTTATTGGAAGAGGGCAAGATGAAGGTGTAATAGGCAAGGAAATGTGGCTGTTAAGGGTTATAGTTGGACTGATCCATGTAGATGAGAAAGTGAAATGAAGACCAGAGACCATGTACCACACTGTATCTAATCTAATAGTGAGGATAACAGAGTGGATTCAGAGCAAGGTCATATGCTTCTAGGTTGTACCTTCATATTTCATATATATTTACCATGTAGTTGTTGACCCTCCTTGTTGAAATGGCTGTGCCAAAACAGTAGCTAATTCTACTTAAGCTCCTGAGAGTTCATGTTTCAGATAAACAATACCTTTAATGATCCCAGAAAGGTAGTCTGAATGTTCCATCAAAAAGTTCCATTAAAAGTTCAAGTTATAAAAATGTACACCTACAGATCTATTCGTTTTCTCAACTTCAGCAGTTTTAAATGGTGTGAACTTCAACTCCCAGAATTCCCCAGACAGCATGTTGCCAAGTTTCAAAACACTGATCTATTTTAATCTTGGTTTCGCTCTTGCATTTATATAGCATTCCATATAGCCAATCATTTACTTAATTTTATTGCCTATATGGAATGCTACACAAAAAACAAACTTCTTGTAGTCAGATTGGTTTCAATAGTTCATATCAAAGCTGGCCAAAATTCAGAAAAAATTAGGTTGATCTTTGTAAGCACATTTGAACCTCCTTTCCTAATCCCTCTTGCTCTTCCCACTGGCAATGTACTTCGGTACATCTAAATAAAGATATTAAACAATACCCCTTTGTACAGTGATTTCTAAGCCTTAATGTTATTTAGACAGATTTTCCTTGCTGTGATCAGTGCAGTGGAAATAAATGTTCAGAACCTTTTCTTAAAAAATAGTTGTTTCATAAACTTTGTGGAAGAATAGAGATAATTTGTCTCTATTAAAAAGGAAAGGAGCAACCAGAAGGGCATCTATACTTGCAGAACATAAATCATTTCAGCAGGAATATAGCCAGCATGGCTGATCTGCAGTTTGTCTGTATTTGACCATACTGATATTTATAGGACATAATACTCAGGGAAAGGGTTGACCTCCAAGCCTGAACAATGATTTACATCAACTGATCAAAGGCTTGAACTTAATCCAAAATTGATGCACAATATTAGCTCTTCAGAAATCCAAGATGCAAACCAGTTCAATGTGTGACTCTAGAAGCAAGGATTCTAGGAGCTGGAGAACCATGTGGCCTGGTCTCCTTGGATTTATGATGGGCTACTAAACGTCTTGTTAGAAGTGAAGATGGGCGTGTTCTAATGCTCTATGTCTACAATTAACTTGTGAGAAAAACTTCAAGTGTTAGATAAGTTGTATGACAGTAATATGGCTGCTGATTGGTGTGTGGCAAGTAGTTTACAATTCCTATGGGGGAAAAATTGAAACATTAATAGATTGAATAATGACCTAGCTCCCCATATCCTATTTTTCCCATAAGGTCTTAAGTTAACTAAGCATGAATTAACTGCAATGGTTTGCAAGAACTGAACTCTCATAGTTGAAAAGGTGTTTTCTGTATAGCTTTTTATTCTGATTGACCACAATTTTTAAATATTCCAATTATTGCTTGTGATCTGAGCCCAAGTCCTGCCAGCTGCTTTAGGCCCTCTAAAGACTATGTCACAACACATTTAGCACATTCATTACTAATTGAAATCATGAGTGGAATAATTAGTTGAAATAATGATATTACTAGTTTCAACACACACTAGTCAAAAAAGTATCTTGGGAATGTACAAAAATGAGAGCCCACAAGCTCTCATTACACACACACACACGCATATATATAATACCAATATAATACCAATCATAATTCAAAAAATAAGATGCTGCATGTGGACTTAATTGAAACTGTTTATGCTCAGTGAAGAATGCATTATTTTGACCTGGGTCCTGTACTTAAATACAAATACTTTGTATTTATTTCTGCTAAAATGGTTCACAATCCAGCTGAGACCAGTATCATTTTTACATAACGTTATTTTCTACAAAGTACTGTAACACCTTAGGGAATTTTACATAAAAGTAAAGGCCTTTGCAGATTAAAATCAACTTCCTCCCCAAACGTATGTCGACTTAAATGGGCTTGCTTAGTTGCAGAGGAGCATAGCTACTGAGAATTAAATTCAGTTGTACTAAAAGTGGTGAGGTTACAACTGAATTCAGTCTTATATGAGAATCTAATTTTTTGTTTAACTGAGGTTGGGCAGAGCTTCCATGGAATGCTAATTTTTCTACAGTGTTCCACGCAAACAACATAGCCTCCCTATTTCTAAATATTGACACAGCCATGTTATTTTGCTTCCCATTGAACAAAAAGTGCTTTATCAAAATGAAGTGTGGTTGCTTCGGATAGCATTTCTCCAACTGAAATAGTCAGAATGCCATTTATTAAGAGATCCAAATATGCCTAGGGTGTGCAGATTGTCTATTGGAAGTTACTGATGACTATAGTCATGCAACACTAATATTGACCATAGCAACGATATTGTGTTTCATTTAACTGCAGTGATTTGCTTAACAACTATGGCAAAAAGATCATAAAATTGGGCGTGATTCACTTAACAACTGTCTTGCTTAGCAATGGAAATTCTGGTCCCATTTGTGGTGGTAGGTCAAGGACTACCTGTAATTATTAGTGTTATTAGATAACTTGTTTTTGAGATTTGTTATAACAAAATCTTGCAAATCTAATTGTCTTCCTCCTTCTTTTACCCAGTAAATCAGGGAGACACCTGAATGAATACCTTTCCAATACTATCTTGCTTTCCAGGACTTAAAGAATATTTCAACCCTCTTTGCCTATGGTTACGATCAAACTGCTGATTTTTAAAATGTTAATTTTGTATATAATTGTTTTTTCCCATTATTATACAAATGTTATGTATGCGCAATACTTACATCATTGTAGGAGAAGGAGTGGCAGAACCAGGGGGTGGAGGTAAAAGAGGGATCAGCCTAGAAACTCTACGTAGCCACAAGTAGACTAAACCCAACCTCCTTTGGATTCTGTTGACCCTAATCTAACTCCAAACCAGTGCTAACCATTAGTTGAAAAAATTCCTGTGCATAGGCTGTTTAGCAATACAGTACATTTGAGTGGGATCTTCACTGTGTGGACCTGGTCTTCGATGCCTGACAATCTTCTCAATTCTTCCTCCAGGTTCTGCCACTCCTTCTCTTCCAATTATTGTCATCTCTGCAAATAAAAATGTTCCTATTCACAAAGCTCAGAAATCTGGATTTTTTTTAAAAAAAAAAACACACACACCATTTAAGGGTATTTAAGCACATCTAAGTCTTATTTTAGTAAATTTAATTTGTAATTTGCCTTCCCATGAATCTTGGCAATTATATTGAATTACAAGCACTGGAAGAGGGAAGATTTCATGTTGACTATGGAGGCATGTGTTGGTTTGCTCATGTAGACCTGGCTGCTAACTGTCCTGGGATCAGAGATTGAATGACATCCAAGTAAAGAACAATCATTATCAAAGTTAATTACTGTGAATCTGCAATTTAAAATTAGCTGCCTTGTCCCCAGAATACTACTAAAAAAAATCTCTAGTTTAGAAGAATTTATTTGAGCTTTAGCCATGCACTCTGAGTCTAATCCGATTAATAAAAGAAGACAAAGTCGTATCATTAACAATAAGCTCATTAAAAAAGGAAGCTTATTTGCATGTAAGACAGTTGTAAATACAAGCTACAGAATAGCCTGACTTTCACTGCTGTTTGCTCAGCATTTTTTAGTTTTGATATAAAGCTGGAATTCCTAAAGTCCACTTTATAAAGGAAATCAAGTCATGCATTCTGAACGCTGCATGCAAAAAAGGCAGAGGAGAATCAGTATTCTACCCAAAAAATGCACTTTTTCATCATTGACAACTCTGTACATTTAACAGGAATATGTTTAGGTCTTCATTTGGAAAACAATTCACTGTTCTGATTAGAATCAAGACACTCTTAAAGCACACGGGCTATCCCATTGGAACCCATGTTATATGGACACAGTCAGAGTGACCGCAAAATATTTTCATAGCTGTGTGCTTGATTCAAAGCTGGGCAAGCTAAACCCACTTAGTTTTTTTTAATTTATTTGTAAAATTTATCATCCGCCCATCTTCCCATATGGTAACCTTGGGCAGTTTACAATATTTGAGATGTTCCATCTCACCTGAAATCATGACTATAGAGGTATTTAGGAGCCTCCCTCAGCAAAGAATTTCTTGTAAAGTTGATGCTCTAAAGCAACATCAGAGGCGCTTTGTTCAAACAAGGGCACATCTCATTCCTTCTGCAGGGGATATATAGCAAGTTCACCGATTTCTCACCGCACTTGTTCAATCTGGACTCCCTGTTCAAATCTGCTTTGGAATAAAAGTAATGAACTGACTTTAAAATGGTAGCCAGGTCTATAAACGAAGGGTGTGTTCAAGTTTTCTTGCCACATAGGGGCATCTTTAGAGAGGAGACTGCTGGAGAAAGAAATGCTAACGTTCAAAAAAAGCCAAGATAGGCAGGCCTTTGATTACATGGACCCAGCCACACCCTTGACATTTTTGACATGTTCTTAAATCTGGCTTGCATCCATTGCTGTAAAATCCGATTTTCTGTTTAACTGCTTGAGTCTATGCAATGCCAGAGATTTTGTGTATCAGACAAGAAATGTGGAGAAAGCAAACTGGGAGCTCCAAACCTCAAATTAATTCCCCATCTCTGGTATATAGTCAGTGATGGTAACTAGCATTTATACACAATATTTGTTGTCAAAGCTGTCATCTTTTAAGTTTTGTAACAAGAACACTGGATTTGGACATTTTCCTCAATCCTCGCTTTTCAGTCTTCCACTCTATGATGCTTTCCAGATGTGCTGGATTGCAACTTCCATCATCCTCAATCATCAGCTTTTGCATCTGGAGTACATTAAGCTGGGGAAAGCTGTATTACAAGTAATGCAATTGGGAAGGAGTTGGATAGATGTACATTTCATAGACACGCATGTGTGTGTGAATGTATGTGTATGTATATGTATGTATATACTGTATGTATATACACATACATGCATGTGTATACACACACACACACACACACACACACGCATATACATGTATACAAGTTTGCATATCTGGAAATATGTATCTCCAGACATTTGTAAAATGGAAAAAAAACCTTACTTTCTTCTCCAAATGTGGTTGAGGTGATATGTCTTTTCTGCCTATTTCTAGCATACTATCTCTATTCTAAGAGTCTGACACACTTATAACCAGCGGTGGGTTGCTCCCGGTTTGGCCCGGTTCTAAGAACTGGTAGCGCCGGTGGCGGGAGGCTCTGCCCACCCGCCCGGGACGCTTCTGCGCATGCGCGAACCGGTAGTAAAGGGTTTTAGAACCCACTACTGCTTATAACCCAACTGCAGAGAGAAAACTCCTGCTCGGAACCAGCCCTTCCTCTCCAGCTCCCTTGCGTGTTGCCAGGAATTCTTTCTAAATCATCTCCATGTTCCTTCCCAACACCCGGGAGCAGCACTGGCTGTCCTTCCCTCAAATAGCTGCTAACATTATGTGTCTTTTTATGGGGCCCGCTCCTCCCTCCCTCCCTCCTCTGAAATCTGTGCTCCTCAGTCATGTAAGTGTTCCAAATAATACAGGTAGTCCCTGACTTACAACCATTCATTTAGTGCCCATGCAAAGTTACTGCAGCAGTGAATAAAGTGACTTATGACTGGTTTTCACACTTCTGACGGTTGCAGCATCTCCATGGTCATGAAATCAAAATTCAGATGCTTGGCAACTGGGATGTATTTATGATGGTTGCACTGTCAGGTGATCACCATTTGTAACCTTTCCAACCGGCTTCTGTCAATGGGGGAAGTCAGATTTGCTTAATGACCGCATGATTCACTTAGCTGCACTGATTCATTTAACAACTGTGGTAAAAAGGTTGTAAAATGGGGCAAAAGCTTAACAATTGCCTTGCTTAACAGTAGAAATTTTGGGTTATGGTCGTACACCGAGAACTAACTGCAACGCTCTGGTGCAGATCTCACAAGGGGCAGTGACATCATTGAAGTAATGATGCAAGCAAGATCATAGCAAGAAGGTAGACAAGCTCAAACAAGGGGCACAAGCACCTCCAAACCACACTGAAAGCTGGATGATCTTGGCCGGTAAAGGCTTCGTTGATTAGGAATGCCCTTAATGAGGGCAACCTCAATTTCAAGGATACTTTGGAAGCACATTAGCCTTAATTCATTTGAAACTTGGTGAAACATGTCTGCTTCAAACCACTTGTATTCTAACTTTCTTTTCTCTGCCTGGATCAGTCAATGCTGTAACCATGCTCACTTTAACAAATTTTCTAAATTTTCCTCAGTTTCTATTTATTTTTAGAGCAGTCTTAACTGCTGCAGCAAAGCTGTTACAAAATTATTCTCCCAGGACCACATTCTTAATATGGTTTACACATCACGCTAAAACAAATAAAGGTATGGTTTACTGAACATTTACAATTAGAGGGTTCCTACAATCTGCTTAGAATATTTCAGTCTCAAATATTAGTTGATGCCTCTCAAATAGCAGAGATGTCTTTTTTTTTTTTTTTTTTTTGCATAGATGCTTAATTCACCTGATTTCATGGCTTGGTGAGGCTGATTCTTTGTCAATTCTGCAGATGTTGTGATCTCCTTTTAGTAAGGCAGCAAACACAATCAAATTTTAGTAGGCTAAGCATTGAAGAACTCTGTACCTGTTAATGGTTATTTTTCCCATCCATTTCTAAGGACACATTATTGGTTGTGTTTAATACGTAAAACTTACTAAGGTTTACTTCTATTCCATTAGTCTCATCTCCTTTTCAAGATTAGAATAGAATAGAATAGAATTTTTTATTGGCCAAGTGTGATTGGACACACAAGGAATTTGTCTTGGTGCATATGCTCTCAGTGTACATAAAAGAAAAGATAAGTTCGTCAAGAATCAGCCTTCCTAGTTCCAGTCTCCAAAATTGTGATCAGTGAGCAGAATGTTAAATATCGAAAATTCTACTACCTGTAACAATTCTCTTTCTGCATGCTTCAAAGATGTCAATATTTGCAATCTTTGGGATAATTTCGGTAATTTTGCACTTGCTAAGATAGTCCTTTCAGTATGCTGTAGGTACCTCCTAATTGGTGGATGCTGAATTATTCTTCTACTTTAGGGATTATATCTCACAAAATATAGTATGGGTCTGCTTGATCTAAAATTGGGAGTTTGGTGCTTGTAGTATGGAAGCCAAAATGAGTCCAAACTGACTGTATCCCTGCCATTAGCAGTAATTGCTGCATGAAATGTGGGGACAATAATTTAATAACTCAGTCTTCAGCTTATCTTGCTAAAGTTACGGTTATAAAAGCCATGGTTATAAAAGCCAGAATGGGCAGTGAAAGTCAACAATCATGGCTCCCATCTATTTATGACTATGGCACAGAAAGAGCATGCATGACTCAGAATGAAAGAGTATGAATAAATGAAGGACAGAAAGGAAGTTTTGTAAAAATTATTTTCTTGCTTTAATGGTTTTGGAATATTTTTTGATTAATGTTGTTTTTAATTTTATGCATGCCCAAAGTGGAGGAGGAATTTTTTGTACGTGAGCAGAGTGTCTGTACTAAAAGTCTGAACATTTTGAGGAAAACTAAAAGAATAATTTAATTAGAACTGCAGAGTGGTAGCCACAAAATACTAAATGGGAAAAAGTGAAAAACTTGATGGGGAACAAAAAGAAGTACCAGTCCAGTGAGGACATGCTGTAAAGATTTAAAACATTGTAGCATCATTAATAACAAAAACAATATAAAAGCAGTGACCTGACAAATAGGTCATTTTAAAATAGCTGATTTTCATTTTCACCAATTTAGCATTTAAAATTTTCATTTAGCATTTTTTCCTAACCAAGGCCAAGTACCAGAAAATTCCAAATATGTTTATTTCAGCTAATGCATAATATAATTTGGTCCTTGGGTTGAAAATATACATACAGTACAGGCCTTGCAAATATCCCAGATGTTTAGAAATTTCTATTGTTATTATAATTTATATTTTTTTCTGATTTTTCTATTTCTACAAACAGAAAGTCACAATATAAAAGTAAATAAATATAATTTTTGGATAATCAAGACATCTGATTCAGGCACTGGATAAGTTGAATTGAGCTAAGTCAATAATCTTTAATACGCCAGTTGGTTTCTGATAGATTTATTGCACTGCTTCTTCAAATTATTTGCACTCCCAAAGTGCACATGGCAATTACCCAGTTTCTGAATGTATTTATCCACTGTATTTACAATAATCTCTGTGAATTACACGTGACCTATTTGCTGCTGTTAAACTACTTGTAACTCAGCACAATGCCCATTCTTTATTAGGATAACTACATCACCTAAGTATAAGTCAAGAACCTGGGTACTTTCTCAAAAATGGTGAATAACTAGAGCGGAATACAAAGGCACGTTATTTACGGTAAGCCGTTTAACTTTCATTTAACTAAAAGAAGGAAAGAAAAAAGATCAATAAATAGTTTTTGGATAAGATTGCTATGCCCTCTCAGGACTTTGACAGGGTAGCCAAGTCAGTTCTCATTAAAATGAAGTGTTCAAAACTCTACTTAATACATCCAAGGATATCATCCATCAAAGCTTTATCCTGCTGTAGCTTTTTAAGGATATTCTCTCTTTAACTATGGTTCTATAGACATTAGTATAAACTGTGCATTAGAATTTCAGTAGCAGCGAAGTTTTGTTAGAATGAATAGCCACAAACGTAAATGATCAAATATTTTTTTGGATACTAGAAAGGGGGAAATAAAATATATTATTCCCAGTAGAAAGAATTCTTGTATATATTGTATGCATTTTGCTACAACACTTGTAATGAGAATTTGCAAATTACTATATTCTATTAAATATTAAATTCAAAATGTGAAAATACTGTAAGCCTACCCCAGTCCGGCCCTGGAAATACACACTGAACTTCCTATTTACACTGAGCTCAGCTCTGTTGTTTATTTTTCTCAAGACTAGGTCATGCTGTCTTTCCCTTTTCTTTTTGCAGCTATTTCCCACTGATGAAAATCTCATAGTTCTATATAAAAATCTCAGGATTTTGACAATATAATTGCTCTCACTCTTAGCAAAAAGCAATTGGGTAAGATTTTTTTTTAAAATTAGGCTTCAAGACTAGATTTCCTTAATTATTAAGGGTTGCCTTTATTAGATTGCATGGCTATCTTAACCTGTCTTAACCCACTCTCATGTGTTTCACTGAACATAGAATATCTGAGAAATAGACGCATACAGAAAGTGGTTCTGAAAAGATTCAATTTCACAATCTTTTTTTGCAATATTTGTTGAATAAATCTGCCTTCCCCCATTGACTTTGCTTGGTGGAATCCTTCTGGGAAGGTGAATGACCCCAGGATGTGACAGCCATTGTAAATATGTGCCACTTGCCAAATGCCTGAATTTTGATCATGCGATTGTGGGATGCTGTGATGGTTGTTAAGTGTGAAGACAGGTTATCTTTTTACAATGCTGTCATAACTTCAAATGATTAAATGAATAGTCGTATGCCGAGGACTATCTGCATATTTCTGGAAACTGATGTTTTTGGGAGAATTATAAACTAAAACAAGAATTCCTACAGTGCATCCATTATCGTACAAATATAGTCTTTTGCAAGACTACTCAGAGAAAGAATATTTTGTACTACTACTGGAGGGGGCATATTCCCTGCAACTATAAAGTTACTCAATTTTAAGCTTTGGTAGTTTAAATCAAGCGTCCTTCGTTTTCTGTTTTAGTGATCAAGAAATTTAACAATTAAAGACATCTGGACTTGGACTGCTTCTTCATCTTGGTGGAATGAAGGAAGTCCTCTGAGCTCATCACAACCCCAGGAATCTATTGGACTGCAATCTCCTCTCACATTCCCAAAGTTGAGATTTGTGTTTGAAGGCAGATTCATGTCTTTCTTGCCTGACCTTTATTTAGTTCCTGAGTTGTTTGAAAGATTATTGAGGATTACTGAGAACTGCTACTCCTGATTTAAAATGGATTTTGGAACTAATTCTAGTAACCCTCAAAAACTTCATTTTTAGTAATTACATCGGAATGGGAGGAGTTAGCCAACTGCTGAGGAAAAAGGCGACAAAAAAGAAATATGTGATGTTTATACAGATTTGAATGTAGCCCATAATTTCCATTGAGATAAATCCAGTTTTAAGATAGTAGTCCTAGTCACTCCATAA
This sequence comes from Thermophis baileyi, assembly GCA_003457575.1. Taxonomy (NCBI): domain Eukaryota; kingdom Metazoa; phylum Chordata; class Lepidosauria; order Squamata; family Dipsadidae; genus Thermophis; species Thermophis baileyi. The sequence continues at coordinate 925,797 of QLTV01004242.1, read as the reverse complement.
TAGTACCATTAACCCCCAAATATATGACTAGAAACTGAATCCTGAACTGGCACATACCAAATATGGCAAGGAAACAATTGAATTGTGATTTTCTTCTCAGGCACTGACAAGTTAATCCATTTTAGCTGACTGCCTCCATAATTTTGACAGCTTTTACAATAATAGAAATCAATGTAAATATAATGAAAGCTTCTTATTCACACAACTGGAATAAGACAATAATCACACAGATGATCAAATGGAGGACAAACATAATTTAAAGATAAACCGAGGCCAACAATAACTAAATTACAAAAGATGGGCATCTAATTATCTGGCTATCTAATATTTACAAAACAAAAATCTAGTATTATCTTCAGTTCATTTGCTATGTACAAAGTTTAATATATTGTCTCAGAATTGGCAATAAGACATGGTTTAGGACAGGGGTTATGCTGGCTGGAGAATTCTGGGAGTTGAAGTCCACAAGTCTTAAAGTTGCCAAGTTTGAAGACCTCTGGTTTAGGATATGACAATATATATAAAAATTCAACTTTTAAGAATGCCGGACTTGTTTCATAGAGTAGTACAGGTAGTCCTCGATTTATGACCACAATTGAGCCCAGAATTTATATTGCTAAGTGAAACATTTGTTAAGTGAGTTTTGCCCCATTTTATGACTTTTCTTGCCACATTTGTTAAGTGAATCACCGCAGTTGTTAAATTAGTAACACGGTTGATAAGTGAATCTGGCTTCCCCATTGTCGCAAAAGGGGATCACATGACCCCGGGACACTGCAACCGTCATAAATATGAACCAGCTGTCAAGCATCCGAATGTAAATCATATGACCATGGGGTTGTTGCAATAGTCACAAGGGTGAAAAATGGTCATGTCACTTTTTTCAATGCCGTTGTAACTTCAAACGGTCACTAAATGAATTGTTGTAAGTTGAAGATTATCTGTATAGGTATATATGATTCAACTATGTGAATAATACAGATGACCTAATTCATAAGATACTGGAATATGTGTACTTTTTAATGAATGTTATTACATATATAAATTTGAATTCCTTCATATATTTTTTTTAGTATTAAATAAATCAACATTTCTCCACATCCTTCAATGGCCAAGAAAAAGAGATGGGGCCACTCTACTTTCCTTCCCACCAGTAACTCAAGAACTTGTTTTTAGTACAAACTCACATGGATTGCAGCTTGAGCCAATGTGGTTTACAGCTGAAGACTGGGATGGCAAGACTTGGGTTCAATTCCATCCTCAGCCATAAATGCTCACTGGATGGTTTGGGATATTCTCTTTCTCAACCTACCTCACAACACAGTGAGGAACAACTGGAAGAGAAATAGCTGTATTTGCTGCCTTGAACTGCAGGAGAAATGGGATAAGGTGTAATAGAAGCCTTTTCACGGAAGTTAAAAACTGGTAATTGAAAGGCCCAACAGTACTTAGATCATTGCCATTGGCAAAAAATGTTAAATAAATGAGCAAAATGATTTTTTAAAAAATCCTTAAAAGTATGGCAAAATGAATCTATACAGATTCGATCAAACCCTGAAATAAGACATAGGAGAAATGAGCCTGCCTTGCTGATTGGTCTGAAAGAAGGAAGAAAATCCTGAAGACTTTCTCTCAGTATCACCACTAGCCAGTAGAAGATTACAGCCAAGCTAAGGAACCAAGCTATTATGGTAGCAACTGCTTGGTTTATCCATCACCACCTAGTAATTATGTGCTGCATAACATGAAAACAAAAAGGCTAGGCAACAATCAAAGTCTTGACTTAAACTTCTGAAACTAAAATGGGATAGTTCTGGAAGTCGCCACCTCCATTTCCTGTGTAGGAAGCTCGCTTATTTGACTTTCTGCCATCATTAAAAGCACATATAACAGAAGAATGTAGTCCTACAAGAAGAAAAAAGAGTAGTAATCCAGACATACAGTTCAACATTTTAGAAGGAACTAGAGGTAGTCCTTGACTCATGACAATTGGGACCAAAGTTTCTATCGCAAGTCAGTGCAGTCATAAAGAGTCATCATATGACTGACCATTTTTACTGCAGTTGTTAAGTGAATCACATAATTGTTAAGCAAATCCAGCTTCTCTAGTTGACAAATTGCAATCACATGACTGCTGTAACTGGTTGTAAATGTAAGCCTGTTGCCAAGTGCCCAAATTGCAATCATGTGGCCAAGATGATAGTGTGATGGTTGTAAGAGGTAGGACACACTGTAAATCTCTTTTTCTGAGACTATTGTAACTTTGAACCAATGTTAAATGAACAGTTGTAAATCGAGGACTACTTGTATGTTAATTCAAAAAATAAAGCCTTGACCTGGCTTTTGCATGTTAGCAAAAGCAAAAATATTTGGTTGTATTGAAATAAATATGGGATTCCTTAAAAGTATCATGAGCACAGTTAATCAGGAACCACACAAACTACACTAAAATGAAGCTCAACATTAATAGCAAAACAAGCAAAAATGAACCTAGTGGGTCACACAATTTATTCATAAACATGAGTTGAGTTTCTATTCAAAAATCAATTTTAAATGGCACTCTGAAAAGAATTTTAGATGTTTCTGACAGTGGTGAAATCCAATTTTTTTTACTACTGGTTCTGTGGGCGTGGCTTGGTGGGCGTGGTATGGCTTGGTGGGCGTGGCAGGGGGAGGATACTGCAAAATCTCCATTCCCTCCCCACTCCTTGGGGAAGGATATTGCAAAATCTCCATTCCTACCCCACTTTGGGGCCAGCCAGAGGTGGTATTTGCCAGTTCTCCGAACTACTCAAAATTTCCGCTACCGGTTCTCCAGAACCTGTCAAAACCTGCTGGATTTCACCCCTGGTTTCTGACTACCTCCCAAAGCCAAAATACAATAAAAACATAATAGCAACAACATTCAAAACACGGGGCTGTTTTTGTAAAGGCCCTTCTGCTGAAGATTGGTGACCATATGAAAGCCAAGATCTAAGCAAGACAAAAAAATGATTAGTACCTTCAGTGATGAGATAATCCAGTTAAATTAGATGAACTGAACTCATTGTATATAAAATGTTTATACATGCCAGACTTAAGTTATACATTAACTGGTGGAGATTGAAAGGAAACTTGCCTTTGAACAAAAGTTTAACTTTTGCCAACAGATTCTTGGAGTGTCTGCCGCCAGCTTCTGTTAAGACAGGATATCAGAATAATGGAACAACTTCCTCAGTTGGCTTTAAAATATCTTAATTTTGGACTATTTGCAATTGGACACATTAACAGCTGTGACACATAAACTGAAGAGAGTATGCAGACTGGGATTAAAGTTATTTAACACTATTGAAGACAAAGGTTGCAAAACTGAGCACCCTTTAACTATAAAATAGTTTGACTAGTATCAGTGCAAATGATTTAAGATTATTTTGCTTTAATGTGTTTAAAACCAATATAAAGGACATTTAGATGATTGTGTGACTCCAGAGAACTGTACCACAATAAAACATGTAAAACTGATTTTACTAAATCATTTGAAAGTTCATCCAATCCAGGTTCTTATCTACTAAGTGGCCAATCAAATGTCTCCAGAAAAATATGGAGGGTGGGGAGGGAGGGAGAATTCTTGAAGGTTACAGCACTCCCAGGCCATGGTATTCAGTGGTATTCCATCTCTGAACAAAGGGATTTTCTTTATGCAGTATATTAATATCCATGGTTACTTATCCATCTTTTTAAGCCACCTCACAAGGATTTTTAATAGTCCTGACAAAGTGTCTTCCCTATTCTTCTGCAGTATCTACTTGGTACACATCAATATAAACGTGATTTAAAAATGCAAAACTTACCAGTGATAATCCTTTCAGTATCCAATCTAGCTATTATTATTATTGCTGCCACAATTCTAGCTACAGCATGGAATTAAATTTCAAATACTAGAAACCAACTAGTCAAAACACTGGGGGGGGGGGGGAGCCTGTTTATGCTCCAAATGCAATTAAATCGGCATTTTTTTCAACAGGCTTGAGGGAAGGTTAATGGAGCTGTCATATGAAAAATTGTGCTTAAATAGGAGGTTAGAATGGAAGTCTGCCCACAAAACAGAACATCAGCAAAAGGGATTAAAATGATGCAAGGCAAACTACCAAAAATATTCTTCGGAAAATGGATAATCTTGAATTGATTGCTATATGGAGGCACACAATGGTATTGTAAAGAATATCCTAATTTTTCAGAAAGACATAGATCTTTCTACAGAATAGACATGTTCTGGATTGCTAAAGGTTTGGCCACTTGTGTTAACAAAATTGAAATACTTCCAAAGAATTTCTCTGACCACAATCCTATTATTTTAATATATAAGAAGGCTAGAACTAATAGGCGACTAAATGAAATGTTACTACAATGTGATCTAATATGGAAGAATGTAAAAATATATTAGATATATTTTTAGAAAAATCTCAATAATAATAGTATGGCATGCCATACTATATAGGATAATTTATACAGGAGAAAAACAAATTAAAGAAAAAGATCAAGAAAATATGTAAGAGATTCTAAGGGATCTAAACATAAAAGAGGATGAGCCAATGAGATCTCCAAGGGGGAAAAATATGTTACAGCAAATTAAACTCCTACAGTATCAGCTTTCTATGTTAATGTTGTCAGACATGGAAATAAAATTCAATTTCATTAAACTTTTGAATCAACAAATAACCCAGGAAATGAGAAAGGAGAGGAAAACCAAATATTAACACGAGAAAATGAGAAAACTATAGTGAATTATATTGTCAAAGAAAACACTAATACACAATGCTATGTAAGAGAGAAATGTCATCATTGGGGCAGATAAATACTTAAGAAACAAAACCTGCCAAGTTAACTGATACCCAGAGATGAACAACGAGTGGATCATTTAACAATAAATGAAATTTGTGATGCTATAAAGGTACAGCCCCAGATCCACATGGATTATCAACTTGTTATAAATACTTTGAAAATGAGCTTTTGTTAGCTTTGCAAAAAAATAAAAAATAACCTAATATATTCCATTTTGGATAATGAAAAGATACCCGATAGTAGCACAGGGTCACAAATAACACTGATTCCTAAAGGAGAACAGAATTTGACTTTGTTACAGGTCAGTATCATTCCTGAATAATGATTATAATGACAATCTTAGCCTAAATGCTGAAAATGTTTTACAAGAATTTATCCATGAAGACCAATGCGGATATTGGTAGGAAACATTAGGAATGTTCTTAATGTATTAGAGTACTTGGAGCAATACAGTGAAAAACAAGCTTAATATTTCTTGACATGAAGAAAGTTTTTGAGAATTTAAACTGGACTTTTCTGTTTATAATTTTGAAAGGCTGATTTTGGAGAAACTTTTATTGCATGGGTTAAATCAATATATACTGTACTTCTCAAAAGGCATAATAATGAATGGGGACTTGATCAAGGCAGGCCCACTTTCTCCGTTGTCATTCTTTCTGTTTCTTGAAGTTTTGAATAGAGATGTAGGACAAGATGAGAGAATTGCTAGAATGAAAGTTAAAAAGAAGTTCATAAACTAAGGGCATTTGCCAATGATTTGGTTTTAATTTTGGAGAACCGTTTAGGAGGGATAGATGTATTAATGGAAAAACTAAGAAGAAATTGTGTGTTGGCTGGATTTAACATTAATAAGGAAAAAGAAAAATACTGACAAAGAATATGACGATGGAAAATTGAAAAGAATTATTTGTAAAAACTGTTTTTCAGATTGATAAAAATTAACATATTTGTGTATTATTATAACTAACATAAATTGTATGTTATTTGAAATGTTGAACTGAATTGAATTCTTTAATTGGCCAAGTGTGATAAGATACACAAGGAATTTGTCTCCAGTACAGAAGCATTCATTGTACTTGCAAAGCAACAGAGAGAATAATAGTAATAATATCAATAAAATGGGGAAATAAAGATAATAAAAAGGATTAATAATTCTACTACAGTCACACTATATACTATACTAACTATATGGGTTAATATACATACATATTAGACAGAACTGTTAAAGTATAGAATGAAATCAAGAAGGATTTATTAAGATGGGGAAAATTACAATTATCATTGTTCTGAAGAATTTCTATGATAAAAATGAGTCCCCAATCCCCGGGCAGCGGCCCACTACTGGGCCGCGGCCTATTCATAACCAGGCCACATGAGTGGTTGGCCAGCGCATGTGCACATGAACAGCTCGACTTGTGTGAGAAGTGGGCTGTCACGCACGTACGCATGGAACTCAACTTGCACGAGGTGCGGGCTGGCCCACCACTTGTGCGAGCCGTTTTCCGTCTCCCTCCCACCAGCCGGGCCACCAAGCTGTAATGGTTGGGGACCGCTGATCTAGGATGTTTTTTTTTTTTTACTTCAGACAATATAGTTTTGAGAATTGATGTACCATTTAAACAGGGGAAAAAGACATATCAAGATTTATATGGCAAGGCAAAAAAAACCCCCAAGGGTTAAATATAAGATTCTCCAAGATGCAAAGGAAAAAAGGAGGAGTGAGATTATCTGATTTTAAATTTATTTTCTTGCCTGCTTTATGTTTGGATAAAGGATTGGCTGTTATTAAGAAATAGATTTTTAGATTTAGATGGTCTGAGGTTTGGGTGGCATGATTACTTACAATATGGTAAAGTTAATGTAAATTATAAAAATTATATACGAATGCCATACTAAAAATATGGAATAGATACAAATCCAGCTATACCCGAAAATACTTGTTGGCTTCAGCTTGAGAAGCGCTTTAAACAGTGGGTAAAAACAAATGGTAAACATATGAAGACTTGCTATTACAGGAAGATGGGGGAGCTTAAGAAGAAATCAAGAGAACAATTAACCATAGAGGGATTTAATTTTCAATAGTTTCATATGCCCAATAAAGAAAAAGATTTAATATATATTTAAAATCCATGTCCCCACCAGGGACAGACTGCGATGAAATGGCATTTGAAAATGAGTTATGTACAAATAGTGAACACTTAATTGCTAAAATGTATAAACTTTTATTGAGATTTGAAATAGTGAGTTAAAAATGTATGATAAAATGAAGCAAGTATTTTGTTTATAGTAATCAAATGGATAAAATGGGAGAACATGTGGTTAAAAAATCTAAAATTCAGTCTTACAATTTAAAAGAACTTTTAAAAAAATGATGTAATGTTGGTATATGACACCACAGAAATTGTCTAGAACAGGGGTGTCAAACTCACGTCGTCACAGTAGCGTCACATGACATATCAGGACTTTTCCCCCCTTCGCTAAACTGGGCATGGGTGTGGCCAGTGCGTGACGCATCTGGCCCGCGGGCCTGGAGTTTGACAGCCCTAGTCTAGAATGTGTAAAGTTACTTCTAATCATTTTTGGAAATGTGAAAAACATGAAGGGACATTTTACCATGTATGGTGGAATTGTGAAGAAGTAAAAATATGTTGGACACAAATACATTTAGTGATGCAGAGTTTTGGGAACCAGAACTTTTCTTATTAGAACGTATGGACAATCAACTGAAAAGGATCATGGACAATTGGTTTTATACATGGTAACTGCAGAAGGCTATTATATGCACAAAGATGAAAGACCACAGAAACACCAATAATGGAGGAATGGATTCTGAAAATGGCTGTGTTTGCAGAGGTAGCTACATTGATTTGTTTTATTAAGGAAGGAACTACAACTATTTTTATAAACACTGGAAACCCTTTATAGACACTTTGCTGAAAATGGACAAAAACGAATTGCTGATTTCAGCATTGATTAAAAAGGTTTGTTTATGGGAAGAAGGGAGCTTTCATATGCAATGTGAGACAGTGGAGATGGTTTGTAACTGCTGCAAAATGAGAAATCAGGTATTTTCCTTGGGGTTTTTTTTTTTGTGCCATTCATTTTTTCTTTTACCCTATTATAATCTTTCTTTTTCTATTTCTTGTACTATGTTTCTGTAGCTTTTAAAATCTTTGTAATATCTTTTAATAAAAAAATGTTCATTAAAAATTAACTGTTAATGATATCCATGCTATTTCAACAAAGCAAAACTATAAAATATTTTAATTTGTCCAGATTTATGTAAAGGGGAAATGCTATCTTTGCATTGATTTGACAATGATACCACTGTCAATGCCATTACCAAGGATAAATTCAATACTCCATCTTCACATGATACCTTTTTATTACAATATCAAAAAAGTGGGGTGGGGGAGGTATGCAAGTTTTCAGGATCAACAAGGTCCTTTTTTAATATTTTCAGGAATGTGCCATCAATACTATATTTAAAACCATAAGAAGGTTAAAAGAAACACAAAAGAAACGAATTTTCTTCATATAACATTCTGTGTGTCTTACTACCAATCACACCACCTTCTGTAAACCCTGATTTTTTTCTGTTATGCAAATATATATATATATATA
>QLTV01004242.1:889796-917257 GCA_003457575.1 Thermophis baileyi | reverse complement strand
TATATATATATATTATAAGTAAGTATGTATGTATGTTATGTATGTATGTATGTGCTGGAAGCCCCACCCACCCATAATTAGCTATGTTTATTAAACTTCTGTATTAGTGTCAATCAGCTACAGATACCTATTACTTTAAGAATTAAATACATAACTGTTTAATTCAAACAAGCAGAAGGGCAAGAAGAGAAAGCATGTGGATGGCACATCTGGTTGTAGATACCAAAACATTCAACCATTACAATTCAATGATTCTCTAAGTAATCAACTTTCAATGAAACATCTCAGTTGAAATTACATGTCAAAATACGCTAGATAGTTTTCTTTACTACAATCATACCGTAGTAGTTTAAGAAGAACTATTACAAAATGCTTTAGTTAGTGTACTCTTCACAAAGAGCCAAAGGAGCAATGTAATAGTTGTAGTAGAGTGTGGGAAGAATGCTTCTAGAAACTAGGAATTTCAGAAATATATTACTTGGTAAGCAAAATAGCTACAGAACTCACAGCCACAACCGTTATGTCTACTATTATTTCACTTAGTTAGCTGCAGGTTCAGTGCATTCAACTGTGCCCAGTCTCTCAATGATGATTTCTGCCATCAGGAGCCGTCTGATAACACTGTTTCTCACTCAAGAACACCCCTCCTTTATCTGGATTAACGTACATAGAAGAGTTAAGAACCCAGGAAATAAAACGAGTGCTTACAATGGCCCACCTAAGTGAAAATTTCAACCTGAGGGGATTCAAAACAACTTAATTTTTAAAAAGACTAATAGGCAAAAATGGGGGTAGAGAAAAGCAAGGAGGAAAAGAGAATATAATCAACAGAGCAAATACTCGGAAAGAGACCATTCACTGACAGTTGTGTCTGGTGCAGAGTGCCCTGCTCTATAAAAGTGATTGAGGACCTAAGGCTTTTAAGTTACAAAAGACCCCAGCAGGCCTAGTCCATCTTCAACGTCACTGAAGTGCTTTGACAAGATATAACTTTTCCCCGTGCTCACTGGTGAAGATAGGAGCCTTTTTGTAGTGTTCCACCAACTCATCCATAGTATTAAATCGACGCTGCCCAATGCAATAGACATTGTCCACCAGCTGCACCTTGAAATGTTTGTTCTTCCCTGAAGCCTTTAGAGATACTGAAAAGTCACTGGGCTGCAGAGAGAAAGGAAAGACAAATGTTTAGAGAGTGCACAACATGGCATTTAAAGACTGTTACAAGAGAAATCATCTGTACTCCGTCCACATATACACTAAGGATTAAGGATTTTAAAATGTGTATTACTACCATCAATGGCAGAGTGGCTAATCCAGTGAAAATATCTTAGTAACATCATAGATTAATATAAATCAATCTATTTATCCAGAATATTACTAATTTAAACCAAAGGTCTCCAATATTATTACCTAGAGAAAAACTTCTATGCACACTCAATAAATGTAAATATTCAAATGCAGAAATAAGGTCACTATGCTAGCTTTACATTTAATTCCATGACCACAAGAGGGCCTTTCTTATTTATTTTTTTAAAAAGGTGCCTAACACAAGTTTTAAAATTCAACATTTAACAGATAAATATGTGCAATGCCACATTACTGGTTTAAAAATATGTTTAAAACTCTGCTCCTCTTATCTCATTATACAAGAACTAAGTTTTCAAACAATGAACTTATTTTTGCTATTTGCAAAGGGGGAAAAAATCACTCAGCAAAGATTCTTGAGCACACAGACTTTTCTTCCCGTTATTTCATTTAGCCTCTGACTGCGATGATTTTCTACTGACAATAGTTTGCTTGTTTCACTTTAAAATGATTTGCTTCAAAAATACCTTTTCATTTCCAATTTCGTGTAGTGAAACATTAATCTCCTTTTGGCTATTTACCTAGTTCAGTGCAGGAGCTAGGCTGCATGTTTAAATAACAAAACTGGTACAAATGGTTGATTTGTAAACTAGATACAGGAAGTCCTCAACTTACAACCACAATTTAATTCATCCAAGTTACTGTGATAGACCAATGCAGATAATAAACAAAATAAAGTTTAAAGCAGAATTAAAATACATTTGTAAAACAATCTAACATCCATAAGTGAGATCCAAGATACAGCCTATATTAAATTACAATGTAAATATTAAAATTATAGCATATATGATAACATTTAAAATGACAACAATGGTATCTAAAACTATTAATATCAACAAAGTAATAATATCTAAAGTTTAAATGAATGATAGTTACAAAGAATGCATTGCGGGAGATTGGCCCATTGAAGTCTGACGGACGTACTAGCTAAGACATGCTTCATCTATGAGCAGTATCTGGCCATACACCGAATCTGGGTGACTGGGATATCTACTAATCAGAGGTAGTGTGACTTTCATTTTGATGTCGCCATAAAAGGAGCAACGAAGAAAGACATGTTCTCTAGTTTCCACTTCTCTGGAATTAAAGGGCGAGAGGCTTATGTCCATAAGGAGCATAATGGAATAAGTAGTGACAGTCATAAAACAGGTCACCCACGTGACCGACCTGATTTTGCTACCTTTTAAAAAGCAAACTCCACGGTCGTTAGGTGGGCTAGTTTTCCTGAAAACCAGAAGTAAATGCTGTTTTTTTTGGTAAAACATCGTAAAACACAGGATGCTGCAAACGGCGGTAAATGTGGGCCAGTTGCTAAGTGCCAGAAATGCAGTCATGTGATCATTGGGGCCCCACTGGTCAGAATTTCATAATTGCCTCGTAAGTACTGCCAGGGAGGTCTGTCATAACTTCAAACAGTTATTAAGCAACCAGTTGTAAGTCGAGGACTACCTTTATAGGTGGCCAATAGCTCCTTTGCTAAAGGATTAGGTAAATTCAAGTTCTCTTATGGCTATCTGTGAAGCGTGTACAGAAGCTGTAATTGATACAAAATGGTGCAGCTCCCCCCCCCACTTTTAAGTCTTATACACACATGCTTATACTGATATAGGGGTTTTCAGAACTGAAGTATGTTTTTCTACTTTGATATTTTAAAGAGCTTAGAATGATCTGATGGATGACCAATCTTGTTATGCTCTAACCCAGAGGCAGCATCTGCAGTAGTTCCTATTTCCTGAAATCCTTGTTTGCTTTTACCCTGAATTTATTCCTTTTCTGCATGCTTATTCAGAGGTAGAAAGTCCTATATGGCTCTCAGCTGAAAAAAACAGAACAAAACAATTTATTAGAAATTATGTTGAATAAAGCTCGTTTTATGGATTGAATTTTCCATTATGCTATCCAGGCAAACTGATTATGCCAATACTTTGGACTATCTACCGTAATTGTAGAAGACACATTTACTTCTAAAATTAATTTATTTGCCCAAATTTTCTACCAATAGCAAACTTATTGCTCGTTCTCCATATTATGCAAGAACTATTGCCAAGAAAAATTATGGGAGCAAGAATTTGTAATACTAAACTCTATTTGCTATAAATACAAGGCACTTGTACTTTAAAACAGGGGTCCCCAACCTCTGGTCCGCAGCCAGATACTGGGCCACAGCCCATTGGGAACTGTGCACAAGTGGCGGCCATGCATGCAAAACCATCCCCTCTCCCTCCCCCGCTGCTAGTTCACAGAGTCGGAAAGGTTGGGGACCACTGCTTTAAAAGATACAAAAAATGAAAAGAAAAGAAAAGAAAAAACATCCGATTCAGAACAGAATGTCTGAGACAAATGTTCAAGAATGTTCAAGGATTGTTTATTTCATTGGGGGGAAAAATGAAAATGCCTTTACATTTAAATTTTACCACTATGTCACTATTGGAAAATTACAAATTGGGGAACAGAAACTGCATCTAGGTATGAAAACCTGTTTCATTGGCTATTGGAACATTGTTCTGATATATCTGTAATATTAACTTTTGTTGAAATAAAGGAGTCATTGGTAAGGAAAGAATGTGGGAGATAAACTAAACTTGCTGGTATTGATGGAAGATTAAATACATTATTTCCTTTGTGCACTGCTCTAATACTGCCAATTCAAAGCAATGATTTCAATTACTTTAAAATTTGAAGTAGAATTCCTTCTCGATGGACAAAGTGAGCATTATGACAGCGATGGAACACAAAGTATAGTGGTTAAGATTGATTTCTATACTAGCCACAGCTTATCCGGAGAAGGAAAAAAAATCAAAGCAATGTGCTAAACAAAGCCTGTGCAGCTCTCTCAGACTCATTAGTTGCAAAGCAGACATAAAAAAAATGTTTCTGTCAAAGACATTTCTACTGAAAAATGAATATTAATAATTGCTTTCCAAATCAAACTCTCATATTTACATTTCAAATGCATATGCCTATCATTTTTCCTTCTGCCAAATAACAAAGGCCTTGTTTTTGTGGCATTATACTTAAAAAGGGCGGAAGAGGATGAGGGGGAAAATCTTTAGTTCTCTTCAGAGAAGCGCTACCGAACAAGAGGCTCTGACAATCTTCCTTTTGCAGAAAGGAAAGGAAAGGTCTAGGCGCCCACCTTTCTCCTCACAATGGGCAAATATTTTAAGTAACAACAGGAAATTGGAAAAAAAAACGCATATGTCACTGAATGTATTCTTGACTTCTTCCTGTTATGAATATTTAATTAATAAAATCTTAAGACTTCATCTTGGCATGTTATGTGTGTGTGGAGGTTAAAGTCAGTTTCAAACTATTCCCTGCTGTCTTCCGTTGAACTCATTTCAAGAGTGTTTATTTTTATAGTTTGCATCTGTTTGCCTTTTGGGTTTTCAGCTCTTGGCAGATATTTCTGTGACTTTTCCCCCACTGGACATGGTTGCTACAGCTGGATGGTTTGCAAACAATCTTTCCCAGGCTTAAGACTAGTGGAGCTGCTTGCAATCATGACAGATACTTTAAGGGGACATCTGAACTAGTTACTTGCTATGGGTCAAACTCTAATGCATAGCTGATCAGTGTCACCATGACAAATACAAAACCAGCCTTTGTAAAGGTTCAACAATCTGTACTAAATAGTTATGACTCAAAATGCATTTTCCAAGTTTCCATACTTTTGGATCTTTGCTGGAAAATTGACAATTTGAATCAGGTGACATGAAAACAATTAAACCTCTTCACCCTTAGTAATCAGTCAGTGAAGATAAAAATTATGTTCACAAACATGTTATTTTACAACCCAGTGTGGTGTTTTATACCTCTAAGAAGTATATAATTTGGGGAAATAGCTTACTTTTTATTAATATTACTGTTGTTGTGATACAGATGAGGTAGCCCTAAATTAGGAAATGTCTACTCTACTCTTCCTTTCACTCTACTTCTTATATTGCCTTTCATTCCTAAACAAATCCCCTTCCTTCTGTGGTCAGTTGTTTCATCATATACAGATAGATAGCTAATCAAAATTAACACCTACTGGTGATAACCTAATAAAACCATTAGCTGGATTGACCCAGGTCTGCCAGCCTCAAGCCTCCTGTTTAATACAGTATCATTACAAGTAGTTCTTGACTTACAACAGTTCATTTAGTGACTGTTCAAAGTTACAATGGCACTGAAAAAAGTGACTTAGGACCGTTTTTCACATTTACGACCTTTGTAGCATCCCCATGATCAGGTGATCAAAATTCAGACGCTTGACAACTGACTCATGCTTAAGACTGTTGCTGTGTCCCAGGGTCATGTGATAATCTTTTGCAACCGTTTGACGAGCAAAATCAATGGAGAAGCCAGAATCACTTAACAACCATGTTACTAACTTATCAACTGCAATGATTCATTTAACAACTGTGGCAAGAAAGGTCGCAAAATGGGGCAAAAGTCACAACAAATGTCTCACTTAACAACAGAATGTTGGGCTCAATTGTGGTTGTAAGTTGAAGACTACTTGTATTACAGCATCCTCTTATGCAAGAAACCTACTTTCTTGGCAAGGCCTAAGCCTAACAAACCTAGCCTTCTACCCTCTAATCATCATAGAGAACTATAATAATAATTACTTAGTGACACAGTATGCTGTTTTCCCTCCCCCATTTCAATATTTAATTATCTTTCAATTCATACTTTTCTAAAAATAAGCACAGCTTATTTTTTTTAATATATAATTTTAATATATTTTTAATATAATTTTTATATATAATTATGGGTTAGTTTTGGATATTTATAGCACATATTTTGGAACATTATAGATAATAAAGTTTATCCCAGGCACAATATTACTAACTGAAAACTAAAACACATTTTGGAGCATATTGAAAAGAATAAAAATCTTATTAAAAGTAAGAAAAGGGGAAAAAGGATAATATTACCAATATAATCTTAGACAGAATTCATGTACTGTAATGTATTTTGGGAGAACTTAAAATATTGGAGATAAACTGTAATAATCAATTCCAACTATCAAGCCTGCTTGTGTCTATAACTTTCTGATATAAAGGAAAAATCATGCCAGAATCAAAGTTCATAAGGATCCTGTAGAACCCATTCTGTCCTCCTCCTCCTCCTACATCTATATGCTACAGCAATGTAGAAATAAATCTTCAGTCAATTATTCTGTAATTTGCTTTGCGCATAGCTGTCATCCTCATAACTTTTCTCAAATAACCACCTCAATAATTTCCTTTGTCTGTACATAATACATAATACATAAGAGCCGAGGTGGCGCAGTGGTTAGAGTGCAGTACTGCAGGCTACTTCAGCTGACTGCTAGCTGCAGTTCGGCGGTTCAAATCTCACCAGGCTCAAGGTTGACTCAGCCTTCCATCCTTCCGAGGTGGGTAAAATGAGGACCCAGATTGTTGGGGGCAATATGCTGACTCTGTGAACCGCTTAGAGAGGGCTGTAAAGCACTGTAAAGCGGTATATAAGTCTAAGTGCTATTAAGTGCTATTAACATATCACCAAATTAGTAGTATGCTGGCTGAAAATTCTGGCGATTTTTAAACAATGAATTTAAGGACACCATATTCAGGAAGGCTTCCTGACTTAATCCACTCAGTAAAGGTGCAATTAAATTCACCAATCAATGCTTTATTCCTGTCAAAAAAATTATCATTTGAATATATGTAAAACAGAAAGAATAGTCTCTTGGTTTCTTCCCTTTTCTTTGATGAAGATAATAGTTATCTTTCTATTTGTTCTAGCCCATGGAGCATACTATGTCTTGAATTCTATAATTCATAATTTGAATATAAATATTGGATTTGATTTTTATTTAGGGTAGTTCACGAAATGCTCTTCTAGCACAGCAGGGCATCTTTTAAAAAGTGCATAACGCTACTTGCCCAAAGGCATTAGAGTCTTGAATTGTCCTAAACTTATTCAAAAAGATCACAAGGGAAAACTTGTGTTGCTCTTCAGCTAAAAAGTACAAAGAACACTATGAGTCAGGAAAGGCCAATGAAAAGTCATGATGAGTATATAATAATCTGTGTGCTATTTCTGAAACTCAAAAGTTCTTGTAAAGCGAATATTGAAATCACCGTTGGCCTTCTGTGCACAAACTTCAGATAAGATAAAATGGTCTCATAACTAATTATCAGTTCTAAGGAGGTGCCAGCTGATGGGACTGAAATTCCCTATCCATTTCAATGAGCACTTCTCATTCCATATTCAAAGAATATGCCAAAGAATTAGCAAAAGAGAACTCTTTTATTTTATGTTATTCATAATTTTTCAAGGAACTGATGCAGGGCCTAAGATATGAATCAAGTACAGATAGTCCTCAACTTACGGCCACAATTGAGCCCAAAATTTATGTTGCTAAGTGAGAAATTTGTTAAGTGAGTTTTGTCCCATTTTACAACTTTTCTTGCCCCATTTGTTAACTGAATCACTGCAGTAGTTAAATTAGTAACACCGTTGTTAAGTGAATCTGGTTTCCCCATTGACTTTGCTTGTCAGAAGGTTGTAAAAGGTGATCATATGACCCCGGGACACACCGCAACTGTCATAAATGTGAGTCAATTGTCAAGCATCTGAATATAAATCACTTAACTATAGGGATGCTGCAATGTTCGTAAGTATGAAAAATAGTCATAAGTCACTTTTTTCAGTGCCGTTGTAACTTCTTCAAACAGTCGCTAAATGAACTGTTGTAAGTCAAGGACTACCTGTATAACAATGCAAAAATATTCTCTAACATTTGTTTGTTACAGTATCAGATGTACAAATATATTCTTTCTGCTTCCTGGGGCTTATCCTTGGGCTTTAAGCAGGGGTGAAATCCAGCAGGTTCTGGAGAACCGGTAGCGGAAATTTTGAGTAGTTCGGAGAACCGGCAAATACCACCTCTGGCTGGCCCCAGAGTGGGGTGGGAATGAAGATTTTGCAATGGATTTTGCAGTAACCTTCCCCTGGAGTGGGGAGGGAATGGAGATTTTACAGTATCCTTCCCCTGCCATGCCCACCAAGCCATGCTATGCCCACCAAGCCACACCCACAGAACCAGTAGTAAAAAAATTTGGATTTCACCACTGGCTTTAAGCCCGAGTTCACGTACCATCCTTATCTTCCAAAAAAAGAGAATAACGCTATTGCCTATTTCATATGTAAGAGTGAACATTTTTTTTCATCCCAATCCAGTAAAGCACCATCATTCCAATTTTTTTCTTAACCACCCATTAGTGCAGCCCTAACTATTGTTTGGAATTGTCTTTTAAAATACAGGTAGTCGTCCTTTAGCAATCACTCGTTAGTGGTTAATTCAGCAACCATTCAATTACGATAGTGATAAAAAATTAACTTCACAACCAGTCCTTATATTTATGACCTTCACAGTTCTGTTAAGCAAAGGAAAGGAAAGCTGAAGTAAGATCATAAGCACAATTGCAATTTTTCTTAGTTACCGTTTTGCTGAGCAATCAAGTTGCCAGACCCAATTGTGGTCGCTAAATGAGGACTACTTACAACGCACAATCCTCGGAAGGAAAGGCAATAAAACTTCCCCAGGTGCAGCTCTAGATATCTACTACATCTTCACATAAAGAAATCCTCAATGACAACTGGCATTCAAACTAGGCTGTTGATCATTTTACTGACTATGTGGCACAACTAAATGAATGATGGTATTCATTGCTCAATTAAAAAAAACATTATTTCTATTGTACTGATTGATCAAAATCACAACTATCTCAATGACAATACCTTAAATATTTATGTTTATTCAAAACTGTTCCACCATGTTTACTAGAACTTATTTATTCCTAGTTAAGGCTGTACTGGATTCACAGACCTGCAAACTGTATGATGAAGTGTTTCTACCAAACAATCATGAATTTTAAATCAAAACAACAAAACATAAACAGTTTGCATATACTTTGTAAATCAACTCTGCTTAACAAATAGAATATATATCTCTATAATACATAATCTAAAAATCTATTTTTGAAATAAAACTTACAGTACAATGTATGAAACATTTAAAAATAGTGAAAAAGAAAAGGTGTAGAGATTTAACCATGGTCTAACTGTAAATTTTTCAGTATTACTGAAGTCCATCTTGAGGTGGAAGCATTAGAAAGCTGTAGTGTGAAACCCACAGGAAGTGGCAAGAGAGAAAGCCCATCTAAAAAGATCTGAAAATTATTCAACTGTATCCAATTACATCTGCTGCTGTAATAAATGCAGTCAATCTTTAAAGTAGTGTAGGATTCTTTAGCTGCAATACTATGCGGTTAGATTTCAGCAATATTCTTCTGAAACATATATAGATTTCAAATCTTTTGGTGAAAGGGGCCAACATGGCTGTTCTTTGTAACTTGTTGACAATTCCATATACAAAACAGTCAGAAGCAGAAAAAGCAAATATGTAAGTGGACACAAAAGAAAAACAGGTTAGCTAAAATTTTGCTCAGTTGAGCTTGTACAGAATCTGAATGCACACCTTTTGAAAGTTCATATGTGCAGGATTAATAAAGTAGAGAATTCAAATACAATTACCACACCCCTTGAAACTTCAGTCTATTAAACTAACTTTTCCTACTAACATTTGCTTATGCATTGATATATTTTAAATTTGCTATGAGAAAATCCAATTGAAAATTATATACCTGAAAAAATTTAAAACCAGAGCCCAGCAATGGTACACCATACTTACATTTCATTTTGCCCTATATAATTTATTTTTCAATTAATGAAAGGAAAACTCTATTACACAACAGATGAATATTCACTTTGAAGAACTCCACTTGATTCATACAGCAAGGCAAAGCTATATCTGTTACTTCATTTATTCTGCATAATGCATCACAACATTTTGAATTTATATGATTGTAAGCCGCTCAGTGTTACCCTGTGGTAAGATGGGTAGCCAATAAATTTTATAAATAAATACCGTATTTTTCGCTCCATAAGACGCTCCTGACCATAAGACACACCTAGGTTTAGAGGAGGAAAACAAGAAAAAAAAATCTGTCTCTGCCTCCCAGCGTCCATGTGGTATTCATCTGGCTAGCATCCTTGCAGCGAACAACGAACAGCAAACAGCCTGCCTCCGCTGTGTCTGCTGCCTCCGCCGGGGAACGCTGGAGCCTTCGCCTCCGAGCAGTTGATCGGCGGTTGGATCGGCCTCCTGGAATACCGCCGATCAGCTGTTCCAGGCGGCAGGCATCGCTACTGCCGTTCGCCGCTGCTGCCTATCGCACATATTCGCTCCATAAGATGCACAGACATTTCCACCCACTTTTGGGAAGAAAAAAAGTGTGTCTTATGTAGCGAAAAATATGGTAAATAAACAAACAAATAAATTTTGAAATGATAGCTACTTACTGAAGATTCACTGTCTCTGACAAGGAAGTCGCCTTCTGATCCCCTTTCATTCAGAGCACATTCTGCCTGATGTCGAGTAACGTTCCCATAATACCATTCTTTTCCTGCAAACCGTCCTGTAGAAGAGGGCCCCGTGTAGCTTATCTGAGGAGGGTGGGAAGCATTATTGGTAGGACCATCACTTAAGATTACTACATAGTTTTTGGGAACAAGACCAATTTGCCCGCGAGAATTTTTACATTTCCACCATTCTGGGTCATTTTCTGGTTTCTCTATCACTTCCATAGTTTCACCTTTTTCAAAATTGAGCTCTTCTTCAGTGACAGAACTGAATGGATACAATGTCTGGACAATGTGAAGTATTTTCATGGCTTGGCCATTACTCATGGATGCCCCTTTTCTCAAACTTAGAAAACTTGGTGAATCAGCAGTCGCTTCCTCAACTTCTTCAACTACATAGTTTGAAGGAAACCAGCCAATATGTCCGTTGTAGCTCCCTCTCCACCAGCCATCGCTGCATTTTTCCATAACAATCACTCGAGATCCTTTAACAAGAGATAGTTCATCCTCCCTCTCGGCCACGTAGGCAAACTTCACATAGGCAGGGATGTTCAGATCATAAATCCTATCAGCACTGCTACCATTCGATGGGTATTCTGCATCAGTACTAGGAGTTGGAGAGGCATCTCTAGCAC
This sequence comes from Thermophis baileyi, assembly GCA_003457575.1. Taxonomy (NCBI): domain Eukaryota; kingdom Metazoa; phylum Chordata; class Lepidosauria; order Squamata; family Dipsadidae; genus Thermophis; species Thermophis baileyi. The sequence continues at coordinate 905,813 of QLTV01004242.1, read as the reverse complement.
TTGTCTTTCGTTTTGTTTTACCCAAACCTGTCAAAAATAAAACAAAAACATTTTAAACACATATTAGGAATACGGTAATCTGATTCAGAATGGGAAAATACCTCAGTCTGAGGGTACAGTAAAAGAACTAAGACACTGAAGAACAAAGTATGCCAGTAGAAAACCTATCAGAAAAATAGCTCAACATCTTTACTTTTTAAGAAAGTCTTTTTATCCTAGAAAAGTAGCTGCTAAGTGAAGCTTTGATGTGACCTTTCAGGGCATTTCTTTCTAAAAACCACTAGAGATTTAATAGACACAAAATACTGCGGGCAAATAACAAAGGAAATACTATTTTTATAACCAGCCATGCTTCAGACTGCATTGTGGGAATAAAATCTCTTAAAATGGTATCAGCCAGTCTTTACGTGTAGTTGTAGCAAATGTAAAAACAGGAACAACTAATTAACCAAATGTAAGCTCAATGGTATGCAGAATCCACCACCACAACACTTTGTGCCATTCAGTCCATTATAATGAAACAACAACAAAAAAACCTTCTTCAGAATGGTGTGTACACTACATTTATTTTTGCATATTTTTGGTGGAGTTTTGATGGTAAAATTATGCAGGTAGTCCTCGACTTATGACCTGAGCCCACAATTTATGTTGCTTAGCGAGAAATTTGTTAAGTGAGTTTTGCCCCATTTTACTTTTCTTGCCCCATTTGTACAGTGAATCACTGCAGTTGTTAAATTAGTAACACTGTTGTTAAGTGAATCTGGGGTCCCCATTGACTTTGCTTGTCAGAAGGTCATAAAAGGGGATCACATGACTCCAGAACACTGCAACTGTCATAAATATGAGTCAGTTGTCAAGCATTCAAATGTAAATCACGTGGCCATGGGGATGTTGCAACAGTCACAAGTGTGAAAAATGATCATAAGTTTTTTCAGTGCCGTTGTAACTTTGAACGGTCATTAAATGAACTGTTGTAAGTTGAGAACTACCTGTACTTGTACAGATCCCAAGATCCTTTTCAGAAGATCAATTTTGACAAAAATATTGATCAACCTGGCAATGTGTAAACAATCCGTGAGAATTACAGAATGGACAACTTTTTTAAAATAATTACTACTATGATTATGTGATCTGGTGCAGGAACAGGAATACAATTTCTATCATTTATGTTAATTATGTCCCATTTAAATATCACTATGATAAAGATTTAATACAATTATTTAGCACACCAAAGAAATCCTTACTTCTTAATCCTACAACACTGCTCATTTCAAGGTCAAAACCAGCCATTTCAATCATTTCAGAAGTATTTCAATCTCTGAACAGCTTGGTTTAAGGAAGTCCAACCCATTGTAACTTTGAGTATTAGCAATTAGCAGGAGTATTAGGTATGTCTGCCATCTTGAGTTGACACACATATATATATATATATATATAAAGTGTTGCCTTGCGGTGAGATGGATGGCTAAATAAATAAATAAATAAATAAACAAACAAACACAAAAATAAATAAATGTGTCACCTCTCTGAAATTAACACATGCTGTTTTAAATATAATGACCAGTTGTTTGAATCTCAACTTTATATTTTTACCTTCAACTTTAAGAGAACACATAGGATAATCTGTCTTGCATAAAAGAAGTAATTTGTTTATGCAAGGCAACTCACAAAACGTTCAAGAAAAATACATACACATATACATTTATGACACTACAGTACTGATGTATTTTTTTAAAAACAAATCCTTCTTTAAACAGTGTTCCCTCATATATCTATTTGATTCAATTATGTTATTTATTAATTACACATCAAAATGCCAAATGTTCATTTACAGTGCGTAACAGATAGTTCTTTGTTTAATAACCACTCATACAGTGACGACTCAAATTTAGACGGTGCTGAATGAGCAGTTCTTACAACTGGTCCTTGGGCTTACAAGAGTCACAGCAGCCCTATAAACATGTGATTGCCACTTGCAATCTGTGTTGCTGGCTTCCTATAAGAAAAGTCAATGGGGAAGCTGGCACGAAATCACAAATGGGGACCACATGACATCCTCACTTAATAACATGCAATGATTTGCTTAACCACTGCAACTAGAAGTGGCAGGATTTCTGTGGCTTAATTGGCGTGATGTTGCACTCTATGACAGTGTTGCTTAGTGATGGGCATTCCATTTCCAATTACTGTTGTTAATTGAGGACTACCGTATTTTTCGGACTATAAGACGCACCGGAGTATAAGACGCACCTAGATTTTGAAGAGGAAAACAAGAAAAAAATAGTTTTTGGCCTCCGCACGTCTGGATTTTGCCTTCCCCGGCCCCCAGGAGCACTCTGCAGGCCTCCCAAACCCTCTGTGCATCCCGTTTTTGCCAAAAATGGCCCTGTTTTTGCAAAAAACCAGCCCGTTTTTGGCCTCCTGAACCCCGCCCGCATCCCGTTTTTGCCCTCCCTGAGCACTCTGCAGACCTCCCAAACCCTTCACGCGTCCCATTTTTGGTGAAAACGGGACACGCCGGGGGGATGTTTCGGGAGACTAAAAATGCCAATATTTGGTCTATAAGACGCACCAAAATTTTCACCCACTTTTTTTGGGGGGGGGGGGAGTGCATCTCATACTCCAAAAAATACGGTACTTGTTCTGACATATCATTTTCCTAAATTTCACCAAGAGAGAGGCCTGTGAGACAAAATGGAAGTTGCGGCAACAAAAGGAAAAATATGATTGTACTGATCAAAATTCAGGAACCCCCCATTAGTAAGGAATAATTCAATGATTTCCAATACGATATTCTAAATTTTCCTGTTTTCTGTACTTAATATTCAATGGAATATTTTCCTAGCATAGCTATTATACTCAGTGATACAATTACAGGAAAACAGTACTTCTACTCCTTCCAAAATAGAAAGCTCCAGGACAAACTGACCATGACTGGGCCATCATGAAAAGTTCCTTTCTCTGTCACTAAACAATAGCTGTGCATCAATGTAGTGAATACAAAAACTAGAGATGTTAATTCTAAATATTTTACTACTGAGAAATTGCAAAAACACAAGTCTAAGGTTCAGGGCATGTTAGTTCCTTATTCTACTATGATGATTAAGTCATTTTCCATCTGCGTGGAAGTTGAGATTTCCAAATACTTAGAAAACACTTCTCTGGCATCAATAATCTAGTGCAATTAAAAATAGAAGTAAATCTTAAATAGCAGCCAAGCCATAGGATGTATGCGAACATGTGCTACATTTCTTATTTATTCAAAAGAATAAAAATGATTAATCAGATTAGAAACAGGTAAATGCAGCAAGTCCATGGTATCTGAAATAAGCCAGGATTCAATTGTCAGATACCCTGCTTAAACCCCCAAACTCCCTCTACTATGAACCTCCTCTCTGAGGGGATGACTGAGCCAAAAATAGAAATGTAATATATTGTAATCTATATGAAGAACATTAGAGTCAATCTGAACTTTTCATTCATTGTATTTTGACCATATCTATTGCTGTGACTTATGGACTATTATCTAATTACTGTGTAGCAAAGTAATGTAAAAAGCCAGACTTCACTAAGCTTTTGCATGTGTTTGTACATCTATAAATACTGCTAAATCACCTCATTACAGCATTTAAAACTGTAAGCTCTTCAGGTAAAAAAGTAGAAACAGTAGCAGCCTTCCTATTAATCTCTGCTATTTTAGTAATTGTGTTTTGTGCATGTGTCACATAGACTGACTGGTGTGCTTATTATTCAGTCAAAACAAGATCATAACTTCCCATACAAATGCTTGAGACGTGTTTTTTAAAAAAAACCATTTAACAAATATGGTTATTAGAAAGGACAAGCTCTGCTAAATGCAATTATTAAAAGAAACCAATTAAGGCAAATCTTGCTTCACTCCTACTTTGGCATCAGCTGACACAATTGGATCACAAAGTAGCCAAAATTAGAAACTTGATCTTCAATGTAACAGAGGGTTCCCCCCCCCCCCCATTTAAAAGAAAATTAGAAACTTTATCTTCAATGTAACAGAGGGTTCCCCCCCCCCCCCACTTTAAATGTTTCTCAACCTTGGCAACTTTAATGTATGTGGACTTCAACTCCTAGAATTCCCCTGCCAGCAGCTTTGAAAACTTTAAAAAACAATTCAGGATACTTAACGGTTGCATTTTCCCCATGTACACTTGCTCAAAGCTTGATATCTTTTGAAAAAACTCTGTAACCTAGAGGCGACCCAAAGAAGTAAAATGAAGTAGAAGATACCAGGAGAGCCATTTTCAGTACTAAGGCTAAGTGTAGATACTCTAACCAAAAACCCTTGTCTGGCATCTTCTTTATTTATCATGTCAATCTATTTATGTACTAACATGCTTAAGCTTGAATGCCGCTCTTCTCCAAATGGTTCTGAGTAATTTGCATCAAGCAAGAGAAATAATATTAAAACAAAATCTTGCCACCAAGCTCTTTGAATGCTCGGTGAGGAAGCAGCAGTCCAGATATTACGGGAAGCTGGCTCACAGGTAGGCAACACTGAGAAAAGTTCAACAATGGGGTCTCTGTAATTGCAATTACTTGGTAGAAGGGACCCTTAGCAAGTCCTAACTCCTAGCGAATGTGTAAACTCAGGCCAGAGCAGGTGGTCTCAAATATATTCATGCATAGAGTGTAATGTAGATGACCTTGGCAAAAATCCTACATAAGTAAAGAATATTTTTTAAGTCTTGGAAGGAAGGTAATATTTGGAAGCAGCTGAGGCAAATGAGTCCCTGATTCACTGGATTATAAGGAGGAGATGTAAAGCACGATCGAACTATAATTATGATAGTAAGTCTAAATAAAGTACAATTGTACAGTTGCTTTTCTAATCTGGTCCACCCAGTGTGGCTGACACCATGTGACAAATTTACATTTTTAATTGTGCCTGGAAGTCAATTAAGCTCCCACATTGGTGGTTTACATGGGCAAAACTAGGTATGCCCATAATACATTGCACCAACTGGGTGATCTTCAAGGCCAGCCCCAGATAAAGCAAATTATAGCAGTTCAGCCATGAGATGACAAAAGCATGAGTGTGTACTGCCATAGCTGGTGTAACTGCGCAAAACTCTTTCTATCTATTGACTCTACTTGCTGTTCAAGTACAGCCATGAATCTAGGAGAGTCCAAATTATGAGTCAGCTCTGTTTCAGGCAACACAACTTTCCTTGTTCATACTTAAAAATAAAATTGATTTTGGATTTAGGTGGCCTTCGAATCCACAGCCACTTTCTCTCACTAACATTCAGTATGAGTTTATTTTTCCTCATTAACCTTTGGGTATTGGGGCACTACACCTCCTATTCAGTTAGAAGTTATACTGATGACCTCACACACTGCCTACAGATGATATGACACAGTGGCTTGGGATAGATGTTAAACAGCAGAGGGGGGGGGGGAAACAGATCTCTGTATCAGACAAATGTAAGGCTTAACCACTCCCTCCTACCATAACTGAATAAAACCAGATTTTAGAAAAGGAGAACCATCGAAACATGGTGCATTGCTCCCAGCTGGCCAAGATGGATACCATGGTACGAAAGTCTGGCAATGCATGAAGTAAGACTAGAAACAACTTTCCATCCTGATCTTGCCAAAGATTGTCTAACATATCGATCAATGTGGTTTCTAACCATACTCTTATCTGAATCTTGACTGACAGAGATCCAGATACTCCGTTTCACTCAGATTTCCTGTAGCTGTCAGCTGATCATATTTTCAACAATATTTCCTTAAAAAGAGCTATAGCTTTTTAAAGCAACAATTTTAGTGACATCTACTTGAGCAAGGATGTACCCTGACTGCCTCTTTCAAAGTGGTTGGTTCAATGACAGATTTACTTCCCTCAGCTTTTAAAAATGTATTGTGTATTTTTCCCCACTCTGTTCAACTGAATCTGCATACGCTGATACTTTTAACGCTACAATTTTTAATATTAGGTTTTAATTGTTCATTTTACTAATGTGTACATGTGATACAGCTAAAAACAAAATTATTAAATTCTATATAAAAATTGTAGATACAGTATCTACATAGGAACAGCATGGGACTTTTCAACAGCACTGGAAATTATAGTCAAAAGCTCTGCTTTTTACATTACAACGTATAAAGTCTGGTTTGGCTCCCTTTATTTGAGGATTAAGACCATGCTTCTATACACATATACTGAATTAATCTTATTCTCTGTAATTATAGAAAGGATTACAAGAGAATGTAGTTGCTAAGCAGAACAACATTTTTGTACCGTTAGGAAAAAAGTTAATGTTCCTATTATTTGGTTGAAATCTTTCAGTGGAGAAGAATGCTTGAAAACTGTGTGGGCTTCCCACCAGCACTACACTACAGCAAAAATACACAGTCTGAAATCCAGGATGGTATATGGTTCACAAAAGCTTTAAATGAAGCCCTCAGACAACTCCCTATGTCGACATCAAATAGTATTATTTCAATGTGATACAAGGGGGAAATTATTAAATAATATGCTTGGAAAGTAAACATATGAATTATGTTTAATTTTAAACTCATGACCCATTGGACTATTATTTCAAAGATTATTTCCTTACCTAAACAGATAAACAGAAGGACCCCAAAAAGGCAAAAATTCAGTGGAATCAGAAGCAACTGCAAATGACCATGGCAGCACTGAAATGCCACAACTTTGCCAGATTTCAATCCTGCAGGAGACATGGGTCCTGGATTTTGAATGCATGCTGTAAGTTAGCCCATTTGTGGTATGTTCATTCAAAAACTGTTGCCCTATGATGCACTGTTTTGCTAATTAAAGGTTACAGTGAAACAAACACAAACGTTTCAGCAATATTTAGATTTAAATACATGGCAACAGTTTTTTGCCCTGACAGCTTTCACTAGTTTTTAGAAGACGGCCTCCAAACAAAGCCCTGGTATACTTTGCTTAGCCTAATCCGGTGGAGAAAAAGTTTGATTAAAGATGCCAATGTACTTGTAAGCATTCGTGATGTAATATTGCTGAAAGGGCAAATAATTGAAATCGACTATCCAAAGGCATGACAGTACCAGTCAACGTCTAGCTAAAGCTTTTTATATTTTAGGGAAGAAAATGAAGATGGAGATGTTTTCAGTTTGATGTGCTTGAGGATAGCACAATATTGTAATGATGAGCAGATTTGTTGAAATCTGAGAACAAAATAAAAACACTTCCCAGATATACATATACACACATCCAGAGTTTGTATATTACTTTCAGAACTAAAATTAAACAGGAAATGAAATGATACTGTTCTAAGAGAAAACCGTTTTCATACCACTAGTCTCAGTTGGCAGGGTGGGGTGTGGGGAGAGGGAATAAAACAAGATTTCATGGGGAAAATCAACAGCTGCTTAGAAAGTCTTGAAAGCTATGTTAGTTGATGGTAGAATTGCTTTAAATCAGGCATCTACCTTCCAAAAATATCGGTTTTCTGAAAGATGAAAAGGATGACTTGATTATTGCTACATGTTCCTTAAGAGTTTTAAAACATAAATCCAGGGGAAGAGAAAGAATCTTTTCAAGCTGAAAAAAGTAAAAGCAGAAACCCGAACAATATTGCTATCTATATAAATCACATCATTTTATGATGAAATCATGTTTTCACTGACATTTTAATTATTTATATATTTCTATAGCACTAAGTTAAAAGTCTCTGGGCTTCTTACAAGAATACCATATGATACCTATAAAGTTATGATTGACACACAACCAGCTCAGTCACTCTCTCAGACCTAGAAAGAAGGACCTACCACATTCCTTCCAAAAATAGGTATTATTTCATAAAAAATAAAATCTATGTGAATATTTAGTTTCCAAAAACTTTTAAAATACACTATTTTTGATATTAGCCATCATTAGGTTTTCACAGATGTCATTACTCATTTTAATTGAACACTGAAAATTTTACCTATCTACAGTATATATATTTACATGTGTTAGGAATCATTTTTAAAATACATACTTACTCAAGCAATCCTAAATCTGAATAAAAAATGTATATTTATTTTAAAAAAATATGTGTTGCTTCTCCCCAATGTGGGATCCAAGACTGCCCCAAACATAAATAAATAGCACACAATCTGATTTCCTCTAGTCAGTCTAGACCAGTGGTTCTCAACCTTCCTAATGCCACGACCCCCTCCCCGCGCATGCGTGTTGCCAGTCACCAAGATGGTGGGCTAGCGTGTGCTTAGGCGACCCCTGTGAAAGGGTCGTTTGACCCCCAAAGGGGTCGCGACCCACAGGTTGAGAACCGCTGGTCTAGATCACGTTTGCTACAATTCCTTAAACTTGCCATTCTGACTGTGACTGATGGAGATTATAGTTCAAAACCTGTTAAAAGCCGCATGTAGCTTTAGCAAACCTTAAGAAATTGCTACAATTCAAATCCTGCAAAGAGCTGATCAATTTTTTTTAAAAGGGGAGATTTGCGCAACCAAAAATCTCCAACATTTGTAGACCTAAGGACAATTGGCCCATTATATCAGAACCAAAGTGTGGCCAAATGGAAATCTCAACAAGTACCTAAATGCTCCGACTGTACTGTTTTAACACAGAATATGGGTATTAGCAGGCAGCTTGGAATCAACCATGTCAATATTATGAGGACACAATCCAGAATACTGATCCTAACTTAGGAGATGCTCCAAAAACTGTTATAGGAGGATATATTCTTATATGGATCTTATTCCCTTAGCAGCTCTCAGAGTAAAAATGTGCAATTGGGAGGGAGGGAGGAAAATTTGTACATGTGTGAAATTTCAGGTTATCCTTGATTCTGGGAGGCTGCCAGGACAAATCCCTGCAGTCTTCTTAGCAATATTACAGAAGTGGTTTGCCTTTGCCTACTTCTTTCTTGGGCTGAGAGAAAGAATGTCAGGCCCCAAATCAGTTTTTGGACAAAGGCAGGACTAGAACTCATAATCCTGGTTTTTAGCCAAAGGCCTAATCACTACACCAACTGGCGTATTTATTACTGCTTAATATAATACTAACAACTAATATTATTATATGAATAGTGCTAAAATGAAAACATGCTAAAAATAGTGTTTCCCTAATTTCTGATCAATAGCTGCAGGGCTAACAACTCAGCCCAACAAAATTAGTTTCTAATACTCTTCTTGTACCTCCTCCAGTCCTCCTCATTTGATGCAGGACTGAATACTTAATTTCTGTCATTTTGTGGTTCTAATTTCCACTACCCCCACAATGACCCCTGTTTTGTTTTGTTTTTGCTGTCTATTAGATTACTTTAATCTGGGCTGTCTATTTAATACAATGTTTTGAGCTATTTCCATTTTCTCTATTTGTGTATGCTGCCCAGAGCCCACTGAAGTAGGAAGTCCAATACACAATACATTTAAATATACAGATGAATGAATAATAGAAGTATTTTTGGTTGCTTTATTATATTAAGGTCATTTCTAGAAGTATGGTAACCCTCAGTGAGACAGGACATATTTGACATTTGCACTTACACAATACAATCGTATTTAAATATTTGGAGGTCTAAAATTTCAAGTGAAGCAATTCTATTACAGTGGCATGCAGACATTGTTCCAATGTCATTTAATTTTCAAAATGATTTGATATGCAGTCATTGTCCGGCTTTTCTGTTTTGTTTTGTTTTGTTTTAGGGAGGGAGTAGAAAACAATGTAAGAACTTATTCACATCAGTACATATGGCTATGATTTCCAGCTTAATGTATGAATAAGCTCCACTAAAAGATAGAGTCGTGTAAAAGGACAAACACTTTTAGCCTCCTTCAGCCACTTAGAGTGTAGCCAGTTAGAAATAAATTTTTATCTGCAAATCATTGTTGGATATATCAGTTACTGGTACAATTTGCATGTGATGCTATTAAACTATAATTGGCTTTTGTTTTAAGGATCTGTATGATATGTGCACCTATGCGAAGAAAGAAACCATGATTAATTTTGACAACAAATGACACTGTAACTGAAGCTGCAATTTGGTGCTGGTTTACAAATCTTACTTTATTTAAACTACTATATGATCATCATGTCTGAATCTAGAATCTTAGCCTTACTGCTGATGTTGTTTGTGCCCTGTCAATTTTTCTGAACTAAAAAAAGAAAAATAGAAAAGCCAGGAATCTGCTGAATAAGTCTGATTACTTGCTTGACTGCAAGACTGACCCCATTAGATCAAATTATAGCTCAAAGCTGTAATGTTATGTTAGTCAACCATTGAATTCAACATCAATATCCAGTGATGGTTTACACCTGGCAAGCCAGCTGAGTTAAAAAAGAACTCTACACAATTTCCACTTCCAATTCCAACATATCTGAATACGAATCTAAGAATGAAAGTGAAACTGATGTAAAAAATATTAGGGCTACAGCACAATCTCTCAAGTGAGACTATAGTCCACTTCTTCAACTTAAAGAAGGTCCAGACGTACTAAGACTTCAACTTCCCGAGACATACACTGTGCTAATTGTTTTAATCTGCAATAGTCATATTAATTCCAGATACAAATATATGTAAACCAAAGCCTTCAGGAAAAGGTGCTATATAATTAAAAATGTTACAGCAGGTTTCAGATAAATAACAAAATTAAGGTGGGCAGACAAAGCCAATGTCTAAACAAATGTTTCATTTCCTTTTGGTGGTGAAATGTGGAGGGGTAAAATGTAAAGCATTGATACAGCTAATAAGCTGTATTGCCTCAGAAAAGGAAATAGCTGACAGTTTCTATCAAGCTTTTAAAATAAACAGGAAGTTAAGTGGAAAAGGAAAAAGCAAGCCACACTCAATACTCATATAATGTCTTTCACATCAGACAAATGGAAAACTGCAAGACAAGAGCAAGACCGTTTATGCTACTGACATTGGTAACATCAGACACTAAATTAATTATCAAACTATATTAGTTCAAATATACAAAAAAGCTATTTTTTTTAAAGCAAAGATTTTACAGCAATATTTAGTAACAAAATCTGATAATAACTTTCATTTGTAGACTTATGTCTATCCTTTGGCAAAATCTTGGCCAGTAGGTTTTGACAAAGCACTTCTGCAGAAAAAAAAAAGATTTCTTTTATTTGAAATTTACAGAAGCAACTGTCATTTTTGCCCTCATGATTTCAAAATTGGAACCACACTTAATAATTGTTAATTGAAAGCTGAACCTAGAGAGAATTTTCGGTATTCTAACTCAAGTGCAAAAAATAAAATACTGGCCACTTCATGAATACATTGGCTTTGTCTAGATTTTTTTTGTTTTTACAATTCAGAGGCTCCAAAAACTAAGTTTTAAACTATGTTTTAAAGCAGATTCTAATCTGATATCTCAAGTATCAAGGAAAATTTTGGTCCCAAATTATATAAAAATTAAAATTAAAAAAGAATTTAATTTAAAAGTTATGAGCACAATTCAATGGCAACCCTCACACCAGTATGAAACTATGACTTTTAATTAATTTGTTAAATCAGTTTTTTAATGATAAACTACAATCTGTGTTCAGCATGATGTGAATAAGCTTTGAATGGTTTACAATTACCAGGATAAAGAAAAGCATGGGAATTTCAATCCTATAACGTGATAATCCACATGTTCTTTTTGGCAAAGGCATAATATTGCTGATAATTAGTAACAAAATAATCAGGAAAAAGGGGGCTTAATGTTCATGTTTAACTTTTGAAGCACATTTAAATGGACAAGATATAAAATCAGTCATATTAATCATAATGTCTGAGATCTTACTGGCAGTCCTAAAATACTGAGTTATCTATGTACCCTAAATGCTTGAATCTGCAGGATATTTTAAACAAATTATGAACGAATCTTTGGTTTAATGCAAATTCACACTTGTTTGTACATCTACAGTTACGTTTTCACCAGATTCCAATAATTTCTTGATGAACATTTTGGAACAGTCAATGCTCCTATTCCATGGCTAGGACATTATTATAGACAAAACTAAACTGATTCACTCTTGCAAGTGATAAAGATGAAACTATATCAGTTACCATGAATCCTTCGCTTTGCCTTACAAAAATGGATATCTACCTTTGTTTTCACAGAATGATTACAAACTGTTACCACAGAACAATAACAGAAGGCCACTGAACCAACAGATCTTACTGGAACAGAAGGAGACAAATCACTATAGAGCAGCGGTTCTCAACCTGTGGGTCAGAACGCTTTGCGCATGCGCAGAGGGTAAAAGAACTCAAATGGCGGCGTCCGGGCGGGTGGGCGAAGTCTCCCGCTTCCGTGGCTACCGCCTGTCCGGCGACCCGCAGGCACGCCCGAACTGGGAGCATTTCACCCCTGGTGCCACGCCCCCTTTGTCGCCTCATCGCGCGCGGGGTGGGGGCGGGGTGGGGGTCACGGCAGCGGGGCGGGGGTCACGGGGGTTCGCGGCATTAGAAAGGTTGAGAACCACTGCTATAGAGATAGTTTTAACATCAAGCTTCAGATGGCCACAATCCTTACTGATTTAACTCTACATAAGACTAATAGTAGCTATAAGACTAAAAATGTCCCAATTATTTCTGTTCACCTCCTCAGAACTGATTGAGTGGGCATGCTCCAGGTCCTCTCTATTAAACATGTTAACTTATATTGTTGTGCCTTCTCTGCCCCTGTGCTGAGCAGCTGAAATAACATCTCCCCCCCAGAGATCTGGATGGCCTCAAACATGGTGATCTTTCTCAAGGTTTAAAGACATAGTTGCTCCACACAGCATTTGGGCCAGGATATTAAGCAAACTCCATTTATTGTTTCATTCAGTTGTTTTTACCAATTGTGAATTGTGAATGTTTTAGATGTTAAGTAGGTGTTCTGTTGATAATCTTGAATTGGGTTGCGGTTTTTAATTTTCTGTTTGCCACCTAGAATCACAGCAGTGGGATGCTTGACCGTATCAATTGCTTAGGTATAAGAGTTAGCCTGTGGTAAGACAGGTGGCCATAACATTTGATAAATAAAAGAAAAGAGACAAGGAGGGAGGGGGAGAGAGAGAGAGAGAAATAGAGAGAGAGAAAGAAAGAGAGAAAGAGAGAGAGAGGAAGGAAGGAAGGAAGGAAGGAAGGAAGGAAGGAAGGAAGGAAGGAAGGAGACAAAGAAAGAAGAGTTAAGTGTAGTACAGGGTTTTAGGATTGATTCCCCAAGAAGATATTGCCCTATGAGCCAGTAGTGGGTTCTAAAACCCTTTACTACCCGTTTGCGCGCAGAAACGTCCCGGGCGGGTGGGCGGAGCCTCCCACCGCCGTCGCTACCGGTTCTAAGAACCGGGCTGAACCAGGAGCAACCCACTGCTGCTATGAGCTCCAACTAGCCTGGTCCAGGGCCAAATTTGAAGAATTAAAGCTTGATGAGAGCTAATAAATTAGGCTGTTTATACTAGACTATGTAGGCCTTTAGTAAAATGAGGCTCTGGAAAGTCAGAAACTAATGCTTGTTGAGTTTCTACTCTGTGGTATGACTTAATTATTCTTAAAACAATTACTCTTGTCATTCCTCTGTTTCTGTTATTTCATTCTATCAATAAGAGCCAATTATGTGAAGTAGGAGACATGAAAACAAAGAAAAATGATGTCAGAAAACAGCATGAGTTATGCTAAATGGAGGAAATAATGTTTTATTAACACTACAATGTTACTTACAGAATTTAACTTATAAGATTATTCCAGTTTTTTTTCAACTAACAATATATAAGCACTGTAAAGTATGCTACATAAAACACTACTTGATCACAATTCCCATTCCTATTTGTTTTCTAAGGGACGCATGACTGGGGACTAACTGCACCCTTTTCTAGGCCACGAGAGTCTGGCAAGTTACTCATATATCTGGTTCAAAATGGAACTGCCTATTTGCTGATCAGTCAGAATCAATACAGCAGAATACCATACTGCAAGAGCAGCAGTGGTTTCCTGTTGGCTCCCAGATCCAATTCACAATAGTGCTGAAATCTTTTATGGTTTGTTCCTTTATTACCTTCAGGACCATCTGATCCAGGTAGAATCTAATTGCTCACTTTATCCTGGACAAGAATCCTTCCTTTCAAGATGTTAAATGGGAAGAACTTAGAAATAAGCCTACACCATGGAAGCTCCCTAGTTCAAGAATAGCCCCCCCCCCAAGGTTAGGATACACTCCCTCCCTCCCAGCAAACACGTTGACTGCTTTTCGGCAAGCCTTTGGGGCAGAAGGTGCCACTGAACCGAAAACACCTATTTAGAGTAATAAAGGTTAGATCAGTGGTTCCCAAAGTGGGCGGTACCGCCCCCTGGGGGGCGGTGGGATAACTTAGGGGGGCGCTAAGAGGCAAGGGGGACGGCAGGGGGGCGCTAAAAGGCCACGTGGAAGGCAGGAAAGCATGTCGGGGCAGAAGAGAGGTAGCAGCCTACTCCCTTCCCCGCAGCCCTGCCATGCTTGGCGGCCTTCCATGCGGCCTTCCCGCTGGTCCCCCACGTCTGCTTGCCTTCCGAGGTCGGCATCCAGCCCGGCCAGTGGGTGGGCGGGCAGCCCTTGGTGGAAATGCAACGCTGAGATGGGCGGCAGAAGGGCAAGTGGATGTCCCGGGGCTGCTGCACATGCGCCCGCCCCATTGGAGGGGCGGCGGAAGGGCAAGCGGAGGGCCCGGGGCTGCTGCACATGCACCCACCCCGTTTCTGCAAAGGCAGAGCCCCCCCCTTGCAGGGCGATCCAAAGAGGGGAGGGGGGTGCTGCAGAAAAGGCTGCCTTCCACCCGTGCCGGCTCTGCGGCGCTTGAGGCTCCGAAATAGCCCACTGGCTTCTCACCCGGCCACCTGCCTGATCTCTTTGCGGATCAGCCCGGCCGACTGCCGGCGCCACTCTGGGAACTCGGCCCGTGACGCCGGGTTGGAAGTCAGTGGGCTGCTTCGGAGCCCCAAGTCCCGCAGAGCCGGCACGGGAGGCACGGGTGGAAGGCGACCTTTTCTACAGCATCCCCCTCCCCTCTTTAGATCGCCCTGAAGGGCTCTGCCTTAGCAGAAACAGGGCGGGCGGTTTGTACGGAGGATTGGCGGGGGGACGTGCGGCCCTCCAGGATGGACAGCGGGGCAAGAGAAGGCACAATAGGCTGCGTTGCCCCAGCCCCACTCAACTGCGTTTCTTTCAGCCCATCCGCCCCACGGCGCCGTGGGGCGAGACAAACAGCCGCGCCTCCCCGCCTGGCGCTGCTGCACCGGCAGCTCCACCCGCCGCCACTTCCCGGGAGATGGCCGGAGCGAGGGGTGGGCGGGAGCATGTGGGCTCGGCCGGCGCTTGGCTTACCTCCCTGGTGAGGCTCGGAGACCGCCTGGCACACCCATCTGCCAGCTCTCCAGGCAGCGCCACTTTCTCCCTGCCCCAAGGCCCCCACCAGCCCGGAGACCGCACTCTGGGACGGCACATGACAGGGGACGCGCTGCTGCCAGGCCAGAGTGTGGTTCTGCTGCCGTCGCCCCTCTCGCCTTCCCAGCTTTGGCTCCGGGACCTTCGCGGGCCGGGAAGCGTCGGGGCGCGCACCTACAGAGCTCCGCCGGCCTCAGGGGTCCGCCAGCCTTCAGGCTGGTGGGGGCCTTGGTGGGGCAGGGAGAAAGTGGCGCTGCCTGGAGAGCCGGCAGATGGGTGTGCCGGGCGGTCTCCGAGCCTCGCCAGGAAAGTAAGCCGAGCGCCGGCCAGAGCACTATCTTCCTTCTCCCGCCGCCGAGAAGAGTGAGTAATTTGGAATTTTAGGAGCATCTCAAAGCTGCTGTCACAAGATATTTGCCTTGGGGGAGGTTGCTTTCTACTGCAGAAGAAAGAAAGAGAGACAAGAAAGAAAGTAGAAAGAAAGAAAGAAAGAAAGAAAGAAAGAAAGAAAGAAAGAGGGAGGGAGGGAGGGAGGGAGGAAGAAAGACAGAAAGACAGAAAGACAGAAAGACAGGGAGGGAGGGAGGAAGGAAGAGAGGGAGGGAGGAAGACCGAGAGAGCAGCGGGGGGGCCGTGGGG